>JACAFV010000058.1:0-142039 GCA_014635975.1 Plectosphaerella sp. P0831 | reverse complement strand
CTGGCATTGCCTGGTTCATTCCAGGGGCTGAGCGGGTTCACAGACTTGTACTAGCACAGAGGACTTAGCAGGTCATGCGGCAGGGCAGACTGACTTTGACGAGATAACGTCTCGACTTAGCCCCTGACACCGAGTTTGCCGATAGAGTGCTCGGCTTACACGGTTTGCGCCGGGTACTATCTGGATTCCGAGACGAGTGCCGTCTTTGTTATAAATGGCTAGGCGCATCCAGCTGAAAATGGCCGGTGTCCCGTGAATCGTTACAACGTTCGGTCGACCGATACACAAGAGCAGCTCCTATATTCCTTCAAAACCACTGCGATTTCCCTTGGCATCAACATGTCGGGAACAGCAGTCTCACCACCGGAAAACGTGGCCAGTACCGTTAGCAGCCAGCAACCCAGCAACACCCTTATGACCAGCCCGGTGCCCTCGGTATCGGGTGCAGCCGTACCTTCAGCATCACCTGCCACTGCAAGCGAGCCTGGAACAGCTGCAACCTTGACGATGAGCGGAACCGCAAATGAAAACCTGGCCGGGGATGGCACGACATCGCAGGATCCCTCAGGGGCACAGGTGGGAGGCGATCCGAACAGCAGCGATCCTCCCGTTGCCAATGGGAGGTTATCTTCCGGCGCGGTAGCCGGCATCTCGATCGGTTGCGCCGTTGTCGGTATTCTCCTCGGCTTCCTCGGGGCGTGGCTCTTCTTCAAACGCCGCCGCCAGCGTGTCCGCCGATTCGGTAGCCACCGCAGCAGCAGGCGTCGACGGCGGACGGCCACTGCCATGGACGACATCGAGCCCAAGTACGCCGGCACGACCCTTGACTCTGGAGGCAGCAGCATCCAACTCGCGCACTTCCTCCTTGATGCCACGCCGGACGCAGAGATGGCGGCAGAAGTGCGCTCTCTCGGGCAGCTCATCCAGCAGCACGTGGAGAGCTCTTATCACTCGCAGAAGGTGCAAATCAGCCGGCATGACCTCGCGCAGGCGGCGTCCAACTTGGGACTCGTTCAAGGGGGCAGCTTGAGTGCGGACGTGGTTGCCTCACTGGCGCTCGACACGAGGACGCGGCAGGTGGCGCTTCAACATGTGCTGTCGTTTGTCCTATTTTCGAGCATCGACTTTGGGGCAAGGAGTCAGCTGTCGATGCTGCCGGCGCCCATTGCGGCATTCTTGCAGTCTGTGCCGCCAACCGAACGTGGCCAGGCAAACGGCGAGGGTGAGTCTTTTGCGTGACTGTCACGAAAAGCAGATGCTAACAGATCATACAGCGGCGGCCCTGGGCCTCAGCAGGTGGCGGGCCCTCTCGGCGTTCCTTCTACACCCAACGCGGAGCGACAGGACGACACTGCGACCATCCGAGTCGACCACGATGCCACAGGCGGCGGGTTTGGCCTCGGCCTTGGACACGTTCCTTGGGCCGTTTGTGCTGAGCGATGAAGAGAGCAGAGTGCAGCAGAAGGGACATCTAGAAGAGGTGATTGTGGAGGTGGCACGGCTCGGCTACGTTCTACTGTCGCAGCCGGGCGACCTGCAGTTCGTCCACGTCCAGGGGAGGAAGTCGGCCGACATGATGGCGGTGGTGTGTGCCGGGCTGGACAAGGTGACGACGAGGGATGGTACGCCGCTGGAGAGGCCTCGGGCTGTGCTGGCGCCGACGCTGGTTCAGGTGTGACGTTGGAGGGGGTGCTCTGGTCGGGACGATGCTTCAGCACGAGGGCTCGTAGTGGTTAGTCCATGTTATTGTTGTGTGTGATTTGCGCCGTTGCCTCGATGAAAACGACACTGATTCATGAAGCGCCCGTTTGGCTTGATGGTAGTATTGAAGCAGCTGGAATGTGGTAACGTCGGTGACAACTTGACGTGGAAGCTTATCTCCGTTGGAAGAGACTAAAATAGGGGTACGTACCTGGTGGAATGGGGAAGGCGCGACCTAGGCGGGCAGCGCCTTCTCCCAAGTCACAGCCCAGATATGAAGGCCGAAGCACTGCACCCAGCCTCTGTGGCGGAGCAGCGGCCCGATGTTCTCACTTCAACTTCAAGGTTGGAACTTGTTGACAGAACGGCCTTCATCGGGCTTTACCCCGAGCCCTCACCTTCGCGTCTATATTAGCGCCAAACACGACAGACAAAGAAACTTTCAGCGTGGGCGGATGCGCGCTTGCATCTTCCACTTCAGCCAGGCCAGGCTAAAGTAGCCCGAATTCAAACTCGAACGGACAATCCCGCCATCGCCATGCTTGCTGATCTGGACGAAGACCTGCCGATTCAGGACGAGTGAAAACAGACCAGCACCGCAGTAACATCAGCTCTGCCATGGCCCTATCAAGAACTCGTTCAAAGCTCAGTCGTGCCGAACACCCACCTGGCAGTCGAATCCAACTCGCACGAGCAGCAGCACCGGTGTCTCCTGACCACCGTCCGCTGTACGCCCACATTCCGAAGGTCCAGACTCGAGTCTTGTTCTCCTCTGACCGGACACGCATCGACAAGGATGGAGGCCCGTGAGCGGTTCAAGCTTCATCCGAGACCATGCAGCAAACAAGCCATGATCCAGCAGAGCCTCTAACTACCTACCCGAGGGGCATATGTGAGAGGGGAAATTCTACTAATAGGGCTGGATGACCTAGTAGGGCTGAGGGTAGGACTACGGGTGGCGCTGCTTGGAATAGGGGGGTCCAGATGAGGCCGCCCAGGGAAGCACACTCAGATCCAAGGGCTGCGGACACAGGACACCCCCTTTTCGATTCAAGATCGATGCTGGGAGCCACGCACGTCACTGTTCGGCGAACCGTCTCTTACAGCCCGGCCGCAGCTCTGAAATTCGAGACCTTGATCCACCCCCTCAAGCGTCACTGTCCCTACCCTTACCACAGCCCAGCCTGCCATCCAAAATAGCCAGGAGGGACAGGGAAACACACGACCACCCAGGGCGGTGGCTCACTGTCCACCTCGACCACAACCTCTGAATCACCACCATCACACAAACACACACACCGCCAGACAACCACCGCCATGAGCGGCCCCGACCCGCTCTCCATCTCGCTTGCGAGCCTCAAGACCCTCTATCTCATCATCAACTTCACCATCGACGTCAACCACTGCCCAAACGAAGTACGTCGCTGTCTCGAGCTCGTCCGCACCCTCTACGGCGACCTCCAACACCTCATCAATCTGCGCAACGAGTGCCTCCCCGTGCTGTCAGCGCGCCCTGCCATCCTCGCCCGCACCGACCTCGTCATCACCAACGCACACGATGGCCTCGCAGAGGTGTGCGCCATTGTCGAGAAGCTCCGTCCCGACCGCGGCAAAACATCGATGCAGAAACGCTTTGCGTGGATCTTCCTCGACAGCAAAGAGTTCAAGAGCCAGGAGCCCCTTGTCTCGCGCCAGCATGCCTCGGTCCTCGCCGAACTCAACTTTTTGCGGATGATGGTGCTATCCATCGGTCGCCCTGCCTGGACTGTGGAGGAATCAGGGGAAAAGCCAAAGGCCCCTGTGCCCAGAGTTACTGCATTCAATAACATCGGCTTGCTGGACGACATGATGGCTGGTGGAAGGCGTGGACCGTCCATCTCCAACGCGGAGAAGGCGTCCAGCCCGACTCAGACCCAGGACCAATCCCCGGTTGCGTCCGTCGACCAAGAAACGCCCCCCAAGCCAAGCCTGTTTCCTGGACCCTGGGGTGGCCCTCCGAGCTCGCCACTTGGGCAGGACAGCGACAAGTCCAGTCTGCAGTCTAGACGCAGCACCGTCTTCAGCACATCTGGCATGTCTCTGCTATTTGGGGAGGCTTCACCACAAAGAACGTCAGACGAGCAGAGTCATCCAGAGCATGAACATCCCGATCACCCCTCACCTGCCCCACGACCTGTCCCGGTGCCACAATCGCCTTCCTATTTTCAAGAAGCACCATGGAACCCCGAACCCTCCCCGAGCCCACGAGGTCCTCCGGTGCCAGAAAAGCCTTTCTATTATCAAGGAGCGCCCTGTCAGCCTAGTAGATTGCCTACCTATGAATCTCCCCTTCCTTATGGACAACCACAAGTGTCGCCTCCTCCTCGGCCCATTCCTGTCCCCGACCTCCCAATCACCATCCCGGATCACGGGGACAGAGTCGTCTGTGAAGCCGGATACGCAGCACACTATGGCTTACGCCACCCACCGCCGCCGCTTTCTCCCAGACATGGGACAGCATACCGTGCAAACTCGATCCTTCCTTGGGTGCCGTCCATGATGGAGCAGCCTAGCGCGACCCAGAGTCCAAGTCCAGCACCGGCCTTTACGCCGAGCCCTCCCTATTCTGAAGATATACCCAGCCCAGCTCCTCCGCCAAGATATCCTGGACAGATGCCTGCCTACGGGGAGTCACCGCGTTGGAATAGTGGCACCAGCGGAATCCCAGCAGCCTTTGACAGCACCGGGCACGTCTGGGTGCAGGAGGACTCCAACCGGCTGTCAACGATCCCGCCGGAGCTCATATACTCGCCCCCACAGGTATCTCTGCCCAAGCCGAGCATGCCTGCGGCGCATTGTTCATATCCAATGACTCCTCCGCGATAGCATCACGGGTAGACGTATGAGGCGGTGCACAGGAGCGTGCTGTAGGTAAGTCTGACACTCGTGTCACGTATTTGACTGAGAAGCATACCGCATTATATCAATACAAATCAATCTTCATAAATGTCCACAATGTTTCGCAAGACTTGCCTTGAAGCCGCAATTGTTCTTTTCGAGTCATCATCGTCATTCCGCCCCTAACATATCCCCACCCGTAAGCACCCCTTCATCTGTTAGTGCCGAAATTTCGGGCCGGTCCCGCCACATCGACGCCGACNNNNCGCCGCCCTCTCACTCTCTCATTCTCACCACGACCTCCTGCTGCTAGGGAAAAGCGATCTGACAGCCCATAACACCCCCGACTGCAATGACAGACGCCCAGCCAGAGATGAAGATCGACCCTGCGAGGGCAAAGGCCCTCGTGTCCCAGCTGCAATCCGTCTCGGAGCGCCTGGCCACCGTCGCCAAGGGCCGGAATGTGAGTCCTCCCGAGCTCAAACCCCCCTAAGTACTGCTTCTCATACTGACCCCTTCCGCCAGGTCCGTCTCGTCGCTGTGTCCAAGCTCAAGCCCGCCAACGACATCCTCGCTCTCCTCCCGCACGTGTCGCACTTTGGCGAAAACTACGCCCAAGAGCTCACCCAAAAGGCCGACCTGCTCCCCCGGTCCGTCGCCTGGCACTTCATCGGCGGCCTCCAGTCCAACCACGCCAAAAAGCTCGCCCGTATCCCCAACCTCTTCTGCGTGTCGAGCGTCGACTCGGCCAAAAAGGCTCGCCTCTTGAACGACTCTCGCGCCGAGCTCATCGCCGCCTCAACCGACCCGACCAACCCCGTCGCCCGTCTCGGCGTCCACGTCCAGGTCAACACGTCCGGCGAGGAGAGCAAGTCGGGTACCGCCCCTGGGGAGGAACTTTTGGAACTTTGCCGTCTTGTTGAGCGAGAATGTCCCGCTCTCGACCTGCTCGGTCTCATGACCATTGGCGCCATTGCTAGGAGCAAGGCTACGACTCCAGAGACTGAGAACGATGACTTTGTCCTTCTACGCGAGCAGCGCGACCTTGTCGCCGCCGACCTCGGTATCGACAGACACCTCGAGCTGAGCATGGGCATGAGTGATGACTTTGAGGGTGCCGTCGCCATGGGTAGTGATGAGGTGCGTGTCGGCAGCACAATTTTTGGAGAGAGGGGGCCCAAGAATGAGGCCAAGATTCTGGCATAACCGCGCCAAAGGTGGCTATCTGGATAATAACGAACAATTGTAAAATCACCTGATGTGTGTGCACACCACGGCCGGCTCGTGAGCATTATCATTGTGGATGACGGTGACGGTTATGAACAGGTGGCCCGCCGCCCCGGGGATTCGTTCGTTCGCATCTCGCAACAGTCGGGAATGACAGGTATCCTCCCATGCCCCAGACGCCAGGTTTCTGCAGAGCCTCTCACTCCATATGCACGTCGCTTCTTTTGCCTGCCCCTTCTTTTACATCATCCTTCATTTCCTCCTCATGCTCCTCCCCCCTACGACACCATGACGTTCGCAAACATGCCGTCAATATCGGACCGCGAGGGCGGCTGCCTCTCCTGTGCCGGCGTCGCACCGGCCCCGATACGTTCCTCCATGAGCTTCATGAGCACCGCTGGCACACTGTCGTCGGTGGCACGGATTGTCAGGCGGATCATCTACGCAAAATCGTCAGTAATAAATCAGACGCACACAAGGGGAAATGTGGACACTTACCTGCGTCGTGTAATTTGGCTCGAGGCGCATCAGGCAGCCAAACTTGCCTCCCTCGGATGTATGCAGCACGCTGGCGCCCACAAAGTTCTTCGCGTTGGGATCGATGCCCGCCAGCACCTTCCACCGGAAGCCCTCGACTGTCTTATGGACAAAGGCCTCGGTGATCTCGCGCCCGCCGTGCTTGCCGGCCATGCTGAGACCAATGACCTGCTGCGCCTCGCGCGGCGCGCCGCCAATCTGCTTCCACCGCTTGAAAAAGTCCTCGCCCGTCAGGTCGGCCGGGTCCATGAACTTGTGCGCTGTCACGGGCAGCTTGAGCGTCGTTGCCTGCAGCGCGCCCGCCAGGTAGCTGATGCGAATCGTCGGGCTCTTGGTGAAGACCTTTTTAGACTCAAACATGATGACCTGCTGTGTCTGGCCGCCCTGGCTGATGCTGCTCTCGGGCATATTCTTGACGTCCCACGTCAGCTTGCCCTTCTCGGCCTCGTCCAGGTCCAGCGTCGTCGTGAACGAGGTCATGGCTGCCGGTGTCTTGTTGGAGAAGTACAGGATCAGGCACGCCATCTGGCCGCGGTACTCGGACCGCACGCCCACCTGCATCTGCCCGTCCTCGAACAAAACACCTTCGGCCTTTAGCAGCAGGCGGTTGTAGCCCTTCTCCCAGCCGGGGCTCAGGTGCGCCGCGCTGGCCAGGTTGGGGCCCTTTGGCGTCTTGGGCTCTGACGGGCCAATGTTGAGCATGTCGATGCCCGCGAGCTCGTTGGCGCCATTGGAACCGCCGGCTGCACCGCCGTTGAGCGCTCCGTTGACGCTGAAGGCGCGCTTGAGGCCAACCTTTGCCATACCAAGCTCTGCGGCGTCGGCGTTGGCGTCCTTCCCGCCGACAACCCACGTCCTCTTGTCGCTGGTGTTGGCGTGCTTCTGATGGACCCTAGCCAGGAGCGCCGACTGCCGCTCGGGGAATGGAGGCATCTCGTCGCACACGGTCCGCAGGAGGTCGTCGGTCGGCATGCTCGCGAGCGCCAGGTACTCACATGCCCGCTGCTGCAACTCAGAGTCGAGCGTGTGGCTAAAGATCTGGAACGCGTTGACGAGTTGGGGCTTGATCTCAGGGAACAAGTTGATAAACTTGATAAAGCACGAGAGGATCATGGCCCGTGTCGGTGACGAGCAAGCCGCCAGCTTTCCTTGTAGCGCAAGGAACTGCTCGATCGGGCTGCACTTGGGCTGGTCGGCGATGAGGTGGCCAAACTCGCCCAGAATATACGCGCCAATCTTGACCAGAGTCTCGTGCACATGGTCTTGCTTGACGTACTGCAGCGAGTGCTGTGCCGCGTACACTTGCAGCTCCTCGTTGTTGGTCACGATCTGAATGACACGCTGCCACACCTCGTCGCTAACGTGATCGCCAGCCATGGCAATCAGTCGGAGCGAGATGTCAACGTACCACTGCACATCTGTGGCGTACTTTTCCGTCAGAATGGCAATCTTGAGCACCATCTCCTCGCGGATAGCAAAGTCGGCGTTTTGCAGGAAGTGCAGCAGTTCGCCCACGATGACCTGGGCGTTGGTTGAGTCGCACATGCTGTAGAGCAGGTCGAGACCCTTTCTCCGCACACTGATGTCGCGGTCCTTGAGTGAACCGACGATGACATCTTGGTGTAGCTTGATCGGCGCCAAGTTCTCGGTGCGCCCAGCGAGGTGCGTCATGGCCTCGAGTCCCAGATACCGCACGTTGGTCTCCCTCGAGGTTAGGAACCGTCCGAGTCGGGACGAAATCTGCTTCATCAAGGCCGTTTCGGTGTCGAGATGGATGACAAGGTTGATAGCCTCGAAGAGCACAGCATTCTGCGCGTTGTTCTGCTGCACGTTCTTGGTTTGCTCGAGGGCGACATTGAGGATCTTCTGTATCGAGTCCCGGATCATGTCGCGCACGTGGGTGTCCTCTGCTCGTGGTCAGTGGGCGCAGAAGCATTGAGAGTCGGAGCATCTTACCCGACGGAGGGAAGTACTGCATCAGACGCAGGAGCTTGACCTGGATCCAGGGGCATGGGACCTTGTAATAGAGGTAGTCCTGGGTGAACTCGCCATCGAGAACGATGCGCTTCAGCTTGTTCGCCGCCTTGGGGTAGGCTCCCTTGTACTGTTCCAGGTTGTCCTGGGCCAGGGTCATGACGAGCGAGGTGACAGACAGGGCGACTCCCAGGTCGGTGTCATCCATCAGGGAGATGATTCGTTCGGCCCATTGGGGCTGCACGATGTCTGGGTACTTTCGATACAAGCGCAGAAGCGTCAGTGCGGCCTTTTTCTTGACAAACGTTTTTGAAGTGCTGGGAAACAGTCAGCACATGTTCCTTGGTGTTGAGGAGGACAAGCGTACGGAGCGATCAGCAGGCGGTGTACCTCGCCGCTCAAGGCCTCTCCCATCTCCTTGCCTCCCACGTTCGCGATGGCGTGGAGAGCCAGACAGTTGAACAGCTCATTGTTCTCCAACAGGTCCTTCCGGATGCTGTTGACGACCAGGTGAAGCAGCTCGTGCTTCTCGTGGAGGAATAGTGTCATGGCCAGGTAGCCAATCTGCTTCTCGGAGTATTTGTTGGCGGAGATGAGGTTGACGGCCTCGAGGTGGCCAAAGTCGACATTCCAGCCGAGGATGTAGATGTACAGAAGCTACAAGGATGTCAGCCCGGGTGATGGGACAAGAGAGGAGGGATTCGGCACACCTTGCAGACGTATTTCTTCTTGTGGTAGCCGTTCAGGTTGCCATCTAGGGGTTCCTCTTAGTACCATGCGGGCAAGGCTCCGACTTGGACGTGTTGGGCCATCCAAGGGACTCGGGCTAACCTTTGAACTTTTGCCGGATGTTGGCCAGCTCCTTATTGATCCTCTTCTCTTCAAGATCGCGGGCCCTGGCGTTCCTCAGGTCGGCAATGAACTGGACCAAGCCGCGCATGTTGGCTGTGTTCGTGCTGGACCGGCCGAGGAAGCCGCCGGCCACCGACGGTATCTTGACGGAGGCGCCGCGCTCCATTGTGTCGTCGCGAGTCGGGTCTGTCGGGATGACTTGGGGTGTGTATGTGTGATGAATCGGGACCTTGTGGTATGGCCCTATGTCTCAGCCAGAGTGCGTCTCTGATAACCGCTATCGGGTGCTACTCCATGCGCGCAGAGACTTTCTTGTGTGCAGAAGACCGTCCTTGCCGCCGCCGACTGTTCTTCAGTCCGTCGTGTGCCGCCAGTTGCGTGGGGAGCGGGAGCGCCGGAGTGCTTCGTGTGCGATTCGGAATTCGGGGTCGCGTGGCCTGGGTCTCGAGGCCTCCGCTGTCGCCGAGGTATTGGGTCTTCGACGGTATGTTCGGTAGAGGGGCGTCGAGAAGCTAGAGACGAGCTCTTGGCGAGATATTTGGTGCAAAAAAAGTGGTGGTGTTATGTACGGGTCTTTCGATGTGCAAGGGGCATCGTCGCTCGGTCGGGGTTCCATTCGATTGACGGTGCTGGATTCTGGACTTGGCGGCGCACTCAGGGGAGGTGGGGCTGAGATTGTGTCGAACCGGGGTCCAGCTTAGTGGACAGCGACATTGCTTGCCCCGTCGTGGTTAGCCCCGAGTGCCTTATGGCCCGTGCATTCGAGTCGATGGGCGCACGGGCAAGCCAAGTTTGGAGACCCCAGGGACAGTTCTATTACTCAGCGGAGAGCGATGCTGCTTTTAATCTAGACCTATCCCCATCAACATATTGTCTTCTTCAAGTTGTTCATTTTGCGCCTTAGACTTCCTCTGCATCCGCTTCTCATCGGCCAAGGCGTGGATAAGCGCCTTCTTTCTTGAATTCAGTTCCCACTTGTCTTTTGCAGGCACCACATTGTCATCGAATTGCGAGACTACGGTCCAGACATCCCCGTCAAGTGTAGACGAGTTGACCTAGAGAACAAATCCCTCCAAGGCATCGAAGGTTAGCAAACACACCCATCCATGCTTCTTGAAGTGTTGGAATCCTACCGCTACCGGAGAGTGCTTGGTGAAAAGTACAAGCAGCGGCTGTGCTGTCTCAAAGTTGTCGAACCCCGTGCTGCGTGACACTTTGGCGGTGTACGGGAAAAGCTCTCTTGGGAATGGTCTATCTTCCCAGACGCGCCTTTTCCAGGGGTTCCTGCGCCAGCTCGTGTAAGACTTGCGGCCGGAGCGTTTGATATCCAAGGTCTCGCCCTCTTCGATTGTTGTCAGTCGAATCAGAAGGGCAGCTGTTTGGGTGGTGTCGGACGCTGCGTTATGGATGCTCCTAACACTCTGCAAGGCCATTTCCTGAAAACCACAAGCAATCATGGTTCCATGCAAGCTGGGCATGATGGTCTTGTCGTCCTCGATGGGAAACTGACGAACCACTTTCTGTAGATCCATCCACGCCGTGAAGCACGGTAGTACCTTTGGGTATAAGCCTGATAAGATGACCAACTCGAAGTAGAGGCTGAAGCCGGACAGGATTATTGGTGTTCCCCGAGACGTATGGCCATGCTGCTGAGCGAATCGGTTGACGATATTCGAGATTTCTTCTTCGATTTGGTCGCCCGCAAGCTCATGACGCTGACCAAACCGATGGGGTTGTCGGCCTTTTTCTTTCCTATTCCTTCCCAGCACACGAATCCAGTGCGTCTCTATGCCATGTTGGGCGACCATGCCGTCGAGTGTCCAGGTATTCGTGTCATCTTCAAAGTGTCCGGGGCTTGACAAGAGGGAAATCCCAATTTCAGCAGGCTTCGAGACGTCCTGCCCCCATGGCTCGGCGTCGATAAAGACGAACATGGCGCCGTCGTGGACGGCTTGCTCCAGCGAGGGTAGATCGAAAATGTAGGACTCGTAGAGGACTCGCCAGTGCTTCGTGCGAAACCCCGAAGGGCTTGGGTTGAACAGCATTGTGTTAGCTGTCTAGTCGGCTTTCAAGAGAGAAGTGACACATGAAGTAGGAAGTTCGAAGAGCGTAAGTATTAGAATCAAGTCCCGGCCTAAAGTCGGTTCGTGCAGTCTGGCTTGGAGTGGCTGAGAAGCCGCCTCAAACAGCCAGCGCCATATTTCATGCGCCTCTCCAAAGATCAGAGCCAGAACTCCAGAGAAGACGGAAAAACAGAAACCAACCCTCGGAAACTCGAAAGTTGTAGATATACCAAGGGAAGATTACCAGTTCAACGGCATGGAAGGATGCGGTTGATGTTAAAGTTGACGGGTGCTGCCGAGGCTTGGTGGGGTGAAGGGTCAGATACAGCGGCAGGCACGCTAATCTAAAATAGTGCCCCGCCTGGCTGAGTAAAACCCGAACCGCATTTGGTTGCATCATCATCGACATCAGCATCACAGCACTCGCTCCGCCGCCAATACCCCCGACCTCCCTCTGCCACATCGCGCGGGCTGCGACAGGCATGCATGCCACAGCCACCAATAAAGCATAAGCATGCATCACCCGACAAAAAGGCTCCTCTCCCTCGCGCCCACGAGCACCAGCGCCGCATCGCCATGGCTCCGCGTCGCTAGCAGACCCCGGCTGCAGCCGTGCCTCGCAACGGCCGCCAACCCCCGACGACGATATGCCTTCCAGGCCGCGGGGGCTCCGGCCTTCCAGGTCTTCAACCGCCGGATAAAATGGCTACAAAAGGAGCGCGCGGCGTCCAACGTGGAGCTTAGCAGGGAGGCCGACTACCTCAAGGACGAGATTGCGTCGCGCCTCTGCGAGCGACTGCTGGACATCAAGCGCAACTTCCCCAAGGTCCTCGACCTCGGCGCAAACTCGTGCAACGTCGCCCGCGCCCTGGCGAGCGATAACCCAGACCCCGACCCAGCTACTCCCGTGTCACCGCCGCTGGCCACCCGCATCGGCGAGCTCGTGGCAGCAGAGTCGTCGCACGCCATCCTCCACCGCGACGCCGAGATGCCCTTCAACGACGCCATGCGCATCACGCGCGAGGTGCTCGTCGACGAGGAACACCTTCCCTACCCTCCCGAGACCTTCGACCTCGTCCTCAGCTCCATGAGCATGCACTGGATCAATGACCTGCCCGGCATGCTCGCGCAGATCAACAACGTCCTCAAGCCTGATGCACCCTTCATCGGTGCCATGCTTGGTGGTGACAGCCTGTACGAGCTGCGCACCAGCCTCCAACTAGCTGACCAGGAGCGCCGCGGCGGCATCTCGCCCCATGTTAGCCCTCTCGCTGACGTGCGGGATGTCGGCGGCCTGCTGCAGCGCACCGGCTTCAAGCTGCTCACCGTCGACGTCGAGGATATCATCGTCGACTACCCCGACTCCTTCGCCCTGATGCAGGACCTCCAGGCCATGGGCGAGAGCAACGCAGTCGTCGGCCGCGAGATGGGACCCATCGGTCGTGACGTTTTGCTTGCCGCCGACGCCATCTACCGCGAGCTACACGGCAACGAAGACGGCAGTCTCCCGGCCACCTTCCGCATCATCTTCATGATCGGCTGGCGCGAGGGCGGCGACCAGTCCAAGCCATTACCGAGGGGCAGCGGCGAGGTCAACCTGAAGGATATCCTTGAGTCCAATTAGTAGGACTCGGCCTGCCAGGCCTGATTGTAGAGTGCAGGAAGAACCCTGCCATTTTGTATCATAGATGGGTGTATACATATGTGACTACGGCACACGGAAGGCAATACGCCATTTACCTCTGGAATAAGTAAAAGCAAAAAGACATGGAAACCGACGCATCGTCATTTATTCATCTGCCTCGCTCATTCAGCAACCCCTGCCTTAGACCCGCCTCCAGTCGGTCATGGTCCTGCCAATGCTTCCCAGGCCAGCCACGTCGACAACCTTTTCATGCCAGCTCAGCAGCACGCTCATGGCCGCACCCACGCTCTCGTTGGAGCCACCGGGCCGTCCGCCGCCGATCTGCGTGAAACCCGTAGCCTGGGGCGTGACGTTGTCGCCCTCAGCACCCTTGGGCACGGGCGGCGCCGCCTGCGCCATGCCCTTGTAAATGTACTTCATCAGCACGTCGAGCAGCTCGGAGCCGCCGGGCGTGCCGTAGATGCTCTTGAGGAGGGGGGTCATCTCGGACGCCTTGATGGACTGGAGCACTTCGGTAATGGTCTGGAGATGGGCTTCCTGATGTTGAGGGGATTGCGTCAGCGGGACCATTTCTCTACAGAGCGAGGCCTGATCCTCCGTCGTCTTGGACGTACCTTGGCCGCATCGGGCCCGTTGTAGACGGGCGACTCGAGGCAACCCCTCAGAGCGCCCTCGGCATCGCCGCCGCGCAGCAGCTGGCGGACTTGACCGGCCAGGCCGCGTGCGTCGGCCTCACTAACCTCGGGTTGCGGCGGGTGGAGGGTGGAAGTATCAAAGTTCCAGGGCGAGTCCTCCTCGAGGGCATCGATGTTGATGGTGCGCCATGCGTCGCTGAGCGATGCCTGCTGCTGGATAATGGACATGGTGGGCGGGATGACGTTGTCGGCGTGTGTGAAGAGTTGTGGACGGGGAGGACGCCCGGATTGTCGGTGCGATTGTTTGAGTATCGGGCGAACTGCTTTGTCTTGCCGGGGTAGAGTCGAGGTGGTGGTGGTGGACGAGCTCGGTTGAGTGTTGCGTGTAGCCTGGAAGTGACCGCTTACGTCGTTGCTGAATGGGGGGCTTCATTGGGCCCGACACCGAGGAGGCTGAAGCTCCAGGTGTGGGGTGGGGCTGTGCACTGGGGGGTTCAGTGGAGGGGTTGGCACATGGAAGACATCTCAGCGCCCAGACCGCCGGAGCGTCATGGACAGGCAATTGGGCTCCAAACTCGACAACTCGAACGTATTCAATGCAAAACTAGGATCAAGGTTGCGTGCTCGCCGCCGCCGCCGCGCCCCCCTCGACGTACGTATACACAAAAGCAGCAGGGTCTACTATCGATTCTCCCCTCATCTTCACCACAGCTCGCCGCCGCCAGGGCCTCATGCGTCGATCAGGTTCTCCTCCGTCTGCTGCGTCTGCTCGCGCTGCTTGTTCTTGTCCTTGGCATCCTTGGACGCGCGCTGGTAGTACTCGTTGAGCACCTTGGCGGGGATACGGTTGAGCAGGTCCTTGGGGAAGATGCGCAGCAGGCTCCAGGCAATGTCGAGCGACTCGAAGATGGTCCGCGACTCGTACTGGCCCTGTGCGATGAACTGGCGCTCAAACTTCTCGAGGAACTCGAGCGACAGCTTGTCCTCGGCCGACAGAGCCTCCTCACCGACGACGGCCTTCATGGCCGCAGCGTCGCGACCGATGGCGTACTTGGCGTACAGCTGGTTGGAAACATCGCCGTGGTCCTTGCGGGTCATGCCCTCGCCAATGGCAGACTTCATGAGACGGGACAGCGAAGGCAGCACGTTGATGGGCGGGTAGATGCCGCGGTTGTCCAGGCCACGGTCGACGAAGATCTGGCCCTCGGTAATGTAACCCGTCAGATCGGGAATAGGGTGGGTGATGTCGTCGTTGGGCATGGTGAGAATGGGGATCTGCGTGATGGAGCCGTTGCGGCCCGTGACGCGACCGGCACGCTCGTAAATGGTCGACAAATCCGTGTACATGTAACCGGGGAAACCACGGCGACCGGGCACCTCCTCGCGGGCGGCGGAGACCTCGCGAAGAGCGTCGCAGTAGGCCGAGAGATCCGTGAGAATGACGAGAACGTGCTTCTCGAGCTGGTAGGCGTAGTATTCGGCCGTAGTGAGGGCGAGACGGGGGGTGATGATACGCTCGATGGTAGGGTCGTTGGCGAGGTTGAGGAACAGAGTGGTACGCTCCAGACTGCCGTTCTCCTCAAAGTCGCGGGTGAAGAAACGGGCCGTCTCAAGGTTGACACCCATGGCACCGAAGACGATGGAGAAGTTCTCCTCGTGGCCGTCGTGCACGCCCTTGTTGGTGATGCCCTGCTTCTGCACCAGACTGGCCTGTCGGCAAATCTGGGCGGCGATCTCGTTGTGCGGCAGACCCGAGGCGGAGAAGATGGGGATCTTCTGACCACGGGCGATCGAGTTCATCGTGTCGATGGCGGAGATACCGGTCGAAATCATCTCCTCGGGGTATTCCTGCGGGTCTGTCAGTCGCAGTCTCCGACGTTTGGGGGGAAAGGAGGTCTTACACGGGAGAAGGGGTTGATGGGACTGCCGTTGATGTCGAGGTATTCCTCGGCAAGGACCTTGGGGCCCTTGTCGATGGCGCGGCCGGAACCATCAAAGATACGTCCCAGCATGTCTTCGGACACGCCGAGCTTCAAGCTCTGGCCGGTGAATTCGACCTTGGTCTGTGTCTGGGTTTAGCTCCTGCTCGGGATTCCCTGCCGTCTCAGGATGGGGATTGTCGCACCTTCTTCACATCGATGCCGGAGGTACCCTCGAAGACCTGTGTGTTGCCGCAACGTCAATTGGGAGTTCGTGTGTCATTGTGCCGTTGCGCGCGGATGGGCATACCTGAACGACGGCTCGGTCGCCTGGAGGGACAGTGTCAGCGATGCACGTAGGGTTGACGGCGACGGAGAGTTTAATTACCTCGAGCTTCCAAAACCTGGCCGGAGCGCTCCGTTCCATCGGGGAGCGTCAGGGTGACGATCTCGCTGTACTTGGGGTTTTTGACCTAGACAAACAGGCCTGTCAGTGACCAAAGGCCTGGATGCAGAGTATGGAGGTCGGCGGACGCACATTCTCGAGAATGACCAGGGGGCCGTTGACACCTCCGACGGTGTTGTAGCGGATCCTGGGAACGATGGAGTAGGACGACGAGTCGCGGGGGTCGGTCATGTTGGGCAACGCGGGTGAGCCGTCGCAGCGGAGGGACCCGAGGAGCGGAGAGATATGCGTCGAGGAAAAGGGGTGCGGGAGCTGGAGAGGTCGATAGGTTGAGGGGGGGAGGGGCCTGTGTCGGCTTCCGGGTCGCGGGCGGGATGATGCAAGTGCGAGACTTGGATACAGGAGCTGGGAACAAGAGGTTGGAGTTGGAGCTCGCACCTTGACCGTCGGAGCCTTAGCGTCGACAGGTGAGGTGGGTCGCCACGGGCCTCAGACACTGGACAGGCCGTGGCCGGTCAGCTGATAAGATAAGTAACGGCTGAAGGAGGCCCTGCCCGATGACGATGTCGGCCCCCAACTGCCAGGCAACACTTTTTAACGCTTTGGACGACTCACTTGTCACAAACCTTACGCCTACAATCACAGTCACGGTCGTGGCCGTGAAACCCGATTGCACCACCGAGCCCCAACGGCATTTCCAACAAACAGTTTTCGAAGAGGAAAAGACTTGTTGACTTGATCGAATATCAGCTGCTGCATTGACGGCCGTCGAACCTCCCTCGGAGCCCTTGGCCTTGGATAACTGTCAGCTACCCAGAATCGCTCGAGGGCCACTCGCAGTTAGGCGCATCGGTTCATCGCCCCTCGCCAACCTCCAACGGTTGCTCAACTCTACCAGTAGCTCCTCACAGCCCTCAGTTACCCACATCCACTTGGCAAGGAAGCCCCGGGTGAGCTCCCAGCTGCTCAGCTCGTGCGCCTCGCCCCATACGATCAGGCCCTGTTGATCATCGGCGGCACAATCCCGAGTTACCTCTATCTTCATGGTAGACATAGGGATCTCGTTCCAACAGCCATAGCCAGTAAGATGGGCTTGGGCCGCGGTGTCCCCAATGAGGTCCCTGAGAAACTCCCGCTGGTCATACCAGCCTTCCCTGCGGATCAGATTGTCCCGCATGCGTGGGAACGGGATCATGTCGATCCAAACCGAATGATACTGGCCCATCTGCAGCGTCGTCGGCATGAGAGTGTCCGGCACGCCTGGTTTGTTGGGTCGAGGGGTCCTGCCGTTCCGGCAATGGGACCATATTCCGATGGAGTCCTTGTTTGATTTCAGCCCGATCAGGACGTTGAACTGGATGATGTGAAGCAGGTGATCGGCCGACAACGGAAAGCCTCCTGCCGGCATGACACACGACCCCTGGTAGGCGAGGGCGCTGCCGGAAGACAATTGGCGGGAGGCGACAGCCATGCTCGGAACTGCCAACGGCTGGTCTCTGTCAATGAGGGGTGCATCCATCGGAGGCTTTGGCTCTGAGCGGGGGTACTCGTCATTTGGTGTGGTATTCTTGGCTGGAAAGCTCGGTGACGCCTCAAGCTCGTCGAGCCGCCAGCAGTCGACCCGGTATGGACGCGGATCGTGGCCTCCAGCCGGCCTGTTCTCCCCGAGACGATGTCCTGTGGGGTTGGGTGAGCCTGTGGACCTCGCATGGAGGCGTGGAAACAGTTGCGGGCTACTTACTCCTTGCTCTTTGGGTCTTCCGCTTTTGTATTCTTCTGCGCTGCTTGCTGAGCTCACCGTTCGCAGCTCCGAGATGTCCCACCTCTTCACCGCCATGCCGGACATCTGAAGGGAATGTCGTCATGTCCAAAGTCCGACACACTCTTGTCTGGATGCGTTTCTAATTGGACCTCCACTGATTGTTAATAGGGAGGAAGAAGCCGTCAACTGCATTGCTTGATGGAAGAAAAGGCACCTCCACCCGAAGACCAGGCCAAGTCGGCATCTTCAAGCACGACAGCCGCATAGACGTCCGTCCCACTCCGCTGCGACTAGTCCGGAACAGGCCAAAATGTAGTCGTCGCTGGAGTCTCGGACTCGGGTTTAGACACGGGGGGCGGAGTTAAGGGTGGGTGTGCGGTTATGCATCAGTGAAGACCCATTCTCAACTCCGCAGGCTAGGCCGTTTACGGACAAAATGAAGCCTGGCTCACTTACACCGTCCATCGATGAACTCGAAGGTGGTCTTTGGCGATGCATCCACTGCTTGAAGCCCGAGACCCAGATGGAGGCAGAATGGTTCTAGTCATGCCTTTTTGCGGACATGAGATTGTCGGGGAGGTGGGATTCGACTGGGTAAATAAAGCCTCCTACTTCCTCTCCATGTAAAGGCGTCAACACTCAAATCATCAACATCTCAGACCATCTTCCAAACACACAACCTCTTACTTCCACCTTCCATCTACTATGTCTCGCTACGAAGCTGTCCACGCCAACCCCACCGGCCCCGGTGACGCCAGGCCCACGGCCGCCCAGATCGTCGAGGACGAGGGCGTGGCTGGAAAGCTCAAGGGCAAGATCATTGTCATTACTGGTGTCTCGTCTGGCATCGGTATCGAAACCGCCCGGGCTCTCGCTCCTACCGGAGCTTCGTTCTACCTGCTTGCAAGGGACCTCAACAAGGCCGAAAAGGCCCTTGCCGACTTTTTCGATCCCAGCCGTATGGAGCTCGTCAAGATGGACCTGGAGTCGTTTGCTTCCGTCCGCGAAGCTGCCGCAACGATCCTGGCAAAGACCGACAAGATTAACATCCTGATCAACAACGCCGGCATTATGGCCATTCCCGACCTGAAGCTTACCAAGGACGGTCATGAGCTGCAGTTCGGAACCAACCACCTGGCGCACTTCCTCTTCTTCGAACTGCTGAAGCCCGCGCTGCTGGCTGGCGTCACCAACGACTTCCACACACGCGTCGTCAACGTGAGCTCAGTCGCCCACTTGATGGGAGGTATCAACGACTCGGATAACTACAACTACCAAAAGGGCGGCTATACGCCCTGGGGGGCTTATGCCCAGTCCAAGACGGCTAACGTCTACATGGCCAACGAGATTGAGCGCCGCTATGGCGCCCGCGGGCTGCACGCCACCAGCCTTCACCCTGGCGGAATTCAAACCGGCCTCGTTAAGTTCATCCCGGACGAGGTGGTTCAATCCATGCTCGCCGAGAGGGATTTGCTCAAGTCTATCAAGAGCCCCGAGCAAGGCGCCGCGACTACTGTGTGGGCAGCCATTGGCCAGGAATGGGCGACCAAGGGAGGCAAATACCTCGTCGACTGCACCGTGAGCACGCCGGCCCCTGATGCCCAGACAACTCAAGGGCCATACTACGCGGCTTGGGCGTACGATGTCGAGAAAGCGACCCGTCTCTGGAAGGACTCGGTCCGAATTGTGGGCCTGGAGGAGACTGCATAGATGGGAGCAGATGTAGCTTTCACTTGGATAGACAGACAGACAGACAGACAAGCAATATGGATACAGGCTTTCACAGAATACGAATGTTCCAAACCACATGTCCGCATGACGCCAGTTATCAAGAGCTACAAGCCTTTGCTGGCCTTCCCTTACGACCGTTCTCGGGCGCCGAGCACGGCCTTGCCAACGGTGCTGTCGTTGGCCTTGCCCAGTTGACCAGTGATCCAAGCGCCAACGTCTGACACGGCGTCAAGGTCAACCCGCGTGTCCATACCCAGAGTGCTCATGAAGTAGACCATGTTCTCCGTGGCGACATTGCCGGTGGCGCCGGGGCTATAGGGGCATCCACCGAGACCGCCGACGCTCGAGTCAAAAGTGCGAATGCCGTGCTCCAGCGAGACAGCCGTGTTAACGAGAGCCTGGCCATATGTATCATGGAAATGCATGGCGAGGTCCTCATTGCGGAGGCCGGCAGCGCGCATGCAGTCAAGCAGGGCTTTTGTGCGGGGCGCGGTGCCCATGCCGGTGGTGTCACCCAGGGAAATCTCGTCAGCGCCGGCTTCGAGGAGATCCGTAGCGATCTCTGCAACGCGGTGGGGGTCGACATCGTAGCCTTCAAACGGGCAGCCGAGGACGACGGAGACGTAGGCGCGCACGCGGAGGCCGGCGGCCTTGGACTGCTGGATGACGTCGCGGAAACGGACGAGGGAGGTTTGGATGTCGCAGTTGAGGTTCTTCTGGGAAAAGGACTCGGTGGCAGCGGCGAAGACGGCAATCTCGACGGCGGGGGTTGCGGGGTCGGTTGAAGGGGTCGCCTGCGTGGCGAAGGCGCCGGGGTATTTAGCAAGGAGGGCGGAGGCGTTGTCGAGGCCCTTTGAGTTGGGGGCGAGGAAGGAGTAGGAGACGTGGGAGGGCGAGGAGATTTTGCCGGCCAGGATGTGTTCCATGATTTCGCTCGAGTTTGCCATCTGTTATGCGACAGTCAGTGGGATGCCTCGCCCTCTGCGCATGGTAGACGTACCTGTGGCACCCATTTTGGGGCGACAAACGAGCCGGCCTCGATGGAGGTCAAGCCCGTCTGCGCGAGTCTCTCGATGAGCTCAATCTTGGTGGCCAGCGGGATGGCCATCTTTTCGTTTTGAAGGCCGTCGCGCGGGCCGACCTCAACCAGCTTGACGTAGTTGTCTGGCTGTTGCTGTGGCGGTTGTTGTTGCTGCTGCTGCGAGTTGATATTGTAGTGGGCGGTTGCGAAGCCGCGGGCGGAGCGCAGGGTGCGGCCGACCTGCGCGCGTCGGCAGGCTCTGCAGATGGCTGGGCGTGCGAGAGACATGTCGGGCGATGCTGGGAGATTCAATTGATGCGACGCTGCGATGTGGTGTTGGTTGGCGAGGGTTGTCTTGGAGGTGATGAGGAGAGGAGGAGAAGGTCGAGTGGGCGCATAGCGTCGGCTCTGAAACAAATCCCGACTGGCCGCGGTTGTTCGATGTTCGTCGGCTGTCGACGTCACCGAGGAACTCGACTGGTGCCAGCTGGCGTTTCCAGGCTCGAGGTTCCGGGCCCAGAGTTGTTGGTGACCTCTTGCGTCTGATATCGTGCTCGCTGCGTGGGAACCCCCTAACCTCGGGAGCGTGTTGCAGCCCTACAGCCAAGGGAGGCATATGCTGTTGTCAGGTCTTGGTAGCTCGTGATGAGTTCTGAATGGTGCTCAGGGAAGAATGCCAAGATGTGATTGACTTCCACTCCCCGGTCGTGCGGCGCAGTCCTCCATCTCAATGAGGCAGGTCGATTGGTCGCTCGGGTGACTTCACCTCTCACCAAGCCTTGCTCACGTCAACCACTGCCCATTCAATCTCAGCAGCGCGACAAGAGAGTCGACGTCGACATGATGTTGCCTCTCGCGGTCCTTTCCCTTGGAACCCTGCTCTGCGCAACTGGCGCCTCGGCCACGGCGGCCCCAGCTGTCACGCCCCTCGCAGTGCTGCCACGCACAGAGTCAGGCCCTGGCGGATCCCCATTGTCGGCGGCAGAGTGTCCAAGGTTGCAGGAAGACAGCTTCGACTCGTGAGTTCATCAGTCGCGATGACAAATGACAGACATCTGATGCTCGGCAGATCGGTGAGCGACTGCTTCTCTGGCTTCGTCGGTACCAAGACAGCCTGCCAGTACCCGGACAACAACGCATGGATCATGCACGAGGACGACAGCGCACAGATGGCGCAAGATTGTATTTGCCCTGAATTCCAAGACATTATCGAGTAAGGTTTCCCTGCAGATGGGTTTGGGGGACATGACTGATTTCGGTTTGTAGCCAATGCCTCCGTGGATGCCCTCGTCTTTTCAACGCCGCCGTGGTCCAGCAATATAGCGCGGTTTGCGAGGGCGGACAGACATCTACCAGACCTGCGACGACGTCAGCGGCCCCGGAAACCCGCACAAAGACCGAGGCAGCAGAGACCGAGGCAGCCTCGACACCGACGAGCGGCTCGGGGGCTGCAGAGACGGCACAGGAATCCGGACAGCCTTCTGTGGAGCCCGAGAACGCTGGACTCGCACTGGCAATGCCGCTGTCCCTGGTGCTGGGGGCCGCCTTGTGCGTCGCTGTCCTTGTTTAAGGTCTCGACAGGCGAGTCGCGCAGTGGAAGCAAGTATCGCTGGAAAGCAAGATGAAGTGATCCAATATATGCATGCGTCGCTCATGATGCAGAAACACATGGCTGTCTATGTCTCATAAGAACATGTCGGAAATATTGCATGCATGCATGCTTCGTGCTTCGTTCCGGCACTTCCGGTCTCTAGTGCTGCTTGGAGTCCTTCAGTGCCCTCTTCTCGGCGACCATGCGATCAATGCGCTTGAAGGCGCCGAAGCCCTCGATGGCACAGCTCGCGATCCAAGTCCACCACAGCGACGTGCCGACGTCGACACCGTGAGGGTGCAGCCTCGAGCGGGCCAGCCACCACGTCTCGGCGATGTGGATGCCGACAACGGGCCAGAAGATGATCACCACGATGCGGCGCCATCCCATAGCACCGCCGGGAAACCAGTTGTTGAGAAGGCCCCAGACTCCGGGGTTTCCTGGGTGAACGGCGCCGAGGGTGGCGTAAGAGAAGAAGTAGAAAGCAACGGCCGCAAACACAATAGCATCGACTCCGGTTGGCGCGACATATTTGTCGATGTAAATGTCGGACAGGCCCAGGGCAGCGCGGGCATCGGCGTCCATGGCGACAAGACGGGTGCGGGCCTCTGCAAGCGAGGCCATAGGAGGGTTGAATGGCACAACAAACTCGCGCCCCGAAAGGCCTCCGGCGGCGATGGTCATGCTGTCGAGGGAGAGCGACTTGAGCCAGGGGCGTGAGGCGGCGCGTGGAGACAGCCCGGCATAGTGGCGGAGGTAGTGGGAGAGCTCGCGGCCGTGGTCGCCGTTCATGTGCGAGATGATGCGTGCTTCAGCCATGATGCGCTGAGTGTGGCAGACAGCGCAGGGGGGAGAAAGAGAGGAGTTGATGTTGTCGATGTCGGGAACTGAGGGACAAGACGAGTCGAAACGTGGGTGAGGTTTGTCCATTGCGTGAATTGGTGAGGTGACAGACAGCTTACATAATTTGAAGTCGACGGGCCTCCGTGTTCACCGGCGCCCCGAGCTGCGGGGAGGCTAGGGGTCTTTCCTCAGGGCCTTCAGGGGTCTAGATAGTAGCTCCTCCCTGCTGCCCTAACTCACCTCCAAGGGGCGGTGCTGGGCCTTTTCTGCCCCGGGCCCAGTTTTTATCCCGACATCTCAACCTCATCTCTATTCACCCATCGCCCTTGGACGTTACCAGCCTCTGCAGATCAGCCAAACTTTCCCCTCGGGCACACACCATTAGACTTCAGTCGGTTTCCAATAGAACGGACACTCTTTCCCCAATGGCACGCAATCACGATCTCCTGCCTCAATCGGGCGAGTGTCATTTCATCATCCCCCAGCCCACACCTCGCACCAATACGACGCACATGCAACATGCATCTGAAAATCAAGAGTCTCTTTGGCTTGCCCCGCCGTGGTATCTGAGGGAAAATAGGAAAGAGGTATCATGAAGCGCACCGGAAAACCACCCACCCACAACATACGCTTTGCCGTCGCATTGCCCGGACCTCCGAAGACAACATGCTTTCGGCGTCTACCAAACACCACCGCACCGTCATTACCGATTCGGCCATCGCTCTGCTGGTTCCCGTGGCGGTCGGTGCCACGAGTCGATCGTTGTCCTGGTGTGCACGTGGATGCCGCTCTCGACCGAGCTCTCCTGGTAGAAAGCGTCATACCCGTACACCTCGTTCCCGATCCCGCCGTCGGCCACGCCAATCTCGGTATGCACCTCGCCCTGGATCCGATCGCCGAGCTCCAGCTCCTCCTCGCTCTCGTTCCCAGACGTCCTGCTCTCCGAACGACTTCCCCAGCCGAAGATGTGGATGTTGAACTTGGACCGTGGTATCGGCGGGAGATACTGCGGTGTCCGACGACCTGACCGCAGAGGTATCGAATTCCGGGCATGCTGCTGCTGCTCCTGCTGCTGATGCAGCCATTGCTGATGCTGCTGTCGCTGCATTTCTTCGTCTTCGAGTTGTTGCCGCCGCCGCTCTTCGCCTTG
The DNA here is from genome assembly GCA_014635975.1 of Plectosphaerella sp. P0831. Taxonomy (NCBI): domain Eukaryota; kingdom Fungi; phylum Ascomycota; class Sordariomycetes; order Glomerellales; family Plectosphaerellaceae; genus Plectosphaerella; species Plectosphaerella sp. P0831. The sequence continues at coordinate 118,105 of JACAFV010000058.1, read as the reverse complement.
ACGCCACCGGTCCTCTTCGTCTTGCCGTTGCTGCCGCTGCCCCTGCCGTTGCCGCTCCTCTTCTTCCTGCTGCAGCTCCTGGTGCCGCCGTTTCTGGTCAAACGCCTTGGAATCGCCCACACGCGAATGCTGCGATGTGGTGCCCGTGAGTGATTTCTTGGCCGATCCGGATTGGCCCGACTGGCCCGAGTTCTTGGAGACGACACTGGTGAAGACGCCAGGCAGCATCCTGGCGAGAAGGACGCGAATGGCCGGCAGGCTGGTGACCAGGACCGACACGGCCACTTCGAGGCCCGTCCAGATGAGCGCGTCCGAGTTGTCCCACGTCGGGTTCGCTGACCGCGCAAACAGGACCAGGTACTGCAGCCGGATGCACGATGTGATCAGGATAAAGGTCCCGAGACTGAACATGATGATGATACCCCCCTTGGACCGCCAGGACATGTTGAGCCCTATCAGTAACGGCAGCGGCAAAATCAGGATAAGCACATCTTGCGAGATGCTCACCCCGGCTGCCGTGTACGCCAGTGCGTTGACGTTGAGGCACCGATGCGGCCCAAAGTCTCCCATGAGCCTCTCCCAGTTGAAACGGATCGGCAGGCACTGGAAGATCTGCATGAAAACCAGAATCGTCGCCGAAATGCCGACATACGCCATTGTCGCAAACGTCGCCCAACGGAATTTGGCGTTGGGAAAGACCCGGAGGAAGAAGCACAGCAGCGAGATCTTGGTCAGCGCTAGCATGACCAAATAGAAGCTCTCGGCAACGTAGAACAGCTTCAGCGCCTTCATGATGTCGTTTGGGTCAACCGTCCACACGTCTCGCCCAAACGCCAGCTGCCCAACTTTTTACCGTCAGCGGGCCACGTCTCCTGGCTTGGTTTCTTTCGGGGAAAATACGACTTACTATAATTTCCAATCGCCAAGAAAGGAACATAGATGATCTATGGCGGAGAAACAAGGTCAGCTCCGGAACACTTCATCACAAGCCTCACCTGCACAAAGATCGTGGGCCCAACCTACCATACTGAACATCATGATCCAGTCATCCGCCTCAAACGTGTGCATCGTTGTCCACCGGCCGTACAGCCGCATCCAGACAGAGAGGAAGGCCACGGATTCGATCGACAGAGGGGCCCAGAGGATTTTTCTGCGATCCCGATACGGCCGCTGGCACGCTTCTGCCTCGACTTTGGCGGTTTCTGTTGCGAGCGGATTCTCGTCAGAAGGTCGTCTCGGAAGACTGTGTCGCCAGGAGGGCGGGCGACATGTGATGCCGGATCAACCATACCTATGCCATCCAGGGCTGATACGCACGTCCGCAAGATACACTCCTGGGTTGCGGAGCGCAGCTTCTCGTCTGTGCAGATGCATGTCGAGTTCGTCAAGGAGTTGCAAGCCGACTTTGGAATCTCTTGCAGAATGCAGGTGATCTATCAAGACGGGTCAGAAACACATGGCGCCGCGGGGGATCGAGGTAGGACCATACGCCACACTGGGGTATCCTGCTCGCAAACCCGGCCAGATCGCCCTGTGCCGCCGCTGTACCGGCCAGCAGGGCGGCGAGGAGCGGGCCTGCGAGCGTCTTCACCCGTACCATGGCCGCACCACGAGAGGTACGTCGTCGACCACCCGATCTTTCCGAAAGGGCAAAGAGCGAGCCAGTTGAACGGTGTGGCAAGCAGGTGATGGTGTTTGGTGGAGTGGGGGAGAAAAGGTAATCTTCGGAGCAGTGAACCCTGCAATACGGCCTGTGATTCCCAGAAAATGGTCGAGATGTCGTGGTCCCAAAGAAGCAAGCTGATCAGGGGACGGCAAGTGCTGTGAAGCCGAGTGGGTTTGGTGACAGATTCCCGGGACGGACGGATGGTGACCAGACAGGGGACCCTGCAGGATATAAGTCGAGCGAGCGGACGCGTGCGAGTGAAGCGCATGGGATGTGAAACTTGACAAGGTGCCACATCAGTAACAGCGGTTGCACGGTTCTTGAATCGTCAGTGCATGGCGAACTCTGGGTTGCGGGTTTTGGTTGCCTGGATGGCTGGCATGGGGTATAATAGCACGCAGGGGACGGGGGGCACATGGGAGACGGCGTGGGGTGGGTAAGAGGGATGGGACGGGGTGGCAAGTGCTTGTTCATCCTCGCATACACATCCGGAAGCGCAAAGATACGCTCAATGGCCAAGAGTTTCCGTCCTTGCATGAACGCTAACTACCGTGGAAGGGCCTTGGATACCCAGGGAAGAGCCTGGACGGGGGCGTGAGCAGGTCCCCGTGGAAGCCCCGTGCTGGCCTGTGAGAGGATGGATCCAAGATCTTACCAAGTGGTAGTGCTGTCCCCGTGGCGACAGACATTGGACGATGGTGCGGCGGATCACGCCCAGATGATTGTTGGGAGGGGAGGGGGTGGGTAACCGTTTCTGGCCGGCGCATCACGGACAATACTTTTTACGCGGCGTCTTCCTCCCGGGTGCCGAAGCCGTCACCAATCTTTCACAGCATTAGTCGTTGGTGCCGCCGAAGCCGCCCGCCGCGTCTCTCTTGCGCTGCCGGCCCCTTGCTTGGCATCGGTGCCCCTCTCGGGACGTCCATTGTGATTTGCGACCCCTTTACGGATTGCCGTAGCGTGGCCGCCCAGTGTCACCGTCAGTGCCCGAGGTCGCATGAAACCGGCCTCGTGGGAGGCAGAAAAGGCCACTGGGAACCGGACGGTTGTTCGTTCCGTCGGTCCAGACAGAGGCGGGGCGTCACCCGAGTCGTGCAGGCTTCGGCTTGCGGCAGGCCGGGGAGTCAGAGTTTTGGTTTTGAGTGACAGAGGGCTCCGTCATGGTAACTCGTGGCCGAGCTCCCGAAAGTCTAATATGTGTGCGGCTTCTGCTTCAGGAACGGCACTGCGCCCAAAAGGGGGTGTCGGATGGCGTTTGGAAGCTTCTACGGCTGCGCGAGACGGGAATAGAGAGAAAACATGGCTGGTGGCTGAGACAAGAAGGGCAGAGTGCCAGAATGCTTCCGAGCGCTTCGGAGAGGACGCAGAGGCCGTGGCGCCGTGGCATACCCCTAGCAGAAGGGCCCGGTCAGCGCTACTGTGATAGCGGCGACGTTGAGGTTGAACAAGGCCATTCACCACCAGCCACCGCCAGTCGACTAGGCACGCGCGGCGGCAGCAAAAATGAAGCATCATCCCCTTGGGCTTCTTCCAACCTTTAACCCCAACCCCGCAACCGACGATACGACCGGAGTACGACGCCGTCTGTCCGGTTCATGACACGGTAACATGTGCACATGAGTCTCTGACACCCCGCAACAGATGTCCCGATGCTTATCTGGGCTGGACACTCCTTCAGAGATCACCCGAAAATCACCGGAAACCGGAAATAGGTCCCCCAAGCTGCCCTGCCCGCCTTGACCCCGAGATCTGGGGCTGTGCGTGGGGCTAGCGAAGGGGGTGGGAGGGGATTGATGTGGACTCGGCTGCACTGTCGATCTCGCGACAGGGGCAGCCGTTCGTTCGAGCGGATATTTGACCCCACTGTGCCGACGACGCCAAGAGGGAGAGCAGCAGTAGAAGCAGCAGAAGGAGTTGTGGCCGGAGAGAATGAGACGTCAGCGGACTCAACATATCAAACCATCGCCGCTTTTCTTCCCTTCTCTCCCCTCCCTAAAGTCCTCCCTCGTGTTGGACACGACGGGTGGCCCGCCGCCTTGGGCGAAGCAGGATCCCAACTTTGAGATGGGATCGTGGCCGCAGCGCGATTGGCGGCCTGTTCTTTTGGCGGTCATGGTGTTGGGGGGGCGACTGAACCTTGGGCCTCGCGCTCGGGCCGCTCCCTGTTCGGGTGAGGGTTGGTCGCCGCGTGGACGACCCGCTGGCACGGATTTTCTTGTGCTGGAGCAGGCCGTTTTGTTGAATATCGCAGAACGGGGCCGAGAAGCGAGCCGCTGCGCCATGGTCTACCGTTGAAACTTGTTTTCAGCTCTGGCCTGACCCGGGCGGCCAATCTGTGGAAGAGCAGGAATTTGATGACACGCAACCGCGGAACGACCTGGTCCTGATGTTATACTGTGTCTCCCTGGCGCGCCCGACATCATCCTGCTCGATGGTCGAGTCACCCACCTGCAATCTGCCCATCTACCTTTTGGGTTGACACACGCCACAAGAGCATCAAGGTGGTCATCATGGTCCGGAATACTTGGTATCCTTCCGATCAACTCCCGGCTGGTACGCTAAGAAAGTCTCGCCATATATTTCTGCCCACGCCCACAACAGATGCTCTCTCGAGATGGATGAATGGACGAAAGCTCCCCTCCCTCCCACCTTGCCCGGTCTTATCATGGCGGTGTCTTTATCGCCTGGCCTCCCAGAGACATGCGAGTCATGCGCAGCAAACAAGCCAGGAGCCCGACGTGCCCATTAGCCCGTGATCCCCTCACTGGTAGGCCTCAGTGTGTGTCTGCCGGGTCGGCTTTCGCCGCCATCGCCCCAAATGGCCGTCCGCGAAAAGTCGGGTCAATGTTTTTTTCGGCCACATCTGGAAGTTGAGATGTGATTTCGGTCGGCAGACTGCCCATTCCTTGTCGACCTCCTGGGCTCGTCTGAGACTGGTTCAACCCGAAAACCACCATTCTTCGATTAAGAAACCACCCAACAGGCTGCGAGAGACTGTGGATCGAATAGAACTTCGGTAATCGGGCGATTGCGCGGAGATTCCAAGGCTGAAGCTCCGCGCGATGTCTCTCTTCCACTTCAGACGAGACTGTGCACGATGCCGCCGATGACCCGAGCTTGCGAGGTGACAAATCTGCAGTGTCATCTACTGGCTTCTGGGGACGACGCTTTGGCCGTCTCGGGGCATAGTGCGAGAATCTGGGTTCCCTGGACTCCCGGGGCTCCCGGCTTTGTTGCCCCGGGGCTGGGTTCCACGGCGCAGATGGGATGTCGAAAGACTCCTCATGGGCCTTCATCTCTAGCGTTGTGGAGATCGTGGTCGTGGTGGTGCTCTTGCTCCTCCTCCTCCTCTTCTACGAATGGCGTCTGAGGCACGTACTTTGGCGGGAAGCTCGCGTCGTATAGGGTGCCGTTGCCGTCATAGGGCGAGTCGTCCTTGGCGTGGATATTCCACAACCTGACGACATGGTCCAGGACTGGCAGCCCACTGGAGCCCATGAGCCCCAGGTTCGGCGGTGGATATGGGATCTTCTTGCCCGCGTTTTTGCTGTTCAAGGGCCCTGTGTAGGAGGCGGCGTTGTTGACCTTGCCCATGTTTGGGGGGTCCTTGTTGGCCACGAGCACCTTGCTTCCCAAGTTTTGGACGTACTGGTAGATGTTGGCGCCAACGTCGTACCGGCCGAGACTTGGCATTTGCCAATTGAACTCGAGGGTTGAGAGCATCGAGTAGTGCGTGTAAAAGGTGGCATCCTCGGTGCCCTTTGTGTTCGGCCCGAACGAGGTGCCCAGCAGGAGCGTCATGACTTTGTTGGGTCCCTCGTCATCACCAGCCTCGTCGTACGTCAGCACAACGAGGTTGCGATGCCTGATGCTGCCATTCAGCATGGGCTCGATGAACTTGCTGGCCCACTGTGTGGCGTGCGCGAGTGACGTGTTGCGGCCGTTGTTCATCATGTTGGGCGCCAGGAAGACGTATTGGGGGACGTTGCCGGTGGCGACATCTTGATTCCACTCGTTGAAGGAGACCATGTTGAGCAGCCGGGAGCCGTTGAGGTTGATGCTGTCAAAGGACGCAAAGGGGCTGTTCAGCCGTCAGACTCTGCACCGCTACAAACACAGTCTCGAGGGAGGCTTGGTGCGCCGCTTACTTGTGTTGTCTGACGTAGTCCCAGGCGCCGTTGCCCGTGGATCCGTCACTCCCCATGGCAAGATAGCCGGGCCCGGGGAGGTCCTCCAAGTATGCTTTCCATGACAACCCTCGCCAGTCGAGCAAGTCGATCACCGTGGAAATTTGGATCGGGACTCGGACGTGGCCATTGTGGTCGAGGCCGAAATAGTCGCCAGCAATGGCTGCGAAGTAGTTTGGTTGGCTGGGATGGCTGTGGGCGTAGTAATTTGTGAGGAGGATTCCCTGCTTCTTGAGCTCGATAATGGTCGGGTCATTGACGACGTCGGCATAATTCTGCGAAGCATGTCAGGGGCGTCGGACAACATAACATCAAGGGGCCATCTTGCCTGCTTTCCCAACCAAACGGAGATGAACCTGTCAAAGGTCCGTCCTGGGATGAAGTCTGCCCTGGCAGATGCGCACCGTGACGCGAAGAGACCCAGCAGGGCGAAGGCTATCAGACGGAACATGGCAAAATGTCAGATGAGAGTGTGGACATGCTCTGTAGCCTTCTCGGGTCAAGAAAAAGTTCAGGTCGCAAGAGTGAAGAGGGAAAAAAATGCCAGCGAACGTTCGAGGTAGCATGTGCAGTTGTGTCATCACGGCGAGGAGGGTTGATGTGGTAGCTCGACTAGCTGCTCCGTGTTTCACGAGGTGAAACATTGGGGGGTTGAAGAACAAAGCGCTCGAGGCGGCTGGTTGGTTGAGCTCGGCCGTTTGGAGCGTTGCGCAGGTCGTGCGCTGCATCGTCCAACGCTGCAAAAGGGCAGAAACCGAGATATCCTATTGTTGGGTGAACCGGTCGAGGGGGGGCTCTTGATGCTTTGACAGGGGCAGAGACACGATGCTCCTCAAAATAGAGGGCACCTGGCGACGACCCGAAACTGCATCGTGCCAGCTGAACACCAGTTCAGATGCCTCCCCACCGGGATGCTTGATGGATCCTAGACCCTGGAACTGTCCGAAGGGAAGCGGCCCAGACCTTCAGGAGCTTGACGCGACATGTGGATGCGGATGCTGGTCCTTTTTCGAGAGCGGCTTCGGCAGCTGAGAGTGAGTCATGGCAAGGATCGCCGAGCAGCGACGTCTTTGGTTGATTACGTGATGAAAATGGTTCCCGGGAGCTGCGGATGAAGAACCGATGATGCAGGATCATCGAGGTCGCGTGCTGTGGGTTGGTCCGGCAGATGATGGTTGGCCAATTCTGTGCGATGGGGGGGGAGAACACGAGGGTGATCTCCGTGGGGCAACAACCTAATGGTGTGGGGCAGTCGAGCATGATTGGTCTGGGCGGATCCGGAAAAACGTTTTGGGGATCTGATAAGATGAAGGATTGATAATCGAATCCTCACGGTCCGGAAAATTTGCTCCGAGAAACACCCTCGGTCGCCGAGCTGAGGCTTTTTCGCCGAGTACCCGCTATCTCTCCATCATTCTTCCACTGTAACTACCAGACGCTCTGTTAGTGCTCAAACTTTGCCCCTCCCCAATTGCCGACCTCCCTGCCGGGCATAACGCTCGCTTGCACCGGACGCCAACAACAGGGTCACTCAACACGGTGTCAACGAATGACTCCTAGTAGACTCTCCGGTCCGGAGCTCGCATAATCTCTCACCTCCTCATTTTATAATTACGGAAATCCGGGTCTCGTGGGCGATCCAGCAGCTGCCGAGAGAGACAGGCGAAAATCCAACCCTGGCGACAGACTGACACTTGTCCAGACGCAAGCATCAGTTACCGCAGTCAATCACTCTCCCTCACACGACCCTATCCGCCGCGTCAAGTCTCGGCCGGAAAGCTTAATCGCGCGCCATGGCCCTCCTGGACGACGACTGCCATGAGACGGCCAGCCAGACGGGCTCGCACAACTCGCACCTCGACGATGACGAGCACGACGGCGATGGCAGTGAGCCCCCGCGTAAGCGCCAGCGGGTGAGGCTCAGCTGCCTCGAGTGTCGTCGTCGCAAGCTCTCATGCGACAGAGGCTATCCCTGCCAGCGCTGCATCAAGAGCGGCACGCCTGACCGCTGCACCTACGAGACAAAGTCGGGCATCGTCATGAACGCCAGCTCCGGCGTGCCGCCTGCCTTTGCCCAGCTTGATCCTCGCCGCCACGGCACTGTCGCCGCCGGCATGGGTATCGGCGGTGAATTCTCCACCGGCCCCCGAGATACTGATGCCGGCGTCTTCCGCGAGGCCGTCAAGGACCATGACCGGATCCGCCGACTGGAGCAAGAGGTTGCCCAGCTCAAGAGCCAGCTCACTTCCCACTCATCCGTGTCTTTTGACGGTAGCACTGTCGCCGCCACAAACTCACCTACCACTCACAAGGATGAGGTGCCCGAGAGCCCGACAGACCCCGAGGCTGATACTGTGCACCCGGCATGCTATGGCTTCGCCGACAACGAAAAGGCTGAACTGCGCTTCTTCCGCGGCAAGGAGTTCCGCACCAGGTATTTTGGTCCGCACAACGCCACCATGGCCTTCCTCGAGCTCGGCGGCTTGTGCCCCTTTATGCAAGAGACGGCCGCTGAGTGGCTCAAGCCCGCCGCCGCCCACGACCTCAAGGACCGTCAGAAGCGCAAGGAGATCCTCGAGCGTGCCTTTCTCGAGCGCGACATGGGTCTCGAGGCCCTGCTTCCGCCCAAGGCAGAGGTCGATGCTCTCGTCGAGGTCTACCTCGACCAGTTTGAGCAGATGCATCGCATCGTCCACATTCCCACCTTCCGCCGCGAGTACTCTCAGTTCTGGGAGAACCCCGTCGACTCACGCTATGCCGCCTTCACCGCCATGCTTCTATCCATGATCGCCGTCGCCAACTGCGTGCGCACTCACGACCGCCCGCGTTTCTCTGGCATGATCTCCACCGCCCACGTCCAGGCCCAGCGTTGGATCGAGGCCGTCCACGAGTGGCAGTCCCGTCAGAGCATGAAGCACCGCCGCCTCATCCACTACCAGATCTCTTGCCTCCTCTACCTCGGCAAGCGCGTCAACACTATCAAGAAGAAGCGCTTCTGGACAAACGCCGGCGCCCTCATCCAAGACGGCATCTCCGTCGGTCTCCACCGTGACCCCAGCCACATGGGCAACAAGATTTCTGTTTACAACCAGGAGATGCGCCGCCGGCTGTGGGCTACCATGCTCGAGTTTGAACTGCAGGCCTGTTTCGACCACGGCCTGCCCTCGCTGGTGAGCCAGCTACACTACGACGTCAGCCCCCCGCGAAACCTGGACGACGACGACTTTGACGAGGACTCGACCCAGCTGCCGCTCTGCAAGCCTGGTAAGGACTACACCTACTCATCCTACCAGAACCTGGCCCGCCAGAGCCTGCCGCTGCGCATCGAGCTCAGCCGCCTGTTGAGCGGACCCCCGGGCGATATGGACTACGACCAGGTCATCCGCTTCACAAACGACATCACCCGCGAGATCGACTGCCTTCCCTCCTGGGAGACGGACGGCTCAAACGCCCACGGCGGCAAGCGCCCGCTGCTCGCCTACACCCTGCTGCACATCCAGCTCCGCCAGTACATCATCCCTCTTCACCAGCGCTACCTCAAGCTGCGCAAGACAAACGCAAAGTACCAGTACTCGGAGATTATCTACTACAACGCCGCCCGCGACATTGTCCTCCTCCACGACAAGCTGTACGACCAAGGCGTACGCTGCCTCAACTTCCTGCGCGAGGACGCCCTCACCACCGCCGTCAACCTGTGCAAGGTTACCATGCACCAGCCGCGCGGCTCCACCCACATGATCATGATCAACTCCCAGCACACCGTCAAGCTGCTCGAGCACTGCCTCGCCATGAAGGAGGACCGTCTCATGCGTTGCGGCAACAACGAGCCCTGGGGCTACTCCATCATGTGTGCTGCCCTTGGCCTGCTCGAGATCCACCTCGGCATCAAGTCGCCAGAGCAGGCAAAGGCTGCCTCGGCCGAGCGCTTCGTCAACCTGCACTACAAGCTTCTGTCCTACCAGGATCCCCCCATGCCCACCCAGCAGCAACTGCAGCTGCAGCAGACCATGGAGCCTCCCAAGGTGCCTGGCATGGATATGCTCGAGCGATCCAAGGTGAGCACTTTGCTTCCCACCCTACCATTGACCCTCTTGCTGACCCCTTCCCAGTCCGTCACGCCTTTCTCGATGCCGGTCTTCCCCTCAAGCCAAGGCACTGTTGACGGCGGTGCTCCCACGCCGATGCCGTGGCTGCCCTCCGCCGTGGACCCTACCGTGAGTCTAGACGACCGACGCCTCGCCGAGTCCCGTGCGTTGGCTGACCTTGCTGTGCAGGCCCAGGGCTTCAACTCGGACTTTGCAATGGAAACCATGGGCTTCAACCTCAACGACCTCTGGGGCGAGGCGTGGGAGTTCAACTAGACGCGGGGGGCCAGTCCTCAGGTGCATTTCGGCGCATTTCTTCGGCGTTTTGTTTCTTGCGGCTTTTCCTTTTCTGTTCCAAAAAAAGATGTTGGGTAATAGCGGCTGTCTGGGGGTGTTTTTTGCATTCACACGACGGATTCATGATTATAGCCGGCGGGCCTATGCACATATGTAGTGCGCCCACGTATAGTAGTTGAGGCCGGAGTTGAGAAAATGATACCCTGTGCTGTTGCTCGCGTTTGGCCGCTAGTCATGTTGTTGAGGCGTGTTTCCCGAACACAATGGACGGGTAACCTTTGGCGATCAGACTCTAGCCCGACACCATGGCCTCGTGAGCATTTGCCGCGAGTCGTGGACGCGAGTCGTGAGTCGTGAATGTCACTCTTCCATCGTCTTCCCCTCCCCCCTCCAGTCTATTGCATCTCCCCGCCAACACTCCCACCTCGTTTCGTTTCCGCCCACTGCATTGACGAGCAGGATTGGCACTAATTGGCACTTTGGAACCTTCTCGTGAACCCAGGTCACACGGCGGAGATCATTCAATAGATATCTCGCTACCAACGGGTCCCCAATCTGCTGCCCAACGTCCCTATTCGCCAGCACCCCCCGTCGCTGGCCATAGCTCCAGCTCAACCCCCGGACCAGCTGCCCGATCGAGCGACACGTGCTGGGGACGAGCTCGCCAGGCGGCGCGTCACTGTGCCCCGACGGCGCTTCGCGGGGGACCCTGTCGACCTTCCTAAGGAGAACTGCCTCACCAAGAGCCCTGTGCCCTGCCGCCGCCCAGCACCAAGATTGCCAGCATGGGTCGGGGGCTGAGTTGAGATGCCGCTCCCCCGCCCTGGAGAGGCCATGTGTCTGCATTGGCGGCCCGAAACCGCCCACGATAGCGGGCGAGTGCTATAGCACGCAACGGCCACGATGCCCGCATGTGAAGTTGTGCCGTCGCCATAGAGACCTTCGGAGATGAGCCTCTGGGGCATGGGCGTACGCTGTACCAGATCTATAAGACTTGCTTCACTCTACCTTGAGATCTAGAGAGACTTTTCTTTTCCCAGCCTTGTCTCAACCAACAAGAGAGGCAGAATGGTCGCCATTACCCGCCTCACCGTGTTGCTCGGTGCCGCTGCGACAGCGTTCGCGGCGCCGCTCGAGCCCCGCGCCGTGATCAACCACGATGCGGTGGTCGGCTTCCCGGAGTCCGTCCCCGAAGGCCTGACCGGCGAGCTGTACCTCAAGTACAAGCCCTGGCTGAAGGTCTTTACTGGTTGTGTACCATTCCCAGCTGTAAATGCGGCTGGCGACACCGGGTAAGCATCTGACCCGTGGCCCGTACCTTGGACGTACCCTAACGTGCAGCAGTGGCGGTCTGAAAACGACCGGAAGCCCCAGTGGCAGCTGCTCGTCGTCGACCGGTCAGGTCTACGCCCGCCATGGCACACACAACGGCCAGCATGCCATCATGTACTCGTGGTACATGCCCAAGGACTCGCCATCCCACGGCCTCGGCCACAGGCACGACTGGGAGTCGGCCGTCGTCTGGCTGTCCTCCGCCTCGGCCGATGCCTCCATCCTGGGCGTCGCCGGCTCCGCGCACGGCGGATACGAAGCCCACCCAACCTCCGATGTCAGCTTCGACGGAACCCGGCCCAGGCTGGGGTACCGCCACTTCTGGCCCGTCAACCACCAGATCGTCTTCACCGGCGACCAGGGTGGCCAGCAACCTCTCATCGCCTACGAGAGTCTCACCGACGCGGCGAGGAGGGCCCTGGACGAGACCAACTTTGGCTCGGCCAATGTGCCCTTCAACTCGTATAACTTTGCCAGGAACCTCGAAAGAGCTGCCCTCTAGGGAAGGTTCGGGTTTTAACGCCGACGAATATCAATGACGACGACACGAATTACGCCTGCAACGCGCATTATTAGCCTGCAGTCTGTCCGGACGACGAGAAGGACACCCTGGAAGAAGTGAGAAGTGAGAGAAGAAATGGGGAACAGAGGCCGGCGGGGGGGCCTATCCATCCTTGAGCAGGGCCACACAACATCTCCTTTGTCTCCACCAACCCACCAAACAAATCGAGGGCAGTTTGCGAGACTTGAAGGCATCCCGCCTCGTTCGACAAACTGCCGAGTAAATACCTAGAAGTAGTATCCGTGCGGGCAGGAAGCCGTCATCCGAAAGGGTGACATGAATGACACCTGCCAGTACCCCGGCCTGTTCTAGCGCCCCCACGATGTTCCATGATGATGGGTTTCGATTTTTAGCGGTGGTGATCTCGACCAAATAAGCGCCCAAAGCGGACATTGTTGCGAAAGCTCATCCTGGCCCAAGTTCCTGCATATGCAGCCTCAGTGCCGGTGGGCTTCTGGTCAACCGCAGACTATTGGACTGCATGCACAATCAGAGGGGCAAACATGCCTACCCGATGCCAGAGTCAGCGCAGCTTGCGAAAGCGCGATGGATAATGGTCGTCTCTGGGGCGCCGTCTGCTGCAGCTTCGCCAACAATGCTCGTTCCAGTCAAGGCCCCGAGCCGCGATGGACCTTGCAGCGGAGGACATTGTTCGCCTGCACACTCTGAGGAGGAGGTAGGCAAACAAACGGTGGTTGGGTTGCCGAGGCTGGTGGACTGAGGGGATTCCGACTCCCACCCCTGCCCTCCAATGTCGGTGTCCGGGTTGAGGCTCTTCGGGGACGATATATCCACCAGACTGACCCCCCGAATGTTGTGCAATATTTTCCGGCAGGCTTCGTCTGTCACTGCTGGATCTATCCGGCACGCCAACATTTGATCGACGCAACATGAAGGCTTCCCTGCTCAGTCTCGCTGCCGTCCTGGCCTTCCCCGGGGTTCGAGCGGCACCCCCAGGGGCCTGTGGCGTCGGCAGACCGGTCAAAACCGACAGCGGACTCGTCCAAGGACATCCAGCCTCCGATGCACCCCTGGTATCGGAGTATCTTGGGATTCCCTATGCACAGCCTCCGGTTGGGGACCTTCGGTTTCAACCTCCTGTCGCCTTCCAAGGAGATTCTGTGATCAACGGGTCAAACTTTGTAGGTCATGGCCGAGGAAGACAAGGACAAGAAGGCACTGCTGACTTTAGTAGGGATTCTCCTGTTACCAGCCACGGACCACGGGTGCGAGCCTGGACACCATTATCAAGCTGGGCATCCCTGCATCAGCAGGACTGGTGCTTCAGGCGCTGAGCTCCCCTGGACCACAGAGCGAGGACTGCTTGACCCTGAATGTCTGGACCAATCGACAAAAGGGCAGCGCGGCCAAGCCGGTGCTCGTCTGGGTCCATGGCGGCTCGTTTGCGTCAGGTACATCCCAGCCTTCTGGTATGCTCTTCACATGGCTGACATCTTTAAAGGCAGTTCCAGCGTTCCGGCCTACAACGGCAAGTTTCTGGCGGATCAGGAAGATGTGGTTGTCGTCTCTATCAAGTAAGTGTTACCATGTCCGTGGTTGGGTAAGAGCACCAGGTGACTGATGACTCGACAGTTACCGATTGAATCTGTTTGGCTTCCCCGGCAACCCCGTGGCCGAGCCGAACTTGGGCCTCCTCGACGTTCGCAAGGCCCTCGAGTGGGTGAGAGACAATATCCATGGGTTCGGGGGCGACGAAACGAGAATCACACTCTTCGGACAATCGGCAGGCGCAGCTCTGGTAGACCACGTTTCGTACGGATGGGCGTCAGACCCGATCGCCTCCGGCTTCGGCCTCATCAGCGGCGTGGCGGGTGCTTTCACCTCGGGAAACGCCACCCGTGCAGCTGGCACATGGTTCAACATTGCGACAAGACTCGGATGTGGCGGCGCGGAAGATGATGAACAAGCCGTGTACCAGTGCATGCTCTCCAAGCCTGCCTCGGAGATACTCGCCGGAGTCGAAGCTGAAGATCCGCCTGGCCTCTCGACGAACGGACTGACATTTGGGCCTATTGTCGACGGCGTCCGCGTGTTCAGCGACTATACGGCTCGCAAGCCGGCCAGCGGGGGGTACCTGATTGGCAATGCCGACAACGAGGCAGGTCTCTACCGCGTCTCGTCTCCTGACCAGCCGGAGCAGGTGTGGCAGACACTTAACGCCGGCGCCTTCGCCTGCCCAGCAGCTGGCAGGGTGCTCAGGTCTCTGGCAGCGGGCAATCCTACGTGGAGGTACCGCTGGTTCGGCGATTTCCCCAACCTGGTGTTGACGACCAAGCCGCCCAGCGGATCATGGCACACCTCGGATGTGAGTGTTGAAGTGCTGAGTGACAAATAGGCATGCGAGTATTTGCTGACTGGGGGCAGATTCCGGTATTGTTCGACACGGCACCTCAGGGGTTGGTGCGGAACACGGAGGAGCAGACGGCCATTGGTAGGTACATCCGAGGTGCCTGGGCAGCCTTTGCGAGTGATCCGGAAAAGGGGCTCCTGTCGTACGAGGGGGGATGGCCGCGCTATCAACCGCAGCAGCCGACTCTGGTGAGGCCAGCCTTCGGCAACCAGACCGGGCCGAATCTCTCCACGGCGAGTGCGTATGATGCTGTGTGTGTTGTGTAGTCGAGTCGCGGCGTGGGTTCTGCGTTGGTGCTTGACTGGAGGGGGGGACGGTGTGAAACCCGGATGAAAGGTTGGGCGGGCTGAAGTGGATGAAGCGATGACGAATACGAAGCAATTTCCCCAATGCTCTGATCATGGACGAGAAAGATGCCAAAGTGAAAGGGCGAAGTCAAGAAAGGTACATTGGTACATTGGTACATGTGAAGTCTGTGACGGGAAGTGGAAGGAGCGAGAGACAATCAGACTGGAGAAAAGGGAGGAGGACAGCCACCACAGATGAGTAAGCTCCTGCGATTTTCTTCTTTTGTTCGTACACGCGTCAACTACAATCATTTCCATCTCCAGAGCATCAACTTCAGCTCGTGCCGTCCCTCCGACGTCGCCCATGTGCCAAGATTACACTTTGGCACGGTCACCAATGACCAGCTAGATGCCCGACGCCTCTCATGCCCCTCGCCCTCCAAGTGCACACCGAAATCCCATTATGGCTGCTGCAGGGTCGCAGCCTGCTCCAACTGCTCCACCAATGCGTCGAGCTCCTGCATCGTTCGCCTCACCCGCGCACTCGCCATGGCGCTGCCGCCGTACTCTTCCGAGAGGCCGGCCAGCTTATCTACGATGTTCGGTTCCGCATTCGTCAGGTACCTCGCAAGCATAACGGAAGTTTGTTGCGTCTGCTTCTTCCTTCTGGCTGTATGTCAGCGGGCGGCATCTTTTGACGTGGCACAAGCATGGCCAGTCCATACCTGTCACCCGACAGCTTCATCGAGTGGATGCTCTGCTCCATGGATGCCATGTTTCTGGCAGGAGTATTGGGCTATTGGGCGGGTGGAATTTCCCTTGCTGAAAGCTCAAGGACGTTGACGTGCCCGCTAATGATGTACAGTGTCGAGCGATGTTCTTGTTCTGGTGCCTCTTCGATTTGTGTTGCGAGATCAAGACTTCACTTCAAGCTGTTTCTGGGATTCGATGGACAACCTGGTACACGCTTCCTCAACAGCTCGGCCATCTCGTTTCTTATACAGGCTTCAAACGCCTTCAAACGCCTTCAATTCCCATTCCACGCGTAGGAAAACTGCGCTGGGACGTCTTTGGAGAGCTCTTCTTTGCGCACGTCGCTTGCTCGCGGTCCCACGAGGGACGCGCGACATTGCGTGTGCAGCGTGCAGCGTGCTGACGGACAGGTCCGCCCCACGATCAGCAGATCACCAAGCTCATGCTCCAGATCTTCCCCGACCGTCCGTCGCCAGACTCCCTGCCAATAAGGGCGGTACCCAGTCAGATTTGGCCAGAAACCTCAACGCTCGAATTCGCATTTACGCAGTTGCGCGAAGCATTCACGGGCTATAATACTCCATCACTTCTTCTACTATCTTGGTGTGTTCGGTCCATCCAGGTTTCTTCAAGTCCTCCCTGAACACCCTCGTTCCTTAGGCATTGCCATTTTGGTTTTGATATCAGTTCACCTTCATCACATTACCCCGACTGATCGAGTACCACGAGGGCAACATGACAGAGCTCCAACTCTAGTACTGCATGGATAATATGCTCTCTGCGACACATCCATTACGAGTCTCGATTAGACCAACTTCACCCCTCGACTCCGATGAGCTTCCGCGTAAGCTCACTGCCATTGCCCGATTCTACACGTCCTTCAAACGCGCCCTCCTCCCACCGAGCGACCACCCCGGTCGCTCTACGAAACGCCGAAGGGTGTTGACGGACATGCCTCGCGAGGGAAACCTTTCCCCGAGCAGGCGATCTCCCCCTCCCACAAACTCCAGCCAGGGAACATCTGACAAGAAGTCCTCGGTGAGTGATGCTGTAAACCCTTCGGCCACCTAATACTGACTGAATCTTGCCAGGCTTCTGCTCGCGAGAAGCTAACCAATCTGCCTTCTCGAGACGGGAAGCAGGGTCGGGATCGGAGTTTGAAGACTCCGTCTGTTGTAGTGGCTCCCAGTTCTACGGGTCTCCCGTCAAGGGGCGCATCAAGCCACCAGACTGCTTCCCGTGGCGAAGCATCTCCAGTCGCCTCCAGACTTCGCATGAACTCGCCAGAGACTTCCGCTTTCGTTCAAGCCCGCATTTGCCAGCGTCGAGTCGAGCTCATCAACAAATTGATGGCGGTCGTCGCTCCACTCATTGACAGAACCCTCAGTACTCTGGAGGCAGCGTATGAAGGAGGTGGAGGAATTCAGCCGGGACGCGCCAGCACGAAGCGTGGCAGTGGACTCATCAGCACATCTGCATCCAAGTCTGGGCTTTTGATGGGCCAGAAGCGCGGGAACAGCAATCAGTCTCACGAAAGCGATGGCGAGAACGACGGTGACCAGCGGAACGGTGGCCGAACCACCAAGCGGACGAAGACCATCACCGAACGCAACCAGAAGTTTGCATGCCCATACTACAAGCATGACCCTACCAAACACGCGCACACTCGTACGTGCAGTGGCCCAGGTTGGGATGAGGTTCACAGAATGAAGTGAGTAGTTCATATGACAACTTTACGGAGGACTACCCCTGACATAACCAGGGAACACTTGTATCGTCGGCATGAGCTGCCCCAAGTCAAGTGCAATCGCTGCTACGAATATTTCCGCGAGGAAAGAGACCTCGAGGATCATCAGAGGATGGACGTTCCCTGTACCGTTCGCGAAAGAGGACCCGTGGACCCTGGCCTGGGCTTTGACGAACACCAGAAACGGCTCCTCAAGTCTGGCAAGAAGACCAAACTGACCGAGATCGAACGCTGGAAGGAGGTCTACAGTATCTTGTTCCGCATTCCCATCGACAGTCCCGACATGCCATCTCCATGTAAGTTGCACTCCAAATTCGTACCGGCATAGCTGCTCATGACAGTCTGGCTGACTCTGGTCATAGTCTACGACGCCTCAGATGCTACTCGTGCCGAGACAACCACAGTCATCACTTCGAATGACTTCAAGGCCTATATGAACTACTGTCGTCGCGAAGCCCCAAAGGCCGTCCGTCAGGCCCTGGAGATTGAAGTCGACCGCGAGTACGGTATCATCGAGGAGAGAATGAAGTCCAGCATGGTCCGAGTTGTCGAGACGTCCTTTCTCAACCTCTGGACGACGTTTCAATCCATTAAGCCGCCCGAGGAGGTTTCAACCATGCCAGACCCCAACTCTTCTACAGTTGCGCGGGGCACCAACGGTTCTAGATCCCCGCCCCCGAACCTTGTGCTTCCGCATGACGTTACATCGCTGGTTCACAACGTATTCTCCGAGGACCTCAACTTGGGGCTGGACCTGGACTTTGGGGCTTTTTACCCCGGGGATTCTTTCCAGCCGAACGAACAGTCCAGTCTGTGCCACCAGTCCTTCGAGGCGGACTCCGGCTACCGGACCTACTCGGATGGGTCCAACAACAGTGATCCGTCGGAGTTCCTCGTCAACCCAGCTTACGATTCTCGACGAGGCCTTCGCTACTAGGCACGCTCTCATACGTTCTCCAAGTATGTTATTTGCACGGCCAGCTTTTCTCTGCTCCTGTCTCCTTCCTGTTTCCCCTTTCTTTCTTTCGTGTCAACTTTAACCTCCAACATCGGTATCAACAGTCCGACCGCCATCCCAGCCTGGCCGCAGTATACATCAGTAGTATCTCATTTCCTCTGTACATCCCTCAGTAGCTTAGCTCGATGAATTTAACAAAAATGTGCTCGTGTTTCTTACTACGTGCCGTTGCGGTGCTTGACCAAACACGCACTAGCCTTCCATGGGAGACGCATACTGCGGACGACATGGATTGCTACCAAAGACCTTGCCCCCCAGGGCCCAGAGATTGTCGAGAAGAGAATACGGGAAAAGGGTATCATGAATGAATGGACAAATGTGACAAAGATCGGGTCCGTTTACGGATGAGAAACAAAACGACACGAGACTCCAAAACGACAGCAGCAGACGAGCCTAGATGCTCTCGCGTGGCCGGACAGGCGCTGTTCCAATGTCGGCACTGAGGGCGCTGACACCGTCATCATCCACGGCCGGCCGCGCGCGCGGTGTGGCCAGAGCTTGTTGGAATGAGAGGCCGGCCGCCCCGAATCTGGCCGGCTCGACATCGTCATCGGCAGGGCGAGGGGCGGCGGCGGCAGCTCCACCCGGGACATCGCCGCTCCGCAGCTCCCAGCTTCCCATCCGCTCGTGGCGGACGCCGCCCCGGCCTGTGGAGACATCGACATCGCTGGCCATCTTCTCCGCGCCCTTGAAGCCACCTAGGCCTCGCTTGCTGTCGCCTTCGCCCTTGGACCGCCGGTACAAGCGCACCCCGCCGAACAAGGCGGCGGCGGCTGCAACCAGACCAATTACGGCGAGAGTAACAAGGGCGCCGATGACACCGGCGATGACAGGGTTGTGGACTCCGCTACGACTGCTCGCAGAGTCCCCGTCGACGGCCGCGCCGGAACCGCCACTTCCACTGCCGCTGCGTGAGCCGCAGAAGGGCATAGTTGTTGTAGCGCACATGTTGCACCACCCACCAACGTCTGTAGCGAATTCCTTCATGTGGTTGCGGAAGGTCGTCCAAGGCACGACGTATTGGCTGTTGGGGCGGCGGAATAGCGGAACAGCGCGGAAGCTCGTCGTGGAGGCGGTATCCTTGCGCCAGACGAAGCGCACCCAGAGATTCTCCTCGGCTGGGAAGTCGCCGAAAGCGTTGGGCTGGTCGCCGACCAGCTCGAATGCCATGGCTGCGCCGGGCTCTGGCAGGCCGAAAAAGTCGTCGTTGATGTCGGTCTCACTGGTACGGAGGCCGGCCAGGTAGAAGAAGGACAACAGGGACGGGAAGGCAGTGAACATGGTCACGAGCTTGAGTTCGCCAGCCTCGCCACCACTGGCGATGATATCACGTAGACTGTTGAGGATGCCGTCTGCGAGGGTCTGGCCGCCGATGGTTTGGACAGTGCTTCTAGTAGTGACACCGGAGAGGCTGCCGTCAGCATAGATGGCTTGCTGCGAGATGCGTGCGTTGTTCTCAAGGGTGCTCATGATGCTGGGGAGATCGGTCATGAGCTCCAGGCCGTCATAGACGGTCTTGTTGTGGACCTGTTGGTAGCGGACGTAGTCCCACAGCTCATAGGCGTTGTAAAAGTTGGTTTTGTTTTCGGGGACGGTACCAACCAGGGCTGGGCGTGAGAAGAGCGATTCGTACGTGGCCGAGGAGTTGGCAGCAAAGGCGAGCATGGCGGGGTCCTTTTTGACGTCTTCCGCTGTGGTGAGCCACCTGTTGCAACCAACGTGGCCCTGGAGGATGGTAGATCGCTCGTCAAAGATGGCAACAGTCTCGATGGCTGGGTATTGGTAGCCGTTGAGAGGGTATGAGACGTTCTCATCGGAGACCATGTTGAGCGACAGGTCCTGGCCACCGTAGGAGGCGAGCAGGGCGCCCCTGTTGGGAGGGTAGAGCCCCTGCATGAAGGCTGCGGCACCGCCAATGATGTAGTCGTCGGTCAGGGAGGCAATGGACAGTTGGGAATTTTTGATGGCATCCTGACTGATATCTTTGATGGGACGGTGTTCGGTTATGTTGTCCGTCTGGTCGCCGGCGCCGCTGAGGTAGCGCTTCCTGAAGGCGTCCCCTTGGAAGCGCATTTGGATGGCGCCTTGCGGGGTCAGGATGGGCGAGGGGAAGCCGTTGAGGGGGGTCCGTTCGCCATTATTGAGGATGACCACGGAGCCCCAGACTGTAGCCGTGTCGCTCTGCGCGGAGGATGTCGCCAAAAGCGAAGCCGCTACGACTGCAATTCGGGCTGGCGAGGGCATTGTCGCATCTGCTTATCTAGGAGAGGGCGTGGGCGGTGTAAGTGTAAACAGCTCGTCCTGGGAGGAGCAGTGTCGCAAGCCGCGGAGGACGACCGACTCGATTGATCAATAGGGCGAGCGAGGACTGGCGGACTGAGGAGGAGGAGGAGGCGAGGAGGGGAAGCTCTCGACTGTAAGCAGCACCAAAGGCGGGCGGCATGCGAGCTTTGTACCTTGGCTGGCCTTTTCTTCTCTGCCTCGCCTGAGGGGTCGGTGGTGCACACAGCGGTTGGCTGCGCCGAGGTGCCTTAGCTTCGCCCATCGCATGCAGCTTGACCAGACCGCCCATCCTCGATGGGGGCGCATGCTGGTGCTGCGTGGGAAGAGGAGCGGGAGGAGCTGAGATGCCATCACATCATAGGCTGTGCATGTCGTGGATGGCCGGTTGCGGTTGTATGAGGTACATGGTGTCTTGCCCGGGCCAGGCTGTCAGAGCTGGTAGTCGCGACCCTTAGCCCTCCTCCCACCCTATTCAGGGAGAAAGCAGCTAGGGCTCCGGCCCGTCATGGGGCGGCCAAAAAGGGGACAAGGCCGCCAATGGTGCCAACCATCGTGCCTGTCTTGCCTTGTCTTGTGATGGCCGGCCGTTCGAGCGCAGGAAGTGCGGGGTTGTCGGTACGACAGGGGCGGTTGCGTGGTGGTGGTTGCAATTGACGGGGAGGTTGGGAGGCGCAGAGAGCTCGAAGGATGTCACTTGGAGCTTGGATGGGGAAGGATCCGTCCATGACGGCGCCGATCCCTGGCTGACAAGGCGGCCCCGCTGAAAAGCACAGAGGGGCCAATAAGCAAAGATGTATCACGTGAGGCTTCTATGTCGGACTGGACGCAGCTTGATTTGCATCGTCACACTCAACTGCTTCTCTACTAGAGGCTGTCTCACGCAGCCCGCGAGATGACTCCCGTAATTTGTGAAAATATCGATCCTCGTACTTGTATGTTTCCAGGATTACAGAGGTGTTACTTGTTACCTCGACCTGCCTGGTGACTGGACGATCAACCACAGCGGTCGATTGACTGCAGTGGTCGATTGACTGCAGTGGTCGATTGACTGCAGCGGTCGATTGACCGCAGTGATCGATTGACTGCAGTGGTCGATTGACTGTAGCGGTTGATCGACTGTAGCGGTTGATCGACTGTAGCGGTTGATCGACTGTAGCGGTTGAGCGACTGCAGTGGTCGATTGACTGTAGTGGTCTATTGACTGAAGTGATTCACGGTAGCGAATCATCATGAGTGAACTGTCTTCAGCCGTTGCTCTACAGAAAGATACCTGATCTAGACTACCGATGCCGAGCTCCTTCTATAACGTTTCTCAGTGGCCCTCCACCCGCTCACTCCCTGTCTTCTGGCTGACGCTGGAAGCGTCGGGGTTGGTTGCAAGCGCTCACAGCGTGGCCTTTCTGCCGGCAGTTGGGGCAGTATATATCGGGACAGCGAGCGCGAGGGTGGTCTTCCACTCCCTCGCAAATGTTGCATCGTTCGGGTCTTGGGCAGTCCTCCGTTGTGTGCTGATGATCGCCGCAGTACTCGTAGCACTCTTGCGTCAGGACGTTGGGAACATGATCGAGGATGTATTCAAGACGTTTCGAACGGCGACGATACGTCATGGACTCGTTCATCAGGATGATCTCACAACCCTTGCTGCGTGTCAGGGATAGGCAGAGACGATGAGCGTCATCGCAGAAACCAACATCTTCGGTGCGAACAAAATCGACAAAGACAACGTCTCCTTCTTCGCCTTGAGACGAATCCAGCGTCCTGACGTCGATGGAATTGAAGACCGAGCGACTGGTACCACGCTCGACCATCTCTCTGATGCGCGACTTGTACTCGAGAACCTGTTCGGCATAAAGGCAGAGGATTAGCACCTTCGCCTTTTTATCTCCACGGGGTGGGATGCATCCAGCTTCGGTCTTCGTGATGGCAATCGCTTTCTCGAGACACCAAGCAGCGTGAGAGGTGTTTTGGAACGAAGAACCACTCTTCTGCTCGATTGCGCCGCGGAATTTGACTCTGAAACGTCCATCCTTGCTTGGGTTGACACTGTTCGTGGGGTCGATGATGCTGCGAACGTGTCCCACGAGGGTCATGAAATCGTTTTCATGCTTTCGGATCCGATTTCCGGAGAGCATAGCATTCCCGTAAAACATCCGAGCGGGAAGAAGGTGAAGGTTGCCGTACTGTCGATGGTTGACCGAGAGCTGGGCTTTTGGGATGCCCGTGTTGCAGGCTCTCTGGAGAAGAGACACCTTCCTCGTGTGGTAAAACGGGTTGGGGTCGGCTTGGCCTTTCTTCAGGAACATCATGCGGTGGTGAGGTTGCGGCTGCTTGGGATCTCCCGTGAAAATCCAGGCTTTGGGATCGTACCAAGCGATCGGGATCATTGCAGCTGTCTCATGAAGGCGGCCAGCTTCATCGACGACGACAATGCCGGGGCGGAAACACTTGGCCAAGGCGCTTGCAGATGAGACCGGGGTAGTGCAGACAACGCCCTTGAAGTTGGAGAGGGCGTCCTTGAACAATTGCCGAACTCCGATGCGGATGGTGCGTCCGTCTTCGGACTTGGCTTTGCAATTGAGAGCTCTGTTCATTGCTCCCTGAAGATCTTTGTAGTCGTCGCCGTGCAGGCGGAGGTATTCCCTGGCATACGTGTTCAGGGTCATGTTTTTGGGGCATCGACGCTTGGCGTTCTGGAGTTCGACAATCTCAAGAGAGATCTGGGCCATCTGGTTGCATGCAAGGAACCGAGCAGCGTCGTCAGCGTCGTCAAGATCCAGCAACATCGCCTCTTCCGGATCGAGGTCTTCGGTGATCAGATCGGAGCGCCGGTATTCCCTATCCTGACCGTAGAGCCGGATGATGTCCATGTGAGCCTCTTCGTTCTCAACTTCAAGCTCCTTGAACACGCGATGAAGCTTTGCAGCAGCGTTGTCGACGGCCTGGTTGTTTGGCGCTATATATAGCGAGGGGCATTCCTCGCCTTTCTTACCATACTTAGCGAAGACCATCAGCGAGATAAGAAAGTGTGTTTTCCCGCATCCTGCGACTCCGGGCACGAATGCCACACCTTCGCAGATTCTGTGCAAACTCAGAAGAGAACGCTGTTTATGGATGTCCAAACCGT
Source organism: Plectosphaerella sp. P0831 (assembly GCA_014635975.1). NCBI lineage: Eukaryota > Fungi > Ascomycota > Sordariomycetes > Glomerellales > Plectosphaerellaceae > Plectosphaerella > Plectosphaerella sp. P0831. The sequence continues at coordinate 94,393 of JACAFV010000058.1, read as the reverse complement.
TGGCCCAATCGAGGAGTGCCTTGGGGACGTTGCCGTCTCCAGCTTTGTTGCGGATGGTCTGGATGAGATCGTTGTATTCGCTCGTGACCTGATGCTTGAAAGTCATATTGGCAATGACGTTTGCAATGCCGGGCTTCGAGGCGATGAGATCGACATATTTGTTGTTAGAGGTGGAGACCATGTCAAGCATCATCTCGAACGCAGCCCTCGATTGCGCAGACGGAGGGGTGTCGCAGCTGAGAGGGTGGTGGATCGCATTGATCGCAGCACATTCGGCCTTGGTGGTCTTGTCCGACTTCGTGCAACGAACCACCACATTGAGCCGCTGATCATCTTTCTCGAGTTTTGAGGTAATGAAATCGGCCATGCTCGTGCCGTCGGGTACGGGTGGGATGGTGAGGTTCGTCTCTATCGACTTGCGCTCGGACAGCGGCGAGGCAAGCTTCTGATGCGCGCCCTTCAGGGGCTGAAGCGGCATAGTAACGTGGTAGACTTGCCAAGAACGGGGCAGGCCTTGGACCGAGATGGCATGGCGAACAGCGCTCCATACCAGCAACTTGTCATCGGACGGTGGGCTCGTATTGTCGAGATCGGAGGATCGGAGCTTTGCTTTGGCCAAGTCAGCGACACGACGGGTGTACCGGTTCAATTCTTGATAGCTGTTGCCAGTGTATCTCAAACCCTCAATCTCCTCGACGGCAAACTCAATCGCATGGTTCTCGCGAATCATCTCCGAGATCTGACGAGCAAATTCAATCTCACTCAAGTCTTCGTCGGCATCGTCGAAGTAGCCAGGGAGCGCCAAGGCACACTCATTCGCTCGTCGCTCGATGTCGTCATCTGAGAGCTCCTCGAGCAGCTTGACACCGCAAATGTGCATGGTACATTTCTCTTCCACGACAGGCGAGAACGTCTCAGTGGCGTCCTTGTTGGGCTTGAGAAGCACCAGGAATTGTCGGTTGATGACAGTACTCTGGAGCTCACCCAAGATGACCATCTGGTGCATGTTCTTTGCACAAAGTCCGATTTCTTGTGAAACGGGGGACGCCTCGTTGACGCTGCAGACAAGCTGTGTGATCATGTAATGGGCGCGATCCACGTAGCGATTGACAGGGTGCTGCGGGGGCTCATTGGGCATGTGTGGTGTGCCGACTCGGGGGACATGACCGTAGCTCATAGCCATGACGTTCTCGCTGTAGGGAAACCAAACTAAAGCCAGCGGGTGTATGTCCCTATCGTGGCGACGATCGCGCTCCATGTGCATCTGGTTGACGGAAGTCATCATGCTCAATTCCACCTCCTGATCCGAAGATGCGAGAAGTGTGAAGGAAATTTCCGCGGGCGCGGCGAGGAACTTCCCAAGAGACTTGAGTGCCGACGCGGACTTGTTGCTGACATTGTTGAAAGTGAAAGGGCCAGAACCGTTCACGTCAAGATAGACGTTGGTGGCGGTGACCTTGAGAAGGACGCAGTCGTCGTGGATGAGTCCAGTGAAGCCGAGAGAAGCAAGTCGATGTCGGAAGATCTCGCGATCGGGATGTTCCATGCTGAGCGACTTCGTATGCGTGTGGTACACAATGATGCTGCCGATGTGTGTGCCGGCGAGCTTTGCGAGGCTGCGGTCAAACTGGTGCACTTCGAACTTCATGTAGCTGTACATCGTTCGCGTGTACTTTGGATGAAGCCTGATGGAGAGTCCATGTTTGCCGAGATTTCCGAAGCTGCATCCATCGACATTCTCCTGGATGTTGGACCACGAAAGGTCGCCCTTGTGCATGTGCATCAGAACAGGAACGTTGAAGTTCGGGTCCTGTTTGGGAGCGAAGTCAGAAAAGCCCTTCAAGATCCTTCGTTGGGTCTCGGATGAGAGGACGTAGCTCACGGTGAAACGTCGATAATTAGTTGACTTGGGCGCAGCACCGCAAGCTTCGTCAGCGGGCTCGCCGGGATCGGCCATAGCTACAGGCGAAGGGGGTGATGGCGAGGGTGTGAGCAGATGGGTAGTGGTGACGTATGAGGAGGAGAAAGACAAACGGCGCACAGCCTGGGACTTGGAGGAAAGCTTTCGTAAGGTCCCTACTAGTACCTACCTTAGGTATGCAGGAAACAGGGCAACGCACTGCCCGGTGGGGGGCGCGCGTTATTCACTTCAGTTGGGTGGACGAAGGCGCGTTTGCTCCTGCCTTCCAGCAATGCAACCCGTTTGCCCTGTAGCCCGCTGGCTGGTACCCCTCTATCGAGCGCTGGGGGCCTGACAGCGAACCCTAATCACCTCAGGCAGGGAAACTACCAGGTAGGCACCGACTCGTGGTCAAGTACCTAGATAAGACAGCCGCCCGATTAGTTTTGGTTACTTCAAGTAAGGCGGAGAGCAAATTAGGAGGTCGGAATGCTCATGACATGCGCAGGCAGGCCACCCAGGCGCGGCACGGTGTGTTTGACAACCCACGTCAACTCTCGGTGAGACGGTGGTGTCTTTGTTGACGCAATGGCGTAACACTCAGTACACAAGAAGTGCCGTGGCTCTTGATGCCCGAGTTTGAGCCCCCGTGGGTGCGGGTTGTAATCATCTTGATGAGGTAGTGGAGAACCTAGTCTCGGGGACGTGGTTGACGTGGCGTCTCACCAGCGCGGGCATCCGAGCTATTCGCGACCTCGACTACCTTATTTATACAGCAACCCACAGATATCTACGTCTTCGTTTCGAGTGTTCCCATTCGCAAAGTGGCACTTATGACGCTATATTAAGGTGTATGTGCCAAGTAGCGACAGTCACCGTGACCATCGCACGGAGTTAAACAAGCATGAGGCTCTTCCACGTGGGGAAGTAATTATGGGGAAACCATAAAACCGCCCACCTGCTGTCAGATCGGCCGGCAGCTTCGCAGCCAATCGAGCTGGGAGACCCCAGACTCAGTGCCCATCACCTGAGTCGCGTGCAGGCGAAGTCCTTCATTGGTCAACGAGGAAGCCGCACTGGCAGGCGGCTGCCGTGCGGCGGTCTTGGACAGAATCATCAACACCTCCGTTCGAAGACGACAGATCGCTGCCCGGGTTTTCGTATCTGTAACTAGGTAGGATGGAATCTTTAGAAAGGGAACTAGCCAAATGATCCTGATCGCTCCAAAAGTACCGGCTGTGTTCATTATTTCATTGCGTACCAGTGAGGATGGTGGTCTGCTGTGTCTGATGGCGGGTTTCTTGTTGGGCTGCGCGAGCCCACACTTCAGCACTCCCGTCCAGTGCTGCGCACCCTGCCAATCTCACTACGACGCCCTTTAAAAGCTTGCCGTGCGCGACAGTGACCTTCGCGGAAGACTGGCCAGTTGGCAGTGGGTCGGTTGCAGGTACCTACTTTGGATGCGGTTGGCGGACAGAAACAGTGATGTCTGGATGACTTGGGCGTCTGTTCGGGACGCCACATGCCAGGCTTCAGCAAGGCGCCTGGCCCTGGTTGGAAGTCGATGTTTGACCTGGCGGGTCAGCTATTCCACCTAGTCGGAGGGCCCGGCGTCGATCAGCTGCCTCTTGCTGTGTGTGCTTGAGCTTCGAGCGCCGGAGTTGGGCGCCTGTTGGAAAGCACAAACCATTCTTCAGCACACGCGCCTGGTCCTAGTCAGAAGACGCTGGTTGGCCGGGGGGCTTGGCGACAGAGACGGCGTCTTGGAATTGTTCGGAGCAAGCCGAATCCGAAACAACGTCCTTGCTGTCTGCACAATGCTCCCACAAGCACTGCGCCACGTCATCGTGGCTTTATTTCGTCCCAGTTCGGGTTGTCAGAGGCGCGGGAACAGTCGTGCTTCTTCTGAGCGCAGTCGGTGGATCGCTCGAGGACCCGGGGGGCACCAATAATCTCCGGCAGCTTCTGGTTCGATGCCCATATGGCTCTGGAATCATTCCAGTAACAAAAAAGACCAAGACTTTCTATGAGATACGGACACCCTCTGCGGGTTTTGGTCGTCCCACCGGTCTGCTGTTGCTGCTGTTCCTCTTGTTGCTCGGGCCGCTGCTCAGGCAAGCTGGACGAGACAAAGTACTGCAGCTGCCATGAAGTCACGATGTCCATTCATGGACAGACCAGACCGAGAGGTTGATGGCATCTTCTTACGTGGCAAGCCTGAGGAGTGTCTCACATCCCTTTATGAGGCCAACACCAGGGCGGCTGTCCTCGGGTTGCCCAACTATTGCCGCGCTACTGTGACGCCGGGCCCGAGATCGACCACTTATAGACGGGTGTCCGAGGCAAGTGAAGTCGCAGCCAGCCAGGGGTCCCCATCTTCTGGCCCCCATGGCTGCTGACAAGCACACAGCTTACATGAGAGTAACGAAGCTCAAGCATGGGTAGGACATGACATTTCTGGTTCCTGCAAAAATCCAATATGGCATTTGCCAGCTGCAAAAGTGTCCCCGCCCGCCTCGACCATTGTGTGACATTGCGATGTGGGACCGACCACGTGCGAGGAAGAGATCTTGAAGAACAGAAACATCTGTTCAAAATGTGAAATTAGCGTATGTGAGACATCCATCTTCCCTGCAAGATGATCAAGAGCGCGATTTGTGTTCACGCAGGTGATCGTGTTCCTCAAAATATTGCACCGCGAAAGACTTGGCTTCTCCGAAGTCGTCGGAAATTGGCGTTGAGGAAATCTCCGAGTCATCTCGCTGCTCCAAATATCCCCGAATCGTCTGAGCCGCTGCAGTTGATGGGGCTCTGGAAGCAGCAGCTTGCTTCCTCAATGAGGAAGCTGGGATGCCAGTGCCATATCGCTTCATCAGCGGACAGGAGTGAATCAAGGTTCTGTTACAAGCCACCCAGAGCTCATGGAGAGAAATAAATGCAACCGACATTGCCTCGGGGTTATTGGCATATACCTCCACGGCCGACTTGTGGTAGTGGCGCATCTTGTGTGCTATCTGACAGGCCATAACTTCCTTGTCGACTGACTCATCCTTGAGGCTCGCTTCGACCCAATTTGCGAGGTCCTTCTGAACCCACCACTCGAGTTGAAGCACTCCAATGATGTATGCGGTAAAGCCGTCTTCATCCATGGTTTGAATGGCATCAGGAAGTTTGCTTGGCTCGAGGACGAGATCCCGGTCACTTCCTTGGCCAAGGGCCATTTGGGGGCATCGTGGGCCCGAGAAATGTGCGACTGGAGCCTTCGAACTGCGAAGCATGTATGGCTGAGAGGTATTGGCTCCAGGGCCTTCGATCTCGTCTGATGAAGGCCCGTCCAGGTGACGAGGAGATGGTCGCGACACTTCCAGACTTATTTCTGAACGAATTGCACGACAGGTGCTGGTTTTATGTCGCCCAGCTTCATTATCCGTCGAGACACTTTCGGGCCCGGGGGTACGCAACGTCGGCCCTATCAAAGAATGGACTGTTACAAGGACTGTATTGAACCACTCAAGAAGAGATGTCTTGGAGGTTCCACGGTGGTGTAGTTTTGAAAGATGAACGGTACACACATTTCTCGGAAGTATCAAGACGCGTAAGTGACTGGATCTCATTTAAAGCTGGGTATCAATGATGGGTCGCACTAAAGGCACCACACAGAAGTTGCCATGCGACAACTTGAAGGCAGCCCTTCTCATGAGACCTATTCCGGTGACCCAACACCGAGCGAGTGGCGTAGCCTGCAGCCGCCACCTATGCCCACGGCTAAACCCCTGGTCTTCTTGGTCCAGTTAGGGATCTTTGAATAGGTACGGTGTATGCCGGGAAAGAGTTGTGGGAAGCCTGGCCATGGGCCATGTCATTGACGGAGGCAGCGTTATCAGCTGCACTCGGGATGCGTGAGGCAAAGCTCGAGGAGATCGTGTTGCCGCCAACATTTGACTTGTCTCTTCTCGTCAGTGTCGTCCCTCGCTGTGAAGGGGCGTCCAAGCTGGGTGGCTTTGATGTGCGCCTCTTGAAACTGAGTGGGGAAGTTGGTGTCGTTGTTGCCAGACATCTTGATAACTGGTGACTGGAAGTGGCTCGGCATGTGGACCAGTGGAGAATCATGTGGGTTCAGCCATGTGTATCGGGCTGAGAAGCCGCCTCACAGCCACGTAGGTAGGCAGCAGTAAGGGTTTTACGCCACTGGCTAGGTGTAGAGCGCAGGAAGTCTCATCAGATGGGCTGGTGGACTGGTGGTTGATGTTGGTTGAGGGTCGTGTGTTGAAAGTGGACTGCAGTGGGTATCTCGTCGTGTGCGTGTGTGTGAGGTATGAGTGTGTGATGAAGAAGAAGAAAGGTAAGAGTTGGGAACGGAGATGTCGGCCTTGGGATTTATAGATCGTGGCAGCTGGCCGGCAGACACGTCTGCCCTCGCTTGCGTCTGTCAGCAAACTATGCCCAGCTACTCGCAAGAAAGCTTGCCCTCAAAACCGAACAAGCGTGCAAACTGCCTGCCCTCAAAAAGAAAGCAAGCACCGTCAAACGCCCCTAGAAAGCTTGCGTGTGGATATATTTGCCAAGCTGCCGAGGGTCACGCGCCCGGCCCGTCCGTTGCCTCATCTCGTCCAGACCGACCCTTGGTTGTCTTTCTTTCCAACCACCCCAGTCTAAAGCGGCCTGCCTGTATCGCCGACTGCCGACCAACGAAGCGGATACTTACACCGGAAAAAATCATATAAAAAAAGGGTCATCCATTTGTCCGTACGCCGTCGTCCCCATCGCCCAGGTTGAGACGTGGCCGTTTCGCAAACACCAAAAGGCGAAAGCGGGCCAATGCGAGATGCTTGTTTTGCCTCTCCTCCCGCCTCTTCCTCCTCTGCTTTCCTTCCGCTCAAACCTCCCCGCCCCAGTGCATATCAAATACAGATTGCCCTAGTTTGCCGCCTTGAGCTCCTCATCGACCTGTGTCCTGACAATCTCGCGGACCTTTTGCCAGTCGTTGTCGACCTCTGTGAGCCTCTTCTCCTTGGATTCCAGGCCGATGAACTCCTGCGGCCGGACCTTCTCTTCAAAGTTGAAGCCGGTCTCCTTCTCGAGGGCAAGCTCGACGGCGCCGGCAAACTTGGCGGGGTGGGCCGTCGACAGAGAGATGTGAGGGACGTCGGCGCCGGCGCGGGTGATGGACCGCAGCGAGGCGGTGACACCAACCGAGGTGTGGGGATCGAGGATGTAGTCGCGCGAGTTGTAGTAGGACCTGATGGTCTCAATGGTCTGGTCGTCGCTGACGCGCTCGCTCTCAAAGTCGCGCCTGGCGGCGGTGAGGACGTCCTTGTAGACGGGGCCGAAGCCGCCGCTGGTCTTGAGCTCCTTGAGCCACGAGGTGACCTCCTGGCCGGCCTGCTTCTTGTTCCACTCGTCATCCATGCCGGCGCTCGAGGCAAACTCGTAGGCGAGGAACCACAGCAGGCGCTCAAAGTTGCTGGACACGAGAATGTCCATGGCGGGGCTGAGGGTCTCCTTGACGCCCTCCTCGTGGGCCTTTGCGCCGTCGGTGGCGAGGCCGCCGGTGGCAGCGGGGGCGGGGACCTCGCTCTTCTCGTAGCGGCCGGTGGTCCAGAAGCGGTGAAGGATATCGTTCTCGTTGGTGGCAATGACAAGCTTGCCAATGGGCAGGCCCATGCGGAAGGCGAAGTATCCGGCGAGGATGTCGCCAAAGTTGCCGGTGGGGACGACGAAGCGGACCTTGTCGCCTAGCTTGAAGGGTGTGGCGGACTGCTTGGCAAGAGAGAAGTAGGAGTGGAAGTAGTAGACGATCTGGGCGAGGATGCGGGCCCAGTTGATCGAGTTGACGGCGCCGAGGTTGTGGGTGCCGTTGATGTCGGGGTCGGCGAAAAGGGCCTTGACGATGTCCTGCACGCGGGGTCAGTCAGGGGGGCTGCACTCGTAAGGATGCGCCGCGCCGTAAAATGACGTGGGGCTGTGGCGGGCTGGCAAGCCTACCTGGCAGTCGTCAAAGGTGCCGGTGACGGCAAGGTTGTGGACATTCTCGTCGAGGACGGTGGTCATCTGGGCCTCCTGGATGGGGCTAACGCGGCCCTTGGGGTGCAGGATGAAGACGGAGACATCCTTCTTGCCGCGCAGACCGTAGATGGCGGCGGAGCCAGTGTCACCGCTGGTGGCGCCGACAACGGTAAGGTGATGCCGGTCTGTGTTATGGTCAGCATTTTGGGGGGCGTGGTGGAACAGAGGCAGGTGAACGCACCACGGCCGGTCTTGCCCTCGTTCTTCCTTACGAGGAAGTATTCAAACAGGTTGCCGAGGAACTGCAGGGCGACATCCTTGAAGGCAAAGGTCGGTCCGTGGAAGAGCTCGAGGAGGTGGAGGTTATCGTTGAGGTGAACAAGGGGGGTGGTCTCGGGTGCGCGGAAGGTGGCGTAACTCCTGTTGATGATGCCCCGGAGGTCGTCGGCGGGGATCTCGGAGCGAGAGATGTAGAGGGACAGGACCTCGAAGGCCAGGTCGGAGAAAGAGAGGTCCTTCCAGGCCTCCCAGTTGTCGGCGGTGGGGATCTGCTCGGGGATGTAGAGGCCGCCGTCGGTGGCGAGGCCCTTGAGGACAGCTTCCTCGAAGGAGAACTGCAGGTGTTACAGTCTTCGTCAGCGGGGTGCCAAGAGAATCGAAGTGCGATGCGGGCAGCAAAAGACTCGGAGCGCGGGGTCCCGGTGGTCGGAGGAAAAGGGACACGACGGATGTGAGGGGAGAAGCGATGCGATGCGATGCGATGCGATGCGGTGTAGTATGCAGCAAAAGGGAGAGAAAGAGGGTATCATACGCCGGTATCTTCTCCGCGGGTGCTTAGGTAGCGCTGCGACGAGGTATGGGTGTCGTCGGCGCTGCCGTTGGCGGTGCCGTTGGTGGCCATGGCTGTCGGTGTGGTATGTGAAAAAGGAGGGGCAACGGCGGGGTCTCGGTGTGTGGTCGCGGGGAGGGAGGGGGGAGAGAAAGAAGGACTTCGTTGCGAGCGAGGCGGACCGAGTCGTCGTCGTCGCTGTCGTCGGGTCGGCGAGGGGGAAGGCGGAAAAAAAAGACGACAAGGAGCGTCACGGAAATGGCGACAGGTTTGGGTTGCGTGAGTAGTTGTGTTTGGTGGGCAGGGACCGAAGAGGCTTGGACCGAGTCATAAAAAATCGGCCGAATTTCGGGCGGCTACTCAGGACACTAGCGATGTGGAAGTGCTGGCGGGTAATGAAAGACCTGGAGCCGCCAGGTGGGAGGGGAAGTAGGTATTCAAGCTGGGTGGGCTCGGAGGCTGGAGCTGGAGGGGCGCTGGACAGGCGGGAGCAGGCGATGAGGGCAGTGGACGAGCAGTGGTTGACTGGCAGGGGCCACCGAGTTTGACCCCTCATTTCCAGCCCGGCCAGGTACATGCCCGCTTGGGGGTTGACCGCCGGGGAGAAGAGGGGCACGAACATCCATCTCTCCATCTCGCGCCCACATCGTCCACGTCGTTGAGCTGAGGGCACCTCAGTCCTCGCTTGTAATTTGCAATGCGATAATCGATTGCATCACTTGCGGCTCGGCATGCCCAAGGAAGTCTGGCGTCCGTCTGCAGACAGCCGTCGTGTGCGAGGCATGATGTGTACATGGAAGAAGTACTCGTAGATTGACCAAGGAAGGTGAGCCCAAGGTGCTCTGCTCCTGCCCCGCCCACATTCAATTTGCCGTGTACCGCCACGCGCCCGGAGCGGAATCCAATATTTGACGTGACTTGCCCCGCCATCACGCTTTTGGAGGGGCAGAACCAGCCAGCACATTCATCACCGGTGTCCCTTGCACTCCGACTCCCTCCCTCGCCATCCGCTGCACCCTCTGCATCCTCCTCAGCGAACCGACTCGGCGGGCCCCCGTCGCCAAGCGACAACCACACCTCAGCCGAAGGAGGGTCCGCTCGCATCCTCCCGTCGGGGATTGGACGACTTCCGTCCTGGTAGCGTACCACGACAGGTCTGGGCACGTGGGATATCACGCAAGCCGCTGCCTCCCGTCTGCTAGTTTCGCGCCTTCTTCCAAATAGCTGGCTGCCTTCGTTGCTTTTTTCGGGGCTACCCAGAACTAACCTCTGCCATGTGCGTGCCCAGCCCAGCCTAACACCGTCCTCCTATGTCTGATGACCGACCCTGTCTGTCGGTCTGCCGGCTCCCTCCGAGATATACGAGTAATCAAGTCTTCCGCAGGGACTTGAGCAACGGCGCAATGCGGCTGCGTTTGCTCAGCCCGACCCGGTACACGGGTTTGCCCGCAGAGGCTGGTGTCGTCGGCAAACCCCTGGCCGGCCCCTTTGCCTCCTTTGCCTGCGCGGGGGCTGGGGCTGGAGAGGCCTCTTTCACGACATGGCCAGCCTTGGGCGGGGCCTTCTCCTCAGCCTGATCAGTCTCCTCCACTTCCACGTCTGCCTTTGCCTCCTCCTCGAGAGGGGTTTCCGGCCGCGACCCCTCATGTGCCGTACCTCTTCCAGCAGCGGCCTCCCTCGCCTGATCCTTGCTGTCACTCAGCTTCGTGTCCTCACTCCTAGCAGCATCCGCGGAAGGGACCTTGTCCGCTTTTCGTGGCCGCCCCCGTTTCCGCTTCTCTTTCGCTGGCACCATTGGCTGCGCGTCGCATTCCGCCTGCTCCGCGACGTCGATGCTGATGGGACCCGCTTCCGCTGGAGCTAACGGGCCTGCGTCTTCCACCCCGAGCCCCGAGGCCTTGCCTGCTTTCCCCTCCCCTTCGGCCTTGTCCTCGCCCTCGCCCGCACCCTCTTTGGATTTTCTTGGACGACCTCTTCGCTTCTGTGGAGGGAGGCTATCTGGCCCGGGGTCGAACAGTGCCGCCGCCGGCCCAGGGCTCTCCGTGCTTTCGGCTGGCGCCCTGCGCCTGCTCGGCCGTGGCTTATATCGCTCCTCCGGAAGCTCTCCATCATCGGGCCCGCATATCTCGTCGAAAGACTGCTCAGCAGCTCGCTTTGTTCTCGAGGCCTTGTGGGTAACGATAATGTCGGGTGACGATTGGGACTCCTCCACAACGTCAGCCAAAGGAATGAGTTGAGGCTCCTCAGCAACAGGTTCTTCGGGAAGATAAGGCTCTTCGGGGATGCTGTCGGTCGCTGGAGCTATAAAGTTGCGCGCCTGTGTCGGAGTTGGGTATGCAATAGTAGCAGAACCACTCGACCTGTCCATAGGAGCTGTGACTGGGTCTGTGTGCAGCTGTGTCTGCGTCTGATCGTCGGAAGAAGGCTGTATGCTCTGATAGAGCATTCGGCGGCTGGGACTCAGCGTCTGCGGATCGATGTAGAGGGACGATGGACCGAGGGTTGCTGGCCCTCTTGTCCCTGGTGTGATCTCGCTGGGACCGCTGCTGGCCATCTGGACCGTCTTCCTCCTCTTCGTCGGCCTGTCATTGTCTGTGGAATGCTCCATTGTCGTGTTGCCCGCCTGCTCCCCGCTACTGGGAACGTCCCAGATATCTCGCGAAGACATGTCTCGTCGCACATTGCCTGGCGTCGCAACTTGTGTTGGTGTCGGAACGGGCTCGGTGCCCGGGATGTCGTCAGGGTGGGTGTATGTCGGCTGGGGAACGGGAGACGGATGCTCTGCTAGTGGATCTTGTGATGGCTCCTCGGTGGGCACCTGGTGGCTCGGAATGCCGGCAGCCTGCTGGTGATATACGGATGCGAAGAATCGCGAATCCGTGGAACTCGTCGCATTGGCCAGAGCGTCCGAAGACGACGAGCCGAGGTGCGGGCCGGCCTGTGGTGGTGGCTTGCGAGGGCTCACGCTTGGGGAATTTCCGTCATCCTCGTCATCGGAGTCGGCGATGATCCTTCGCGGGACCATGATGCGGATTCGCATGGCAAGTGTGGGTGGAAGGCCAGACGTTGATGGCGATGAGCCAGACTGACGACCCCTCCGGTCTAGGCGACGCGCATCCAACAGCGGCAAGACACAGGAGACGCGCCGCGCTTAGGCCACCCACTGGCAATTAACGCCCCGTGTATTATGTCAGCAACAGGCAGCATGGCCCGTGCGCCAGCTTCAAAATCTACCTCGTTCTGCTCTCGTCCGCTTTTCTGCCCAGCTTGACTTTCCCTCACCACTCTGCACTGCACACACCAAAGCTGGCCAAAACAACGCTCACCCGGGTCCCGACTTCTCCTTCCCCTTCCACAACATCCAGCTTTGCTTCGAAGCCGAAGTCCAAAGTTCACAGCCAGAGCACCGAGTCATGGATTATCTGTCCAACGGCACGGCCGCCGAGAGCAAGTACGTGACGCTCGTGTCCGGCGATGGATTCGAGTTTGTCGTCCTACGAGAGGCCGTCTTGATCTCCCCAGCCATCAAGGGCATGCTCGACCCCCGCAGTCAGTTCAAAGAGGCCATCGAGGGACGCTGCGTCTTCTCAGAGATTAGGTGAGTCTCGACAGGCCTGCTTTTGCCGCCCATGGACCATGGTGTCGCGTCTCGCACGCGTGACGAAATCTTTTACCAGCTGTCCTCTGACAGACCGTCGCCCCTCGGGGCTTGATCGGACTGCATGATTGTCCCACTACACTTGATCTGACCCGTCCCGACGTTTCACCATCGGGCGACAACCCTCTCTTCCCACCTCGGCGCAGCACATTGCCTGGGCATGAACTGACTCTCCCCGGTGCAGCGGCGTTGTCCTGGAGAAGGTCTGCGAGTATTGCCATTACTGGTACAGGTACCGCGACAGGGAGGACGTGCCTGACATGGAGATCCCCGTCGAGCTCTGCCTGGAGCTGCTGGTTGCCGCCGATTACCTTGGTCTCGACAGTATGTCCTGCCCGGGTACCTGCGTGCGCCCTCCAGCTGAACTAACATGTGCCCCCAGAACAGAGCACCGGAACCGCGTGAGCGCGATACGGCATGATCTTTTCCTACTTCCATGGAGTTTGGGGGGCTGGCGCCCGGCGTTCAGGGCTGCACAGGAGCAGCACACGTCCCATCATATCGGCATGACGCCTTGCCGGGTGTGCCTCGAGCTTCCGGCAAGAGCTGTGATGAGACCACGAATCCATTTCCCAAAGTCGTCCAGGTGCTTCCTTGACTTGACATCTTCCACATTTTCTTCGCGTGACAACACCATCTCAGCATATACGTTCGATCCTACTTTTCTCCGTGGATCGCTACGCCTATTAGAGGTGGGAGAGCAACTATACCCATATATACAGCTTGGCTCAATTGTTCCATTTGAGTTCTTGCATTTTGCTTTTGGGGCACATCCCATGTATCAAGTTATTTTGCCATTGCAGGAAAATCAGACTCCAATCACATCGTCCATGATCATCTGCGATTGCCATGTCGCAAGTGCATTCCACTTGTTGACGATTTCTCTACCTTTGATAGCATGGATAATGAATCACCGATATGGGACCATTAGATCTTCTTGCATGTTTTTTTTATCTTTCCCTCGTCAGCTATGGACGCTGGGGAGGCATGCTGCTCCAGTCGACAGTCGTACCCCACAAATAGACAGCGCGAACGTGCAGTGTCACCTCAGTGTTAGCGTGGCCATCAAATTCCAGGCACTTTCTTAGCAGCATTCTAGTTCCCTCCCTGAACCACCCATCCTCCAAACCGCCCGGCATCGACCGCCAATTGATCGCACACGCTGCATCACCCAAATTTACGGCTCACATCCATCTGCCGACTCGGACCGTCACAATGAATACATTCGAGTCGCAAGGCGTCCGCGTCGCCGTCGAAGGCTGCGTAAGTACCCCCGCCTTCCCAAATTTCTCTGTGCCCAGCCTATCTAACTAAGATCCCTTGGAACAGGGCCATGGAACTCTCAACGCCATCTACGCCGCCGTCGAGAGGTCCAGCAAGGAGCGTGGCTGGGATGGCGTCGACGTTGTCATCATCGGCGGCGACTTTCAAGCCACCCGCAACGCGGCGGACCTCAACGTCATGTCCGTCCCCGTCAAGTACCGCGAGATGGGCGACTTCTGGGAGTACTACTCAGGCGCTCGCACCGCCCCCTATCTCACCCTCTTCACCGCCGGCAACCACGAGGCCGCGTCGCATCTGTATGAGCTCTTCTACGGCGGTTGGGTCGCGCCCAACATCTACTACCTCGGTGCTGCCAACGTCCTCCGTCTCGGTCCTCTCCGCATCGCTGGCATGAGCGGCATCTGGAAGGGCTTCGACTACCGCAAGCCCCATCATGAGAGGCTGCCCTTCAACCAGGACGACGTCAAGAGCTTTTACCACGTCAGGGAGATTGACGTGCGCAAGCTTCTTCAGCTCCGGACCCAGGTCGATGTCGGCCTGAGCCACGACTGGCCCCGTGCCGTTGAGAAGTGGGGGGACCAGAAGCGCCTGTGGAAGATGAAGCCTGATTTTGAGAGGGAATCGGCAGACGGCACACTCGGTAATGTTGCCGCCGAGTATGTGCTAGACCGCCTTCGGCCGCCGCACTGGTTCTCGGCACACCTTCACTGCAAATTTGCGGCCCTGAAGCGGTATGATCTCGATGCACAGGGTGGTGGCAGCGGCAGTGACCGGCAAAAAATTACTGAGGGCAAAAGCTCGACTGAGCAAAAAGAAATCATCGCTCCTACTGCCGGGAACAGCGACGAAATCAACCTAGACGACGACGAAGTTGCCGATGCCCCTGTTTCCAACACCAACCCGGACGAGATCGACCTGGATTTGGATGCTGATGACGACGCGGAGGAGGCGACGACAGCTCCTGCTCCAGTACAACCATCACACCCGAATCCTCCCGCGGCCGAAACTGTGCCCAAAGAGCCAACAACAACCGTGTCAGAGGATCTACGGGCACAGCTCCCCGCATCATTCACTAAGCAGGCCTCTAAGCCGAAGACGACACCCGGTCAACCTGTGCCACCGGGCATCACCAACAAGCAGGTCAGGTTCCTGGCACTTGACAAGTGTCTTCCCAAGAGGAACTTCCTGCAGCTGCTGGAGATCTACCCCCACTCGCCACAGCCGACAGACGCAGCAGCAACACCAAGCCAGCCCCAACATCCGGGGCGCTTCCAGTTGCAGTACGACCCCGAATGGCTCGCCATCACCCGCGTCTTCCATCACAACCTGACTTTTGGAGACCGCGATGCTCATGTCCCAACCGACCTCGGCGAAGAGCAGTACGCGCCTCTCATCGACGCGGAGCGAAACTGGGTCGACGAGCACATTGTTGCAAAGGAGAAGTTGGACGTGCCGTCCAACTTTGTTCTGACAGCGCCGCCGCACGACGAGACTCAGAATTGGCGTGGCGTCCCTGAGCAGCCTTTCGAGTACACTAGTCCTCAGACAGCTGAGTTCTGCGCCCTTCTCGAGCTGGAGAACCTCTGGGATGCAAGCGAGGAGGAGAGAATGGCCAGGAAGGCCGCGGGGCCCGCACCCAGCTCCAGCTTCCGTGGCGGCGGTGGCGGTCATCGCGGGGATAGGGGCGGCCACCGCGGGCGAGGTGGCCGCGGTGGCCGTGGTGGCCGGGGGAGGGGACGCGGAAACGGTCGGTTCCACTGAGATGGATCTCAGGAGTGACGTAGATGTAGGTTTGTGTGTCTCGAAATGAGACGCAAGAGTTGCGATTGCCTGTATATACCAAGTTATGTACCGATAACGAAACGCCAGTCGCCAGCTCTCCTTTTGATCCCCAGAGACAAAAAAAGAATTATGTCACAGCTGCTTGTAGAAATCCAGGAGCTTCTTGGCCCCCACCTCCCAGGTCACGTCGTTCTGAAGATGATGCGCCGCGCCTGGCACCCAAGTCTGCCTGACGCCCCGTCCGGCGTTGTCACGATCGCCCTCCCCGTCGAGGGGTGTGACAGGATTGGACTTTGCTTCAAGCTTCTTGGTGTCAACAAGGGAGTCAAAGGCTCCCCGATAGGTCTGGGCCATGCCCTCCATAATGCTCCGGGTCATCATCTTATCTTCAGTGCCGGTCATGACCATGAGGCGCTCCCCGTCCGCACCCCAGCCGGTGATGGAGTTCAGGATGGATTCGGGGCGGGTGAAGGGCACCATCATGCTAAAAGGCCAGAGGAAGCTCTCGTAGCGGTTGGCGTGAGCGGCAAATTCCATCAACTTGTCTTCTGGGTACGATTCGCTGAAGAAGGCCTGGCGGACGAGGAAGGGGTGGGAGAGAGGCGAATTTGGGTGCCAGCCGTGGAAGATCATGCGGATGGAAAACCAAGGGTCAAAAATGGCCCAGTTCTTGTACACGCTGGCACTGAGGCGAGGGCAGGGTTGTCAGTTTATGGAAAGACATGACGGAGAGGGGTGAGACTCACGATCCGAAGCCTGGCACGGCGCCGAGGAGGGCTAGGCCTTTGACTCGAGCCTGGCCAGCGGAGAGGATGCCCTGGCTCAGGCCGCCGCCGCTCGAGTGACCGACGAGCAGAACCTCGCTACCCTGACGGTCTTGGACCCAGCGCATGGCGGCGAGAGCGTCATCGGCGAGATTCTGGCGCGTGGTGAGGTAGACCATGCGAAGATACGAGGGGTGCCAGCTGTTACCGTGGCCGCGCATTGAGACGGCGTAGGCCGGCACGTCGTGACGGGCGAGATACTGCATGTACTCGGTCCAGACCCAGGCGCTCCCCATACCTCCATGAATAAAGAAGATGGGGGTCTTGTTCTTGGAAGGGTTCGAGGGCTGGTTCGATAGGACCTCGATGCGGCCTGAGGGCGTTTGGATGTAGTGCCGCTCGATGCCTGGTGGTGGTGGAGGGGCTTCGGACGAGGGTGCCGTCCAGTACAGCCATTTGTAAGTAAGGAAGAAGTTGAGCATCTCTAGGGTTGGGTGGAGGAGGTGGAAGTAGAAAGATGGTTGTCAGTGTGAATGTGAAGCTGAGGTGAGGTGGTGATAAGCATGAATTTTGTGAACCCCTCACGACGGTCGTTGGGGTCTTATATGAATACC
This sequence comes from Plectosphaerella sp. P0831, assembly GCA_014635975.1. Taxonomy (NCBI): domain Eukaryota; kingdom Fungi; phylum Ascomycota; class Sordariomycetes; order Glomerellales; family Plectosphaerellaceae; genus Plectosphaerella; species Plectosphaerella sp. P0831. The sequence goes on along the minus strand of JACAFV010000058.1, from coordinate 77,556 downwards.
TGTGACAGGGAGAGTTTGTCTCGTGACGCCTGAGGCCGTCGACTGGGAGCTGAACCAGATGAGTTCCGCGCTAAGACAGCCACAGGCGACCATCCGGATACTTCTCGCACCAACTGAAGCATCGCCCGGCCGCTCCCGGGACGGCGCCCTTTCTAGGCCTGTCCTGTCCTGTCCTGCCCTGCCCGGCCTGAACCTGGGAAAAGAGTCATCGGCGACTTTTGAGTCGGTGCTGCATGGAGCTGTCACGAGCACAGCATCTTCACGATATTTTCGACCCCTGCCTGGCTGCAACCCAGCATCATGTCAGTCGCGGAAAGGCCCTGAACACAACGTTACAGGCGACTCAATTAGCCGCCTCGGCAAGATTTCCCTGCGCGAAAATAAAGGAGCAGTGTAGACCAATATCCAGGTCGTCGGGTCGTCGTCCAATCTAAGCCATCCCCACGACCTCCTAGGGCTGTCGGGGGTCTCACTGAAGACGGCCGTGCCGGTGGGTTTAGGCCGAACCAGCACCCCAAAACAACGACCTCAATTGCATGACTGAGCCCCGCGGCTGTGCGCCAACCATCAATCGGCACGCCCGAGCATTCCCGTGAAGCATCGGAGTAAAAACAATCGGTTGATGCGCATGGTTCGAAGAAGGCAAGTTCGGGGTTTCAAGGTCCTCTATGCTGGCGGTGTAAACGCCACCAGAACGGGTGATACGAGGCTTGCGTCGATGATCGCGGCAGCGGGTTTCCGTGCTTCGTGAACTGCTCGGGTTAGATCCTCTCGGGGCTGTAGATCCAGACAACAGGGACGAAGTCTGCGCCTCTTCGTTCAGCGGTGAGCCTGTAGTCTCGGGCGCCTGAGCTACCGACAGGATTGGAGCTCTGCGAATCGGTGCAGATCCAGGCGACATTCTTTGCAGCTTCTGAAGCCCCTTGCCAATGGTGAGCTTGCTGACGCCGAGAAACCTGTTGATGTACGTAAAGCTGAGGATCGTTTCGCTGTGCGGAATTAGTGACTCGAGGGGAATTTCGAAATGTCAACCTTCACGATACAGGATCGAAGTTGTATCAATGCATATATTTGGAAAACTTTCAATGGTTTTTTGTATTGGATGCGGCGTCAATCGATGTGATGGAAAAAGGGTGGAACAGGAGCTTCGAGCCCGTGGTTGTGCACTAGCGCCACCCCCTGCCACTTTTTTATCTTATCAATACGCCGAAGATTTTCCCCATCCGTCGGCGGCAGCACCTCACAACACACCAGCGGCAGCCTGTCGCATCACGGCCGACATTTCTGTTCCAACCCGCGACACCTTCACGACTTCACGATTCCACGACGCCAGCAGCACCACTGCACATCATGAGCGTACGTATACCATTGGCAATCCAGCGCGCATCCTTGCGCCAATTTCCCTCGCGTCTTTCCATTGCTGACAATGCCCGCAGGCCGTTCCCATCAACCCCAGACCGTTCCTCCAAGGACTGTATGTCCCATCGCCTCCCCCCCTCCCCTCTTCCCAGCGTTTTGCTGACCACTTCTCCTACAGGGTCGACCAGGACGTCGTAGTCCGCCTGAAGTGGGGCGAGACCGAGTACAAGGGCAGACTCGTCAGCATCGACAGCTACATGAACATCCAGCTTAGCGGCGCCGAGGAGTACATCGACCAGAAGATGACGGGCGCCCTTGGCCAGGTGCTGATTCGGTGCGTTACGCTGCACCTCTGGTTCTCCACTGCGACCTCTACGAACATTGCATAGCTAACATCGTCTTACAGGTGCAACAACGTCCTCCACATCCGCGCCGCGGGACAGGGCTCCAACGGCGACGTCAAGATGGACGGTTGAAAATGAGGACAGCTACTCCCCATTGGAAGATGTGCCGACTGCCAGGGAATTACGCTTCTTCTCCCATGGTCTACGAAACCTACGATTGTCCCCTGCGGACACGCTCAACATTGCGAGGGGACAGGGTGCGCCGTTCTTCCGAGGCAATGTCGGCGGAAATGGCGTTCGGGCGGGTCATGTTTGATTGAGGGTATGGGGAGGAAAACAGCAGGGAAAAAGGCGTCATTGCACCCGCCGCCGTCACGGCTAGATACCCCACGTCTATTTTTGTTGCGGGAAGGAGGAGGCTCTCTAGGGCAGAATCCCGGCGCAGTGTACGGCTAGCTTCTAGCCTGCCCCTCGTGTCTTCGCCGACTTGGAAACCGCCTTTCTTGAGATATCATCAAGCACTTATCCACCCATGAAGGCTCTTTTCTGTCCTCTTGGCGAGCCTACATCAGGCACGCCAGCTTCCGCGAGCTGCACATCTCTGACGATCCGACCTTGATGCGCTGACCCTCGCCAACCCACGTGTACGCCTCGATGAGCCACTCGTACCACACCTTGGAGTCGTCCGTCTGCCTCCACATGCTGACCTCGAGCTCCGTGTCCGCGGGGAAGTAGAGGGGCCTCTGTGGTACGATCTGTCAGTCATCCGGTTTACGCAATTTCTCTCTGACCCTAGCACGTACCTTGATGGGGAAGAAGATGGGGAACCACGATATCATATCCTTGCTCTTCTTGTCGATGCGCTCAGGGTGCGTGCTGATCTCGACCGGCTCAGCGTCGCCCATTCTCGGCGCGTACAGAATGGACTCGAAGTAACCGGCCAGGCCGTGGATGACGCCCCTGGTGCGGCACACGAATGTGAGGTGGCAGAAGCGCGAGTTGTGATCGTTGGCACCCGCAGCGCCGGCCATGCTGCCGCCGCCGCCGCCCATAACGCCTCCAGACCGGCGCGCCTCGATGAGACGCAGAGTGGCCTCGGGGATGGGGTGCTTGAACTCCCAGGCCTGCTGGAACCTCGGGTGGCCGGGCACGCGTTCGGCGGCGGCAAAGTCGAGGGCAAACAAGCGGACAACCCAGGGGGTCTCAAAGGCATTGGGGTCTGAGGGCGCGCGGCTCAGGAGCTCGGCGTGGATGCGCGGGTGTGCGACGGGGCTCATGTGCGCCGTGTACGACTCGGGGATAGAGATGCCATGCGGCGCAAGCACATGCTGCACGCCGTCAAGGCACTCAGGCGACAGCTCATTGTCGGCGAAGGAACCGAGGAGCTCGGACACGATGATGTCGACCTTGCCGTAGACGGGGCTGTCTACAGGAGAGCCAGAGACAATGGGCCCCTTCCACGCGCGCATGTCTGTCTTGACGACGGTGACCTTGCCGTCCCAGATGAGCTCGTTCTGTCGCAGAAGGTACACGTAGGCGTTGGGGTTCTTCTCGACCGCCCAGACCTTGACGGGGACGCCCGTGTCAGCGCTCGCCTGCAGCGCGCGGGTGACAAGGGGACCGCGGCCAGAGCCGGTGACGGCAATGACGACGGCACCGTCCTCGGATGAGCACGACCTGCCGACGTCCTTCCATTCGGCCAGGGCCTCGGCGATGGCGATTTCGTACTGGTTGTACTTGACTGGGTCGCCCTCGAAGACCTCGTATGTGGCTGACTCAAGGTTGTCCGACAGGGGCTGCAGAGGTGACTGCAGCCAGTCCTGGAAGCTCGTAAGGGTCGATCGCTCGAGTTCCGACAGGGGCGGCTGCTGGTGCTCTACCCACTTCACATACTCGATGAAGTCGGTGAAGGGCTTCAGGGAGCGCTTCGCCTGCTCGGCAACCATCTTGGCGGCCTCGTTGAGGGTCGGGAACTCGTTGTCGGAGGCGGCATCGAGGCGGGGCTTGAGGTCCAGAGCGCTAGCATCGGGGCCGAGGTTGGACAGCAACAGCCAAGGAGCGTGCTTGAGGCGCATGTAGGTGAACAGCAGCTGCTGGTGAGGCCGGGGAAGGGTAGGGTAGCCGGTCGAGTTGGTCTGGAAGGTCTTGGGGCCGAGGGTGATGAAGTGGAGAGGCTCTGCGAACCACTTCTCTTGGACCTCGGTCTCGGGCAGCACTCTGGGCATGCGAACGGCTGGTCATTGTTAGGCGAGACGAACGGGGTACGAGGTCAAGGACCAAAACTTACCGACGTAGAGTCTGAGGTCATAGGAGCAGATGGTGCGGATGACGTGCCACGAGTCCCAGGCGCTGTAGATATCAATCTCTGCACCGGCGCTGCTCGGTGTCTCGGCGTCGAGGAAGAGGTCGGAAAGGGTCTCGGCATCCTCCTCGAGGCCGGGCTCACGGTACATGGGCATGTGAACCATGAAGTTGAGCCTCGACGCAATGGTGAGGGCCTCCTGAACGGCGCGGGCAAACTGAGCAAGGCCACGGTTACCGCCGGTCCTAGAAGCATCGCGGCGGGGGCCGGGAATGACAACGCTGCGAACACCGCAGAAGTTTGCGTAGGCGACTTCAAGGTTCAGGACCTGGCGCGAGATACTGGCAATGGCCGGGTCGGCGGAGGCAAGGTCAATCCAGGGGCTGGTGTAGGCGATGTAGGTGCTGACAACGCCACTAGGGAACAGCGAGGTATCCGCCGGAGTCAGGGGTGGAACGATGGGGTCTGCCGGAGCATCGCCACGGTCCAGGGCGGCCTTGACGTGGGCGAGGTGAGTTTTCGTAAGCTCGACCACCCGGGCCCGGAAGCCGCTGTTGGTGATGGGGGCTGTGACGAAGCTGACCTGTGTTGGTGGTCAGAGGGGAGGGGTTCGTTTGAGTTGAAGGGAAGTTGTCTTACACCGGCATTCAAGAGCTGGCCGTACTCGACATCTCCAAGGGGTTCCTCCCTCGAGGAATCATGCTGGCCGATGTGGAAGGTTGGGCGAACTTCGCCATCATACTGGTAGCCGCTGGACATTGTGGGCGTTTTTCGCAACAAACGGAGATGCAATGCAACGCAGCAAAGGACAGCAACGGAAAACGGGAGAGGGGTGGTGAAGAAGTGTGTATGGCTGGAGGCCGGGATTCGTCTTGTCCAAACTTGCAAGATGGAATGGATGGTGGGGGCGGGGCTCAGTGATATGTGATGCACCGGCTGGTGTGTTGTTGCCCTATGATCTGGACCTTGGACCGGCTGAGCGAGATGCTTTGTGATGATGTTGCAATGACCAGAAACTAATGCGGGCTATGATGTTGATCCGGGTGATGTCAAAACAGGCTGCTTGTCCACACAGTGGAAGATGGGGAAAAGTGTGTCTCTCAATCGAGGCGGTTCAAGATGAAGCACACAAACGACAAACGCTGTGAGAAGGTGCCGCCCAAAAATCGGGGCTTCCTTCCAGAAAATCGAAAAACCAACGGCGCGAGAGAGTCTAGCGTGGGCAATCAGGGCGTCTTATTGGCCAAAATCAAGGGACCCTGAGGCGGATGTTCAGGGGTCAATTTAGCACCTGGCAGCCTATGAATGCCGGGGCTGTTTGCTATCCAGATCTTCAGCTTATATGCCATACCTGTGCTTGAAGAGAAGAGCAAAACTGAGTGAAATATCTGAAATACAAAGAGATACTCCAACAGAGTCAGTTCATATACACCGACCATGACATCTATTGTTGCTTGAGCGCACTCGATCTTTCAGGTCCGGGTCAAGGCAGGTACCTGTTGCAAATCCCCCATCTGGTCCCATCCGGCACAAGCACAGACAGACCCTATCCTTATCGGTCCCTTATCGCCACCTCCAGAGAATCCCCTCCAAAAATTTTGTCAGAAGCCGCCAACTGAATGCGCCCGGACGACGCAGAAGCCCGTGGTGTTGTACCTCCCAGCCCCGTCAACTCAACAACCTCCCTTCCACAACCACCCACATATCCGACATCCGACCACCCTCCTCCATCTCGAACCTCTCCTGTCCGCCGGGACACATAATGGCCGACGGCAGAACCTCCAAGCGCTCGAGCTCCGACGCCGACGCCGACGTCAAGCACAAGAAGGCCAAGACGGACGAGACCAACGGCAAGAAGAACCCCTACCTCGCGCACATGTACGAGGAGGAGAACGGCAACGGCAGCGCCAGCCGCTTTGGCGGTGACGATCCCTTTGCGCACTTTAAGCCTCGCCACACCACCGCCAAGGACGCCGAGGATGTCGAGGACCTCGACTACAACGCCTTCACCGGCAAGCAGCACACCAAGAAATACTTTGACATTCTGCGCTCGCGGAGAGATTTGCCCGTCCACAAGCAGAGGTGCGTCTCTTTATACAGGCGTCTGCCTCATTGATGTCCGTCGAGTATGCTGACCGCCCTCCCTCTCCAGGAAAGAGTTCCTCGAAAAGTACCACTCAACCCAGATCCTCGTCTTCGTCGGCGAGACTGGTTCCGGAAAGACAACCCAGATCCCTCAGTACGTCCTCTACGATGAGCTGCCGCAGCGCAACCGGAGACTCGTCGCCTGCACGCAGCCGCGCCGTGTCGCCGCCATGTCCGTCGCCCAGCGTGTGGCCGACGAGCTCGACGTGACTCTCGGCGAGGAGGTCGGTTACAGCATCCGTTTCGAGGACCGGACGAGTCCCAGCACCGTGCTCAAGTACATGACGGACGGTATGCTCCTTCGCGAGGCCATGCACGACCACGAAATGTCCCGCTACAGCTGCATCATCCTCGACGAGGCCCACGAGAGGACCCTCGCCACCGATATCCTCATGGCCCTACTCAAGAACGTTGCCGCTCGCCGCCCTGACCTCAAGATCATCGTCATGTCTGCCACGCTCGACGCGCAAAAGTTCCAGCGCTACTTCAACGATGCGCCGCTGCTTGCCGTGCCCGGTCGTACGCATCCTGTCGAGATCTTCTACACCCCCGAGCCCGAGAAGGACTACGTTGAGGCCGCCATCCGCACCGTTCTGCAAATCCACGCATCAGAGCCCGAGGGCGACATCCTCGTCTTCTTGACGGGTGAGGAGGAGATTGAGGACGCCTGCCGCAAGATCAACCTCGAGGCCGACGAGATGGTGCGCGAGATTGACGCCGGCCCCCTCGCCGTCTACCCGCTGTATGGTACTCTGCCGCCGCACCAGCAGCAGCGCATCTTCGACAAGCCCCCCGAGGCCTTCAAGAAGGGCGGCCGCCCCGGCCGCAAGTGCATCATCGCCACCAACATTGCCGAGACGTCGCTGACCATTGATGGTATCGTCTACGTCGTCGACCCCGGCTTCAGCAAGCAGAAGATTTACAACCCCCGTATCAGGGTCGAGTCGCTGCTCGTCTCTCCCATCTCAAAGGCCTCAGCCCAGCAGCGCGCCGGTCGTGCGGGTCGTACCAAGCCCGGAAAGTGCTTCCGTCTGTACACGGAGAACGCATTCAAGAAGGAGCTCATCGAGCAGACGCATCCTGAGATTCTGCGGTCCAACCTGGCCAACACGGTGCTCGAGCTGAAGAAGCTCGGTGTCGAGGATCTGGTGCACTTTGATCTGATGGACCCGCCGGCGCCCGAGACCATGATGCGCGCGCTCGAAGAGCTCAACTACCTTGCCTGCCTGGACGACGAGGGAGAGCTGACGACGCTGGGCGGTCTGGCCTCCGAGTTCCCTCTGGACCCGGCACTGGCCGTCATGCTCATCTCCTCGCCCGAGTTCTACTGCTCCAACGAGATGCTGTCCATCACGGCGCTTCTCTCTGTGCCGCAGATCTGGTCGCGGCCAGCAGCACAGCGCCGTCGCGCCGACGAGATGAAGGCCCAGTTCTCCCACCCCGAGGGTGACCACCTCACCCTGCTCAACGCCTACCACGCCTTCAAGGGCCAGGCCAACGCTCAAGTCGACGTCAAGCGCTGGTGCCATGAGCACTTCCTGTCCTTCCGTCACCTGTCTAGCGCCGACAACGTGCGCGCTCAGCTCAAGCGCATCATGGAGACGCAAGGCCTCGAGCTCGTCTCGACACCTTTCGAGAACAAGGACTACTACAACAACATCCGTCGCGCCCTCGTCGCCGGCTTCTTCATGCAGGTCGCCGTCCGCGAGAGCTCCGGCAAGGTATACCGTACTGTCAAGGACAACCAAGCCGTCATGCTGCACCCGTCGACCGTCCTCAAGACCGACTACGAATGGGTCTGCTACAACGAGTTTGTCCTGACATCCAAGCAGTACATTCGCACGTGCACCGGTGTGCGCCCGGAGTGGCTCATGGTAAGCCTTCCAATCCCCTTGCTATCAGTGTTAGTTAGACCACAAGCTGACCGCCATCTCCACAGGAAATCGCTCCTGGGTACTACGACCTCTCGACGTTTGAAAAGGGTGATGCCAAGACGGCACTGCTGCGTGCGTCAGAGAAGAAGCGCCGCAAGGAGGCCATGAAGGCCGGACGGTAATCAATCACGGCAGCAAGAACAGACTCGTGCCGTACCGCCCGACCACCCATCGCCTGGACTCATATTCGCCACCGACCTCTGAGAAAGGCGAGGGATATTGATCGACGATGGGAGAAGATGCCGCGGCAATCGGAAACGATACGCCTTGGGCATACAAGCTCCAAGTGATAATGCAACAGAGGTAGCCTACCCGCGGCGGTGAAAGTCCAGAGATGACTTTTGGGATCCGAATGGAGTTTTTAGACCTGGGCCGAGTGATCAAGCTCGCCCATGGATGTATGTTTTTGCACATAGAACCGACCAACCTTACCTTTCCCCCCCCCCGTCGATACTGTCCGGTCAGCTCCTGCCGCGTACAGCCAAGCAACAACGTCGTGCATGCATGCATATCGTCGTCGAGGGGAGCAGCCCTGCACAAACCACCCTTTTTCTCTTCCTTGCGCTGATCGTCCTGCCCAGGTCCCGATCTCCGGGTCATGTAGTCCATGTCCGTCCGGCCGGTGGACGTGCCGACTTTGCCCGATGAGGATTCGATCCGCGGGAAATCTTCAAAGTCCGACCCAATTGCGCAAACTGCAGACTGCGCGCCTGGGCGTCTCGGCAGCCACGATCTGCACGGGGCTTACCCCGTTCTGGACGGTTTCTTGCTGCACATGCCACATGTATGGACGGACGGGCGTAGGCAATCGGTTCAAGACATGTCCGGACGACGTCGCCGAGGGCCCAGGCCAGGCGCGCGCGCCAATACTTTTCAGAAATAACCCGCCGGGACAGCCGCCGGGACAGCCGTGTAGGGGGTTCTGGACTTGGACACCGTCTCGAGGTGTAGACGTGCTCCTCTCTGTCAGCCACAGATGCAACCGCGACGAGGTGCAGCGCAGGGCGCAGTGCAGTATGCAGGCGACGGAAATTGAATGAGCTCCCCACCGCCCTGCCCTGCCTTGCGCCCCCGGGACGCAGCAGAGCCAAGACGGGCGAGGCCATATGGGCCTCACGGGACCGAACGGGCGCCCGGGCGCGGCCAGACATGTGTTATCCGAGATCTGTGTTCTGCGAAGCGAGGGTCCCTGGCGCTCCCGCAGCGCCACCTCATGCAGTAGACATGTCATCAGGACGATGATTTGGAGCATCAACGCTGCAGGCAAGCAAGCAGTTTGTTCGCAGTGCTGTATATCGACAACACGCCCGTCGCTTCTTTGTCATGGCCCATCGCCGCAGCCTATTCGAGGAGGTTGTCATGTAGTCAAGGCGGCTGAGGCGAGGCTCATGCAGACCAACTGGCCGTTGGCCACGCTCATGTAGCTCATGACTCGGGTCTACCACACCCAACACACGCCTTTGCTCACCTCGGAGGCAGGCCCCAAGAGGTGTGAGTGGCAGTGCCAGGGGGCGGGCGTGAATCAACGCCCTTGACCCTCGGTGGGTGTTCCCATCTGCTGCATTCGTGCGGGTCGTCTTGGTTGCTCGCCACAACACCCTTCTTTCGCCACCCTGTCTGTGAGAAAAGGGTCAGATTGGCGAGGTGTCAGACCAAGCGCGGGCACCGGATAATACGCCGGCCTGGGCAGAGCAGAGGGGGGGTGGGTTGTGTAAATGTCACATATGCTGCCCGCTGGTCGACCCTTGCAGGGCTGAACAACCCTTCTGAAAGCCCGATGGTCGGCCGAATCGTCCAAGAATAGGAGCAATCGAGAGGATGGCGCCCGGAGCAACCGGCCGGCGGCGGGCGCTTCGTGATCACGGCAAGGCGGACACATGGCAACGTCCTCCGGAGCCCGGGGGTCCACAATGGCACTGGACCGGCGGCGTTGTCTCCTCGCTAGTCGGGTTGCCTCTCGACGACCGTACCCAGACTCTGCCCTGCCAGCAAGACTTGTGAAGCCTGCACAGTGAGCTGGCTGCCTTGGAGAAAACAGGGAGAGGGCGCCACGTGACGGCCAGCCCCCTCATTCCGTGCAGTTGGTCGCAATTTTCTTCCCGCCCAGTGATTTAGGGCTCCAAACTGCCGGGTCGAGAGATGGAGCGGCCGGGATCATGGTTCATCCCTTCCCTCGCCCCCCCCCCCTCCCCCTTGCCCTCCGGGGCTGGCATCCGGCTCCCCGGCCACGTTGGTCCAAACAATCCCAAGTTGTCCTCTGTTGGTGACATGTCATGTCGTGACGAGAAAAGAGAGCGCGGGGGCGTCACCGTAGTGCTGGCATGTCGTATGTATCATCAGCCTTGAGGGGAACAGCGTGGACCCCTCCCCTGACCAACCGGCAGACCACCAGACTGACCGGTCCCACGTGGTCTCTGGCCTCACCGGTATCTCCAAAACAAAGGGAATGAGTCGTGGGCCTCATCCCCGGTCCCGTGCAATCCCAGCTCATCCCGTCCGGCTGGTAAGGTTGAGCATGGCATGGCAATGGATTAACAGGCCCCCCTCCTTCCCAGGGTGATGTGACAGTCAAGAGATTCCCGATGACACCAGTCTGCGAGACTAGGCCCGGATCTGCTCGATGCTCCCCGGTGTGAGAGGGAGGGGGGTGTCGCTGCCTGCTCCAGTGCTTTCCCGGTGGCGCCCGTACCGTGGCCACGGGTTTTGCTTGCAACCCGGTCGGCGGTCGGTCGGCTGACACGAGGGATGGCCACGCCCTTGGACAGCGCGAATGCAAGCCACAGGTGAGCGGCGCTGTTGCCCCGGAGGCGCCTTGCAGATATGATGAGACATTGCCCTGCCAGGAGTATAAGGTTTCGACGTACATGCGTGATGTGTAGTTGTTGTGGTCCCTCGTCTGGCTGACATGTCCAACACGAACAGCCATTGATTGTGTCGCGGCAGTCGGGGAGAAGTGTCGGATCACCACCCGAGGCGGATGCACACAGCCGCCATCCAGTCGCTGTTATCCATCTTCTCCTTGTGTTAAAGAATCGGCATCGAAAGCCGCCACATCGTCGTTTCCGAGGCGTACTGAGTAACGCATGACGTGCCGAGTGAGTGCCGGCGATCGGTTCGGTCAGTGTTTGAAGGGAGTCGGGTCGGTCGGTCAATGGGTCGTCTGTCGGTCGGTTAACAGATGGTCCTGTCACTGCCAGCAGCAGCTGTGAGGCAACGGGCGACCCGTCAGTCCATCATTTCGAGTTGGTGCTGCTGCTGCTGCTGCTGCTGGCGGGTGAATGCTGACGGGCTTTGGGCGCCTGTGTTCGACGACATCTCCGCGGAAGTCTGACCTGGCAGGTTGGATGGGGACTGGCCCCAACGATCGATGGCCCGTCTCTCGTCCGACCCGAGTCCCTGACGGCTGCTCCCTTCCCTGACTGACCCAGGCCTTTGTTTCCCGTACGTCATCCCAAAAAGACAACCCAGCCATGTGCCGCGGGACCGTCCGTCCATCCATCCATCGCCCCNNTCCCCCCTCCCTCGATTGATCGTGGCCCGAGGCCCACTTGACAGTTGGACGTCACCCTTAGTTGAACTATCGTACGGACGACTCACGACCCGACCAAGTCGGGACTGGAAGAGTTTTTCTGCCCTCTCCTCATCTCACGATACCCGCACAAATGCCCACACACACACACACACGACCACCGCCGGCCGACCGACCAACCGCCATCGAAGTCTCGATCCGCGGGGCCCGACATACCTCCATCCGGATTCCCGTCGGTGACGCTGCGGAAAACCGGAATATGCGCCGGCCGGGCTGACCGCCGCCGAGGAGGTGCAAGGTTGATCGCCGGCTGGGGTGCGCGCCAAGTGCTTGCCAGGCACGCAGCGCAGCAGAGAAATGAGAAGGAGAGTGTGTGTGGAAGAGGAAGAAGGGGCTGTCCACCGCCGACTCGCGCGTCCTGCATACGAAAATTGCAGGCCTGGCCGGCTGGCCACAGTAGCACTGCCCACCGCGATGACCTGGCAGACGGTGCTGTCTCCGCTTTGTTCTCGGGCATAGATTTCCTCTTTGGTTGCTGTCCTTCTCTGGTGGGCTTGTCAGGGAGGGGAGGGCCTGCTCTCGGCTCGCGATGATTTGTGCCCACACAAGCCAGCCCCCCCTTTCGCTCTCAACCAGAGCATCGTCAGGTAGGTGCGCCGTACCATGAGATGAGCGGCCCATGAACATGGGGTATGGGGTGCTATACCAGACCCTGGAAGCGGGCAGCGGTTGATGCCAAGTTGGAATATACGCCCCGTGTATCCGTACTTCTTGCGTTGCCCGCCCGTAGGCTACTGCATCTGGAGCTGTACGGCACTCACTGTCTGTCCACGTAGGCCCTGGAGTCAGCGCATGAGATGGACCCAGAGACTAGGAAGAAGCACCCCGCTACTTAGACTTTGCTAGTCCTGCAGCTGTCGGGGTGGTTCTTCGCGCCACCTACCTGACTCGTAGCGGTATGGTCCCGTGGTCGACAGGATGTCGTGGCGTGCCCACTGGCGAATATTCTGAAGCCACCATGCTCAACTGACACTTTTGATGGCTGCTAGACCATGTCGCCACCAGGTCTAGACTCTTGCTGACAGGTGCGACTTCTCATATTGGTCATGGCATCTTGTTACTCCATGTGCCGGATACCTTGCTGCCTTCTTCATTCAGTCGAGAGAAGAGTGAAAGATACAGATGAGTGTGAGCCTGCAGCTGGTGGAGCTGGGCCTACCACGAGGTGGGCCTAGGCGTCCGAGTTTCTCTCAATGAAGCACACGCGTGCTCTGGCTCTTACACCCACAACTGCTCACCATAGGATTCGGAACGTCGCCGTGCCTGGCGTGCCCTCGCTTGGTTGCTTGCTGAATCCGGCCTCGCGCATGAAGCCCGCTCGCTGTCCCCCTGGTGCCTCGAGTCGGCGCTGCTCTCAAATCCTTCTTGACTCCTCCTTCGGGCTGCTTGCATCCAGCTGACCCGGGCAGCAAGTTGCCTCGGCGCTGGATGATCTGAAAGAGGGAATGCAAGGCGTACATCTCTATGGCTGGCTGCGTGCGTGGCAGGCCACTTCAATATGCGCAGAAGGACAGCGCTCTCTGTCGGACCCTTGGGAGCCCTTGGCCACAAACGAGACAACGCCCCGCGCCCCTCTCCGGTCTCGATTTGCACAAACAGGTCGATCGTTCTGGCGAGCCCAACGCAGGGCAGCGGGGCGGATCTCGAGCTCCCGCGCCAGGCTGCTTGTCTTGGCGCCAGGCATGGACTGGTATAACGCGGGTCTTTTCCCATGAGTAGCCGGTATCGTACAAGTACTCAGCTGGTGGCAGAGCCAGAAGGCTCTTCGAGAGACCGTGATTCCCAGTAGGTGGTGGAGCTTGGTCGGCACACCCATGCCTTGGGCCAGGCTGTTCGGGATCCCCCTAGCGGCGAGTCAACCGCTACAAGCAAAGGCTTTCAGGGGGGCTTCATACCAGGAGACTCCTCTGCTGGAGAACCAAGCGCCAGCTCCGGAGATTGCGAAGGGCTCCATTATCGTCTCGTCCTGATAGAGTAGTAGATAGCGCAGCACCACCACAGTTTTGTCTGCTGTCGCGAACGTGGTGGTGTCCAGCTGGTACACCCTTTCGTCCCATGAATGGCTCAGATAGAGTCAATGCCTTCAGCATGCCTCCGACCAAAGTGTTTCCTGGCGGGATAGCTTGACATGTCAGTGTTTGATGGAAAAACCTCCTGCCAAGGAGGAAGAAGCCAAGATTGTGCAGTGGGTACGCGGTACGTGGCCAGCGGCTAGCAGCAGGTCGACGTGATCTAGAAGGAGTGGATGTGCTTGCAGCCCTTGTTGTTGCCCTGTTCTGCGAGTGTCTGCAATGGTGCTCCCATGACTAAAAACGACGAAACGGAACGTGGGAAGCCAAAGGTCGGTCCTGCAAGCTCCTGAACGTTCTCCCCGACAAGTTCTCGCCGTGGATGGTAGGTTGAATGTGCTGAAATGATGGCGTTTTCACCATACTGCCGACGACCTCGCATCAGCAACAACTTCGCCAACAGCAAGCAAGGAGGCGACTCTTTGGCGTTCTTCGAGGGCTCATGTGATCCGTCTGAGCATGTTCGCCCCATGCGTTCTGGTAGTGACAGCACGTAACGGTGGCTGACAACTTGTATGTCAAGTGGCCACTGCTGGTTTGTTTGGCAGAAACGGTCCCCTGTTGGTGAGTGGCACATTTGGCATGATCGTCCATATGTACGACACGGGAACGGCGCAGGACAGGTGAGACCAGACCACATGGGTGGGATCCGAGCTGCCACAATTCAGGGCGTCAACTGGGCAACCACCCCTGCCTGGCTCTGTGTTTGTCCTCGTACACTGATGGCGACAAAGGTACGGGGACGAGTATTCCAGGATAACCACAGCCCACTGAGCAGGGGGGGCGGGGGGGCGTACGGGGATCAGTGACCTGCAGGCCGTCCGCATTGCCCGGATGTATCGGGCTCTGTATGAAGGGGGCAAGGCGTGGGTTCTTCGACCTTCCAGAGCTATGGGTAAATAGACAAGGAATTGGCTTGCCACGGGCTCATATGTAAGCCGGCAAATGCTAGAGACCCGCGCATGATGGGCTGGTGTGGCGGGAGGGGTCGAAGTCTCGAGGGGCTGGGCCACGGGAGAGGGGGCCGAGGGTGTCAGCGTAGCGGTAGGTACATAGCCTCGAGGCCCCAAGTGCTGGATTGGTGGGCTCCCGGGACGGGATACACGTAAGGCTATACTTGGCCCGCTAGACATCCGAATGTCCAATCGCGCTGGCGGTTTCCGGTTTCTTGAATGCATCAGTTCTCACTTCCACTAACGGTTGGATGCATCAATGGGCTCAGAAGACCAGGGGTGGGGAATGGCCATGCACACAAAGCCCCGGAATGATGGGACTCACACACCTTGAGTAAAATGGTGTGTATTTGGTATCACGCAGGCTCCTCCCGCATGCGCATGGGAGATGGCAAGTAGCTTGTAGTATCGTTCGACGCGGCCATGTGTGAGGTCGTGATGGTGGTCAGGGTGTGATTGTGAGAGGCTGTCTGTCTGCGACGGACCGAGAAGAGACCTGCTGGATATAAATATGGCTGCTGTCACCCGGATCTGTCGAGAAGAGTTCTGTTTCTCAAGACACCTACCTGCCTGCCTTCGTCAGTCAGTCGATAAAGCCCCAAGCAATCACATCATCACTCTTTTTTTCAAGTCACAATGGACACTTACCCCTGTGTTTACGCCGACTATCCCGAGGGATGCCACAAGGAGCCCGGTGGCCGCAACTTTGTTTCCGCCTACGGCACTAGCTGCCTGAGATGTATCGTATGGCCAGCCCCCTATCCTGGACAAGAGGGCCATGGATGACTCGCTGACAGAAGAGTAGGCTAAGGGGTACCCGCCAGTCTGAGAGTCGAAGGAAATGGTGATGGGCCGGACCGCCAGATGGCCCGCCCGGCACCGACGGGGAGAAGCCAGATGTTGGCTGATCAGTTGGGAGGGAGAACGCACCTCGCCAGACATGGCAGAAGGCGGCGTTGCAGTCATTAGAGGATGTCTTGGCAGGATCTGCGGTCCAGGAGGGGAGGAGGCGCATTTGGTTTTGCATCAGGCCGTACGAAGCCAGGCCAGCGAGGTGGTTGTCAAGCGAGCGCCGATCATTTGGCATGTGCATACGCTGAATACATACCTAAAATTAGTGTTACTCTTCACCAGGCATGGTCGTGGCGGTTTGACAGGCCTCGCGCCGATTCTCGCGGGCCCCAATAAGCAGCAAGCCGCCGTCCGACTGCTGAGCTGCACAAGGATGGATGGAACATGTTGTCCAAGTCTTGGCCACGCAGACGAGGCGGGTCCCGGCGGTGGGAACGAACGGCGAAGTTTTCGGGAAACTCTCCAGGGTACAAGCTGCACCGAGCCGACTTGGCTACCTGTCTCTGGATGTCGGTTCAAGTTCCATGCTGCTCGGATGGGGCCGTCGAAGTGAGAGAGGGGAGGGGTGAAAGATCCCTGCATGGCGCCAGGAGAAGAGCCCTAGCAGCAGTGAGGCGAGCCCCTGTCCCGGAAAGCAGCGATCCCACTGCAATGACCGTCTTTCGTTTGGCGCACGAGGGAGGGGTTCCCGAAGGGTCGAACTGGCCTCCTGACTCGGCGTACAGGTTGGGGGAGCTGTGCACCAAGGCGGCTCTGCTCTACCTTGCTGGCCCTTAATTTTGCTGTGAATCGACCAGCGGGCACGGCCAACGATGTCACACGTGGTTGAACCGGCTTCGCAAACCAAGGTGTTGTGCTGCTGGACTTGACTCGACTCGGGAGGCTCGCATTCGGGATCACGACTCCGGTAAACGGTGCCAAGACATGGTTTATCTCGTTTTGGCGAGAGAGGGGGCCAGTTGCGGGGCCGGCAACCGGCAGAATCTCAGTGATGGGACGCAGGAGGTGGAAGAGGGCGGGATCGATTCTACGCCCAGTGGACCTCGCGAGGGGCGACGTGACGACGTGGAGGGGTGTGAAGGACGGTGGTACAACAGGGACCCTCAGTACGTCCAGCGAGCGAGAACTGATAAGTGACGCAAAACTGGGTGACTGCTAATGCGAGTGGCATCTGTCAGCTCAGATCCTCCGAGGGGAGGGGGGCGTGATACAGTGCCTACAGTAGGTAGGTAGGTACCTTGGCCAGGCTGGCGTTTTTGTTCTTGGTAGCGATCAGGGTGCCACAGGATTTTCAACGACATGGGCTCCCGCGACGGGCGCGAGGAAGACCAGCAATCAACGCATGCTGAGCATGCCCAAAAATCATTTGGAGCATCTTTGCGGTACCAGCTTGATTCCGCAAGGAACTTTCGGGAAGGCTACCCCCTACACGTTCAAACTTAAACGGAAACTGTGAGGAAGGCACACCGACTGTGGATACTCGACCCTACCTGCTCGTTCAACTACCAGTGATAATTTGGGCAGGATGAGACTTTCAGGTTTTCAGGTCCTGCCCACGAGGTACCTCGGTACTTGTAGCAGTAGGTAGGGTATGACTGGAAAGGTGAGGCTGGACCAACTGCTGGGTTTTCTCGGGTGCGCCTATTCAGGTGCAAAAACAGGGTACATCACAACTGGGCCATCATGCAGGTAACAAGGTATTGACGTGCTCGACTACCTACCTAGCCCAGTTTCTCACAAGATAATGCAGTGGGTATTTACGCGTACCTGGTCTTGGCAGTAAAATGCTTGCTTTGTCACGAGCGCGTGATGATTCATATGATGTACATGTAGGTCTGGTATGTTTGTGTCAGGTTGGTTGCCCGGAGAAGGGGCAACGGGACTCAGCATCTCGCAGTGCCGATCAATGGCGCCCTGTGAGCAAAGCACCTCGCTACGTGGGTAGACAGAAACAGATCACAGTGCTCTGTGCTCTGCAGGCTGAGCTGGGCAGCAGTGGTGGCGAAGGGGGTATGGGCAAGAAAGGGGCGGCCGGATGTGACACCACGGCCTGCCTGTCCTCCGAAGATGGATGCCCGCCTGTCAGGCTGAGCGGCAGCAACCTTCTAGTATTGGCAGGTAGACACGCGCCGGCTCAAAACGCACGACATCCGTGTCGGACGCCGTTGTCATTCCGTCGGGGAGCCGGGCACAGCAGCAAGATACCGTGCCAGACGGAGGAAGAGGGGTGGAAGCCCAACCGCCCCTCCCCGTGTGATGCAATGCAAAAGTGACAAGGGTCGGAAGTAAGGCAGTGGATGCAATCAAGAGCATTCGAGTTCTCGCCCTCTCCCGTAGACACATCGGCTACGCCAGAAAGTCCGACAGAACAAGGCCGGCTGGGTCCCCGTGGGGCTGGCTGGCTGTGCATGTTCACTTGTCCTGGACAAGCGACGGGTGATTCTCCTGCATGAGCGCATGCCGAGAGAGGGAGGGGTGTCGCCCCTTTTTCGCCCCGTCTATATTGGAGACGTGGTACTCTAGTTTACCTTGTGGTAGGTGTCAGGTCGACAGACTGCCGGCCGACCTTGGAAGTGGATGTCTGAGCGCTTCCAGATCGCACACCATCGGGCCCCCGGCATCTGGACAACATGTCTTAAGGACCCATGGACCGTCGGCGCAGCCAACGCCGCAGCTGATCATGTGCAGGGTCAAAATGCAAGCCTAGTAGATGATGTGAGCAGCCATGTACCAAGGCGAGTGGGCAATAGGGTGCGCCCCTCGACCTCGTCCGCCTCCACATCGCCTCCCCCGGGACATACGGCAAGCAACCATGGCTCGCGGTTATACTCGTGGAAATAAGACCGCCTAGAATGTGTGTCCATTGTGTTTCTTACTTGAATGAATGACAGTCGGTGTATGCAACCACCCGCGGCATCTTATTGGCGAACCCGCGCCCCGAGGGACGGCTGCCTGCATGGGATAGACTATGCCGAGACGACATGGAATCCTGGAATCGTGACCGCTGCTGCGCTGAATCAGCCGCTGGAAGCCGTCTGCCAGTCATGGCGCCCATAACAGACAGGACTTTGGCCACCCGTCAGCCACCCCTCGTGCCTGGGTACGCAAATGCCCTCCATCGCCCCCCTCCTCGCTGCTCGCACACCCGTATCGCCCAACTTGGCATCAGCCCGCAGCGACCTGCAGAGCCAGTCGCATTCATTGTGATTCCGGCATCAGGCTTCTGCCTCATCAAGTCAAAGGTCGCCCAGCCGCCCCATCCTCCCTGCTTCACCGACGCTCGCTTCGGCTAGGTACTCGGGTCAAGGTCCCTGGCATTGTGTGTTTGATCAATAGCGCGGGCAGCTCCCCGCGGGCCGCGGGCCGGCAGTCTCCCCGCGGCCTTGTTGAAACAAACATCCCGTTCGCTGTAGAGAGGTCGATCGTGATCCCTACCCCCCTCCGCATGCGCCCAGGCTGCGCCATCTCTCCTGATTTGTCCCAGCCGGAGCTGATCGCACCCAGACTGCTGGGATCTGGGGTGACACAAAATTCGCCTCACTTGTTAGAAATCAGCCAAATGTCACATCCTCAAACGCACTCTTTCCGTACGCCAGATCTGTCGACGACATGTCAGCACCCATTCATCAAGAGGCGGAAAGCTTGGGGGCGACTTATCCTCCACGTCGAGGGGCTGCCATCCCGCCATTTCTGGAGCGATGGCAGCCTGGACTACCCCCACCAGGGCCTGTCCATTTCATATGTCGGCACTTCCTCTTGGGACATAACGACAGACCTGGTTGGACACTCCGAGACACGACGGGACAAGCACAAGACTTTGACTCCAACTCGGGATGGGTCCCCGCCTTGACTCGGATGCCGCCAGTCGCCGTCACGCCCAGAGGAGTCCGAGGAGGAGCACCGGCCATGGACCAGCTGATACACCGTCGAATTGGCCAGAACCATGATGCCCGGCGAGCCCAATTGCAGCCACGTGCCAGCGGCGCAGCGGTCGGAGGATGCTCTCTGTATGTGTTGCACTGCCAACGAGGACTGGTTTTTGTATCCTCTCCAGTAAACTCCGGAGAGCATGGGGAAGGAGGGCGTTCCGCGCGAACAAAAGACGTCCATAAAAATCGCGCTGTCGTCCCGGCAGGCCCATCGGGGGAGCCGTCGGGGGATGTGTCGTAAGGTTCGACAGAAGCTTGGCATCCTTAAAACCGTGAGACAGTGCTCACGACGCAAGGCCAATGCGCCTGGCCAGACTCCGTGCAAATGCAGGCACATCTCGACAACGTCAAGACATGGCCCGGGAGAAGACCAGAACGCCGCGCGGGTTGAATGACAACGGTGCCCGTGGTCAACCAGGGTGTGTGGCAGCCCAAGATGCTCAGGATGATGAAGTTGCTTGGGGTGTCGGTCTGATGCGTCTCTGTTGTCTGCCCGGCTGGCCCCCCACACCAGTGGTGAGTCTCGGGAGGCAGCCAGACGTTGAAAAGAGACGACAGCCCGATTGCTGTGGCAGACTTCACATCCTCTCATGGGCCGCGCACAGCACGTTCCAAGGCATAGGTGAAGCCATCAGGACCTGGGTAAGGGTGAACCGTGCCATTTCCCTTGCGGCGTCGCTGGGTGTTCGCCCCGAGCAGTCAGAACATGGCCAAAGCTCAGGTTCCAGCAGCGCGACCCTGACGAGCGACCTCAGACCAGAGGTTCTTACCGAGGAGACTCATAGCGGCCGGCCTTTCGCGCACCGGATGGTGGCTGGAATGCTGCCCCCGCCGTTCCGTCGACGTTCACCTCGATCAGTACGCACCACTTGTGCAGCGGTTTGCGACGTCAGCGGAGGCGGAGCAACTTAGAGAGCGGGTTAAGCGGCTGTGGGCGCAAGACTTGAACCAAGAAGAAAGCTTAGGGTTAAGTTCCGGGCCCTTTCCCTCGATCGAACTGGGTCGTCACGGTCGACGACTGGCGTCCATGATGGATCCAAACGCGGCGTGCAAGAGGTCCTGATACAGGCTCAGGAGCCGCGCATCGCGGCGCGGGCCAGTCCATAGAGAGGGGTCTGCGAGAGACATTCCTTTCGGAAAAAGGAGCCCGGAGGACTGTAAGGAAGGCGACGTGCAGGAAGTGGGAGGGAGAGCATCGCGACCGCTGCGCGCAAGGACCCGAGCTGTTCTCGAGCTCGTATCTCGGGTTGTTCATCAATGGCCTGTCAATCAGGTGTCAGCAGTACGCACGGCTCGTTGCTTACCTGGAGATGTCTGGGTTGGTTTGGACGATTCCGCGCCTGGTCGGAAAGGAGGAAGAGTGCAACGCGTGCTGCGAGCTGCGGCTAGCGACAAGAGTGACGCGACTGGAGATGTGGGTCCAGCCCAATTAGGACTAGCTTTTGGCTGCTCCTGCGCCCCCGGATATGGCTTCAAACTTTGTCAGCAGACGACTGTCGCGCTGTCACGTGCTTTTTCTGGAACAATCCATCAACCCCCACTCACATTTTGGCTGACAAGAATCCCTCACATTCTCCAGCAGCATCAATCTGCAAACTGTTCGACATGTACATTAGCCATCAACATGGACGCAGAGATCACCGATGCTCGGCAGGCGCTTGTCAAGTCGATTCTTGAAACCGGCAAGGTAGCTTTTGACCCATCTTCGAGTCTCGAGGCGAGGAAAACGGCACAGCATGAATTCCAGAACACCATAGATGGGTGCGCTCGAACCCCCGTCCTGTTGAGAAAATCGTTTATTGAAGCTCTACAGGTCGAGCTCCTGGGCTCTTCTCCCCGCCCTCAATGCCTTGATTAAGCCCAATGTCGCGCCAGAGTGGCTTGAGCCCGAGTTGATGGCCATCTTGACACGAGTGCCCTTGCGATCCGACGGAGTTCGCGGGACAATGGAGTTCATCTTTTCAGTCCATCCAAGCAGCATCCTGAAGTCGTCCGAAGCCGCCGAGCCACAGAAGCGTGGAGCCAACATCACCCAGGAAGCGTTGGCGGTGGCCACACGGATTGTCACGTCGCCGCCAGCAGGCGTGCCTCCTGAGGCGTGGTTCCAGGGCATCGCCCCTCAGCTCTTCCACATGATAGACGGGCATGATGGCGAAGAACTTGCCAAAGCAGCTTCTCAGATGGTCATGTATGGGGTCCTGGGAAAGAAGCAGTCTGGCGCTCCAGGTCCGTCCCAGCCCGACACGCACGCGGAGATGACCTGACTGGTACAACAGGGTCGCCCGGCTGGAATGCCTTTATTGAACCTATCCTTGGGACCATCAACCCTGACCGGCCCATGGCCAGAGCACCTTTGAAGGACCAGGCAGGGGAGGCGATGTCGGCAGACATTATTGACCTCACCAAGGATGCAATTGTGGCCACCGCCGATCAGCTTCGCCTTGCCCTTCAACGACTCGCCGTACTCCTCAACTCCACGCCTTATCCCGCGCAAACCCGGCGGGTTCTGGACTCAGTCTTGCCACACTTGTGGGCAGTTGCTACGTGGTCGCGCGGAGGCACACATTGCGAAGAGGCCTACTGCCAACAGGCGAAGTCGCTACTGCAGACATTCTTCAAGATTGCATCGACGCCAGCGAAGCTGCTGTTGATAGTCGAGAACCTTCTCCACCCAGGAGAGGTACGAGAGGGAAAGCTCAGCTGGACACTACAACCGTCTACTGGCGATGGCCTTGAAATCGCACGGCCGGCAAGTGCCGTACGAGCGCAGCTCCCAGAGCTCGACTGGGAAGACATCCAGCAAAAATCGCAAGCTCTCGTCGACCTCGTGGCCTCAAGCTGTACAGCCGACGAGGTCTCGGCATTCTTCCTCGATCTCTTGGGTCGATGGCTCGTCTCGACCGCGGGCGATTCACTTGCCAGTGGCCAGGTTCTTGTCCATCAAGAGGAAGACAGCGGCCCGGAGAAGCCAATGCGGGATCTGTGCGAGGTCGCCATCCTACACAAGATGCTCGAGAGCATACCTACCAAACTGATCAGTCGTGTAGAACAGGTGCTGGAGCTTGTGTGCCACATCCTCGACCCAGAAAATCTGGAGGCTCAGCCAGATGACGTGCTGGCCGTCGCCCTAAGCTTGCTCAACCTTGTGATTACTTCGCCTACTTTCAAAAAGTCCAATCTCAAACCTCGGGGTCTGGCGACCCTGGAAGCGGGCCTTGCGCAGTTGGCCGTGGCTGATAGGTCCGAGATATCACCAACGGCCAAGAATCTTGCGCTACTGCTGCAATACCGAGAAGTCGCGGACGAGATGGAGGGCAACGACGGGTTTGTTCCCACCAGCCGTCAGGTCGAGGACCGGAACACGTACAAGCTGGCATTGTCCTACATCACGCAACAGGATAACCCCCCGCCAGTTCGCTCAGAAGGTTTGAACCTGATTTCCAAGCTCGTCGTGGCAAACAGTCCGGCACTGGATATTCAATCAGTCTTGGTGCTGCTTTCGTCCCTTCTGCAGGACTCCGAGGACTTCATCAACTTGCGCGTCATCAAGGTCTTTACGCAGATTGCAAGCCGACATCCCAAAGCGACGACGAAGGAAATATTGGACCATTACGTGGACGCCAAGGAGACAGCCTCCACCGACACCAGACTACGCTTTGGCGAGGCATTGTCGCAGGTTGTTGAACGCCTAGGGGAGACGTTTGCGGGTGACGTGGCCAAGCAGGTGGTCGAAGCTCTGTTGTCCATCGCCGGCAGACGAGGCCACCGACCCAAGACGGAGGCCAAACAAGCACGGGAGGCACGAGCGCAGGGCATGAAAAAAAAGCAGGCGGAGGATGCCTGGGGAGGCGAGGTGCCAGACCTCAGCGACGAGCTGAGTGAGCAAGAGCACGCCAAGAACGAGATACTCGCACAGATCGTCGAGGGCTGGGAGAGTAAGAGGGGCAGCGAGGATGTTCGAATGCGAGCGTCGGCACTCTCCATCCTGGCCTACGGCATCGAGACGAGCATATCAGGCGTCGGAGCGGAACTGGTCTCGGGCTCGGTGGATCTCTGCATCAACGTGCTAGCCCTGGAACCGGAACTCGAAAAGGGCATCCTGAGGAGGGCGGCGGTGTTGCTCGTTCTGAGCTTTGTCAAGGCCCTCGACAGTGCAAGGCAGACGGGCCAGAGGCTGGGATTCGGGCTGAGCGACCAGAGCAGGGAGGACATTTCTCGAGTCCTCAAGTACGTGGCCGTCACCGACAATGACGGATTGGTCCAGCAGCACGCAAGGGACGTGATTGAAAGCCTAGAGAGCTGGCAAATGTCGCGGCTAATGCCCTCTGCCGCCCAGGAGCCTCCGCCGAGATTCGCGGGCCTGGCAGGAATTGCGGGCCTTGATCTGGACCGGAGCGGGTTGCTGGCGGGGTCTGAAGGGCTCAGCGGGCGGCCGCGGATAGAGGAGATCGAATAGCCATGGAGTCAGTAGAAGATGACATGGGAATGATTGGAAACAAGTCATGCAGGTGATGAATCTTCACGTCATATCGAACACTTGAAAGTCGAATGGTCCGTGCGCTGCATTGTTTGCCCCACCCAATTGCCGGCCGTGACCCAGACCAAGGTCGGGGGCGCCTCCTCTTCCGTTGCTGTGCCGACATGTTTACTCGACCCCAATCTCTCCGCAGCCACTCCTGAATCGCTCTCAACAGGCCCGTCAACCCGCAACATAGACAGCCCTGTCCAAGCCAGCGACCCAACATCAGACAGACCCTCCTTCATTCCAGCAGCAACAGTTATTGCCGTCCCCGCCATCACCATTCGCGCCACAAACGATTACACCTGATCATCTTTCCTCTGAGACCTCCAGCATTCCAACCCCATATCCCACCCATCCCGTCTATCGACGTTCCGACTTTTGCCACGCCCAGCCATCGTCGAGGCGCCACCTGTGACGAAAGCGTGCCCAGAGCCGCGACTCGCACTTTCAGAGAACGACACGACCTGACCACCTCCCAGCCGCGTCATGGCGACGTCGTACGACTACCGCAAATCCTACAACACCACCACCGCGACCAACGATCATTACGACGACGGCTACAACCAACGAGAGTCTGCAGGAGGACGTCGCAACCCGCGCATTAGAAGCAGCGACGGCACCGTCAGCACAACCATGAGCTCGTCTACCGGCCGCGAGTCGGCCGCCACGCACATGACGGAAGGCCCAGCGTACTCGAAGAAGATTGTTGTTGTTGGCGACGGTGGCTGCGGCAAGACCTGCCTCCTCATCAGCTACAGCCAGGGTTACTTCCCAGAGGTATGCGCGCAGCGCCCCCATATGGCCTCGGCCGGCGATCGATCAACAAGAAAGACCAGCGCTGACTCTGCCAATCCCTCCAGAAATACGTTCCCACAGTATTCGAAAACTACATTACCTACCCAGTTCACCCGCCCAGCGGCAAGATCGTGGAGCTCGCCCTCTGGGACACGGCCGGCCAGGAAGAGTATGACCGATTGAGGCCACTCTCCTACCCCGAGACGGATCTCATCTTTGTGTGCTTCGCCATTGACTGCCCGAATTCCCTGGAGAACGTCATGGACAAGGTAAGCATGAAGCAGCTCCTCCACTCTCCAATGCCAGCGGCTGACCTCTTGACCCAA
This sequence comes from Plectosphaerella sp. P0831, assembly GCA_014635975.1. Classification (NCBI taxonomy): domain Eukaryota; kingdom Fungi; phylum Ascomycota; class Sordariomycetes; order Glomerellales; family Plectosphaerellaceae; genus Plectosphaerella; species Plectosphaerella sp. P0831. Next base: position 52,437 of record JACAFV010000058.1, on the reverse strand, counting down.
GTGGTACCCGGAAGTCCTCCATTTCTGCCCATACACTCCCCTCGTTCTTGTCGCCCTCAAGTCCGACCTCCGCTTCAAGAAGACGTGCATCGACATGCTCAAGACGCAGGGCCTGACGCCCGTCACCACGGAGCAGGGCATGGCGGTGGCCAAGAAGATGAGCGCCCAGTACATGGAGTGCAGCAGCAAGGAGATGAAGGGCGTCGACGAGATCTTCGAGCGCGCCATCCAGACCGTCGTCGCCAACGATCGGAAGAACCTCGAGGCACAGCAACAGATGGCCTCGGCCTCATCGGGCAAGTCCAACAACCGGCCGAGCGGCGGCGGAGCCAGCACCTTCCCGGGCGGCCCCCTTAAGAAGAAGAAGCGTAACTGCAAGCTCTTGTAGGCGGCTGGCTCGAGACACGGCGTTCAGGTTACCGAGGAAAGGGAGGGAAGCGGGAGGGAAGGCCCGGGATGGATGATCCGATATGAGGCGGCGACGAGGAGATGGGCCGAGGTGCAATGAATGACTTTCGACACGATCTCATCATCATGACCTGCTCTTATTTTCACGGCGTCCTTTGGTTGCTCGGGCATCCAGCGGGTGCTGCCCTGGGGGCGCCACTCCCATGGGCGATCACCGGGGGGGAGGCTGTTTTTCTTTCTTTGTCTCTTCCATGTCTTGTTTTGTACACATTCTGTTTCGTTGCGGTGCCCGCACCCCCCCAGCTCAGGCAGGCGAGGGGGTGTTGTTCGGTCAAGGCACATGGGATACACGGTTGACTTGTTACCTTCAATTTTTGATGCAGTATGACTGACCGGAATGCCTACCTTGCTGCAGACGGGTAGAATTGCTTCACTACTTATACCAGGCTATTGCTGGCGGTCATCTGCAGATGGATCATCACCTGGTATTCAACCTAATTTTACTACCGCAACACACAGGACGACATGCTTCAGATACGTGATGTGAAGGAGACCAAGGGTCATCAAAAATAAGGGGTATCATTTCATCTGCTGCGCACTGCCTCTCAAGATCTCGACTTAGTGGCACTCCCGCTCTCAGCATCAGTTCCCTCACGCTGCCGCTCATCGCCCTCTTGCCGAGCACCCTCAGTCTCATTAGTTGTGCCTTCCGCGGGCTCCTTGGCCATGACGTTCTCAAACTGCGACCACAGGGCCTCGACCGACGAGAATTCGTTACCGACCTAGGAACGGTCAGCCAGGGACATGGAGGGGAGGTCAGTCCACGGACGGCAGTCACAGCCTCGAGCGAGCGGTTCAGCTTGTTGATGTTGGCAAGGACATGCTCAAAGCTCTGGAAGAGAGCCGCCGTTAGCAAAGATACATGTCTCCTCAGACGCGTTTGTTTACCATGGCGATCTCGCCGATGAGAACCTCGCGCTGCTGCTCGAAGTAGGTCTTTTCCGAGCCCCCGGCCTGGGACACGGAACGCTGATGGCTGGACATGATTTGCAGGGGGGTGGAGGGAGTATCGTCGTCGGTGTCTGGCGGTGTATGCTGGCTGCTTGTGCAATATGCCGTCGGCTTTCCCGCGTGTGGGAGGGGTTCGTGTTGGCGGGGTACAATCGGACAAATTGTGACGCACGCCACGCCCTGCCGTGAGCGCAGACATGGACAGACGGTGCGAGTTGGCCGTCTGGCATTGGACTTTCGTACTGTGAGGGCCCGCCCCGCGCTCTTCGGATTTTCGACCGAGATGTGGCGGGGTCGGTCTTCGGGGGATTGAGCGACGAGCTCGAGCATGCAGGCACACGACGAGCGACCACGGCGGTGTTTGTCATTGTTTCCTCATTCGGTTCTCGGGTATGAACCAGCTCCAGCGGCTTTCCTCAGTGTACAGACTAAACAACGCAGACCTGTTCCCAGTAGTTCCATCCCATGTCATGACATCCTTGCCGTTCGTAGCATATGCGTGATCCTGTCCCTTTTTTCCCTTTGCTCCTCCTAAATGCTCGTGCGCGCCTAGAAGAGGGCACCGGCCAGGCGGATAGCGACCGACTTGTTCTGGGTGTAGTTGGCCAGGGCGGCCTCACCGAGCTCGCGGCCGATACCGCTCTCCTTGTAGCCACCGAAGGGAACCTGGTGGGTGAGCATGTTGTAGCAGTTGACCCAGACGGTGCCGGCCTTGAGGGCGTTGCTGACGCGGATGGCGGTGTTGAGGTCCTTGGTGTGGACGGCGGCGGCGAGACCGTAGGTGGAGTCGTTGCCGAGGGCGATGACCTCCTCCTCGTCCTTGAACTTGGCAATAGCGCAGACGGGGCCAAAGATCTCCTCCTTCATGATCTTCATCTCGGGCTTGACGTTGCTGAAAATGGTGGGCTGGATGAAGTAGCCCTTGTCGCCGTGGCGGCCACCACCGGTCTCGACAGTGGCGCCCTCAGCCTTGCCGGCATCGATGTAGCCCATAATGCGGTCGAACTGGAGCTGGGACACCTGGGGGCCCTGGAAGGTCTCGGGGTGGAAGGGGTCGCCGACCTTGTTCTGCTCGGCGCGCTTCTTGAAGGCCTCGAGGAACTTGTCGTAGATGCCCTCCTGGACGTAGATACGGGTACCGGCGCAGCAGCACTGGCCGTGGTTGTAGTAGATGCCAAAGTTGACCCACGAGACGGCCTGCTCAATGTCGGCGTCGTCGAAGACGATGTTGGGCGACTTGCCACCAAGCTCAAGGGTGACCTTCTTGAGGTTGGACGAGGCAGCGGCCTTCATGATGGTGCGGCCAACAAGGGTGGAGCCGGTGAAGGCGATCTTGTCAACATCCATGTGGGAGGAGAGGGCGGCACCGGCGGTCTTGCCGTAGCCGGAGATGAGGTTGAAAACACCGGGGGGGAAGCCGGCCTCCTTGACGAGGCCTGCGAAGACGAGACCAGACAGAGGGGTCTGCTCGGCGGTCTTCATGACGATGGTGTTACCGGTGGCCAGGGCGGGGGCGATCTTCCACGACAGCATCAGGAGGGGGAAGTTCCAGGGAATGACCTGGGCGCAGACACCGAGCTGTGGAGGTCAGTATAAGTTCGGAGAGAGGGGCTCAAAAGGAGTCATACAGGCTCGGAGCGGGTGTAGTGGAAGGAGTCGGAGTTGACGTCAATGGTCTTGCCAGTGATCTTGTCGGCCCAGCCGGCGTAGTAGCGCAGGCAGCCAATGACGGCACCGACGTCGCCGGTGGCCATGCTGATGGACTTGCCGTTGTCGAGCGACTCGACGGCGGCCAGGAGCTCAGAGTTCTTCTCGGCGAGGTCGGCGAGCTTGTTCAGGAGCCTGGAGCGGTCGTAGGGGGTAGTCTTGCGCCACTCTCCATTGAAGGCCTTGCGGGCGGCGGCGACGGCGATGTCGACATCCTTCTCGGTGGCCTCGTGGACAGAGCAGATGACCTCCTCGGTGGAGGGGTTGATGACCTCGATGGTCTGCTTGTCAACACCCTCAACCCACTCGTTGTTGATGAACCTGTAGAAGAGGGGTTAGCAAGTGGACGAGGGACGAGTGTGTGAGCCGAGACAAAGGGAACTGAAACGTACAGGCCGGTGGGCTGGGTGTAGGTGCCGGTGAGCGGCGTCTTGAGCTCGACGGAGAGACCCATTGTGAAGGATTGGGATATGTGTGAAGGGAGGAGGGGGTATTGGGTATCAAGTCGTGAATGTTTTCGCCTGGGAAACAGTAGAAGAGACGGGGAGACGCGGTTTAAGAAAGAGAAGAGGTTGATGAGGAGGGACGAGAGGTAGAGCTCGCGATGGAAGGGGGGGAGGAGCTGCCATTATAAAGCGGGGTGGGCCGCGGGGGCATAGAGGCTTCGGGGGGGCAAAGTGTGAGAGCCCGAGGGGTGAGGCGAGTAAACTACGGGAACGAAGGGGTCCGAGATGTGTCGTGGAGGGGGTTCAGAGAGGTTGTGTTCGAGGTGATGCGAGGCGACGCAGATGAGGGGAGGCAGAGGCGGGGCGGGTCTGGGGGCACGATGGATGGACGGATGGATGCTGCGAGCCTGTGTGCCAGTGGTTTGATACTCCGCACGCCGCTAGGGCGTGTTAGTGCACCCGCCGGGGGCCTTGGGGTTCAGCAGTCGGCACAGCAGGATGCGATCGATACCTGCATCCCGTGTGAGCATTGTGTTGTGTGCCCCAGGCTCCGACCATTGTGCATCGGATCGCCCGAGAAGAAATATCAATCCGATGGGTAGTCAATGTGAGTGTGAGGTGGCTCGGATCCCGCAGCTTCCTCCCGTCCGCCCTCGGTACACAGCGTTCGTTCGGTACTACCTGCGGGCAGTAGCAAGTCCAACTTGAACACACCTCGTCGTTAATCACGGGTATCCTCGATGCGAAAGCCAACCTGTGACGATTAATGATGCCTCGGTCGGCCATCCAGGGGTGTCTGCCGCGCCCCCTCCCCCCGAAAAGGGCTCCTGCTCGTCTGCTCGAGGCGGGGTCGTGTCCATCCATTGTCCGCCCTAGGTATCCCCCCAAGCCCCCTGATCGGATTTTGACCCGTCGGTCGAAACCGCCCTGAAAAATACACGTGTAAGTAGGTACTTGTACCAGGAAGTAAAACGGAACTGCGCCAGCCCCAGGGCCCTGAAACTGGATCCAAAAACCCAGACCGCTCTGTTCCAGCACAGATGCATAATAGATTCTCCATCAGGGCCATTAATGCCCCTCTGATTTCTCCATCTGTGACGAGGTCGACGAGGCAACCGTGACGGATGATGAGGTCAATGGCGGGGAAGCAGTGCTTGCTGCCCCACCCCGCCTGCTTGCGAATCCTCTGCCGGGCGAGTCCACGTCCACTGGCACGTCGGGTCTCTGGCGGCTTCCATCCCCCGCCATCATTCCACTGGCATTCTTTCTTCGCCACGGGTCGGGGTTTTTGAACCTCCCCCTACCCCGCCAACCCGCCGGCGCACAAGCTCAGCACACCCCCCACCCCGCTTCCCATCGGCTGGTCGTCGCCCGGCTTTTGGTTTCTGGCCTGCTTGGTGATCTCTTCAAAGCCCTCGCTGCAACCCCTCGAAGACCAAGCACCACCCACTGACCACTGATGAGAAGAGACGTCGCTGGATCGGGAAAGGCCGACCGCTGTGGATGGCAGAGCTAACACCCAAAATGACAAATTCCAGAGACTTTTCAGTCTCGCCCAGACCTGCATGATCGGCTCCGACTCGACTCGACTCGACTCGACTTGAGACCCCCCTCCCAATGGTGTTCGCGTCGGAGGGGTTTCCAGTTGAGCATCCATCCCGACCCAAGGGGGCATCATCAGTCGTCTCGTGAGCTAATCGAGGCGTACCAAGCATCTCCTAGATCTCTTAAGTCCGAAAACCTCAAGCTGCAACTTCAAAGTCCGCTTGCTCAGCAACTCTCGGTCATCTCGGTCGACATTCGATCGAGGCCGTGTTGGGTTCTCAAGAACGACAGAATGTTCACTCACCGTGACCTCGCCCATCAAACCAAGATACCCCGATTCGTCCGCCATGGTGGGGTCGGCATTGAGGACATGGCACGAGGGCCCGTCTAATCGCCGAAGGGGACCGCTTCAGAGCCCGTAGGAGTTAAGCAACCGAGACGAACCTGCTGCTTCGGTCCATGAAGGGGGGGATGAATGATGGCCATTCGAATCATCCCGACGGCTGGGTCTCCGGGCAGGGCGGGTTTCCCCACATCATCCTTCGTCTTCCACGGACTAGGTACAGTCCGTCCTCCCCGCCATCCTCAGGAGGCGCCTAGCACTCCTCTGCGCACGAATATTCGTCCAAGTACGTCTTTGCTTCGGCGTAAAGGAAAGCGAGGGGTCTTCTGCGAGGGGTGCACCGCTGCAGTCCCGGGCGTGCCCCTAGCTCGCTCCCCTTTCCCACTCCCCACTGGCAGCCAGGCGGTCCAGATTCCCGTCCTGAGCGACACCTGCTAACTGTGTGTGACACCTCCCGCCCCCAACAGTCCATTCCCATGCGGCCGGCTGCCTCAGAATCCATTTCCGCATCGCCGGCATCAGCCCATGACAAGGGCGCAGACCTGGATGGCCCAGGGGGGGNGGGGGGGGGGGGGGGGGGGGCTTTTCTTTCGTTTCCTCTTGGCCGATAGGATCTGGAGAAGCTCAGACGCCATGCGATGCGGGGAAATCGGTCGGCCTGAAGGGTGTCCGGGCTCCCGCGGTCGTAAGGAGATTGGCCTGGACTCGTCCCCTGGCAGAGCGGCCTGCGGAAGCAAAGCCGCAATGCGCTAGCAATCGGCTCCCTGACCGCACAGCACTGTCGTCAAAGCTCAAGCTTTCTTGATCTGCCTTGGATCAAATATCTACTTGCTGCGCACTAGATGGGGAGACAGGGCGCCCTTACACGACGTAAGGGCTGCCCTGATCGGTCCAAGTCGTCAATCGTCTTTACTCTTGGTCGTGCTGTTTCACGCCACACGAGGGACCTCAGCCTAGGCGCCCAATCCAGCTGGCTCTGTTCCAGCTGCGCGGTACTGCCATTGCTTCTTCGAGCATATCGGAGAGACGGTCTCTGCACTCGGAGTCATCCCCCGCGGCCGTTAGCAATGGGTCCGCTGCATGTTTCTCTCCGGTCTTGGCCGGACGGACGGGCCAATCGAGCCATGCGGCTGCACCTAGGAACAAGGTTTGGTGGTCCTTGTAGCCTGCGGCTGACTGCCGATGATTGTCTGGCTTGCATTGCTTGCACATCCCTCTCCGCACGTTTCGAGACGATGCACATGGCGAGGCGGGGCCTGACGGCGGGCCTCGAGACGAGAGGCCACACCGTAAGGAACACACGTAAGCAAGACTGAGGGGCGACCAGTGATGGGCCGTATATATTTGGCCGTCCCGAGGATGTATTATTTGAAATTGATGTGTCTGGGCCTTTAACAGGGCTGAAAGGTGAAATGGCGTCTGATCTATCTCTCGTTCAGTCCATCGATTCTGAGAAAGACATCCATCCCTCAGAAATGGCTGCATATACACCGGAAGACTAGAGCATGAGTGCTGGAGGGAAGAAGAAGCAGAAGAGAAAAAGGGATCTCAAGTCTTCATTGTTTCAAGGGATGCACCAAAACCACCCTGATATTGTCCTTCATCTGCCTTCAACCCCGATCTTGACCATGACACTGGACCGACCCGGATCTCGGCCCCGGGAGGTGTGGGCCGCCGGCCTCCGCCAACCCATCCCCCGCCGCCTGGTTAAGCCGGTACCGGCTCTGATTGGCCAGGACCGGCTCTGATTGGCCAGGACCCAGCCACTGACAACTCTCGGACCGGATTTTCTTCAACAAAAAGTTTTTCCGACCAGCCTCTCACAGAGCCCGCCCTCAGATCAGACACGATTGGACTGGTGAATCTGAACCTGTGGGGCCCGGCTGGGGAATCGTCGACAGAAAGTTGCGACGCCAGGTCAAGACACCGACACCGACACAGCATTTTCGCTCGATACTTCATGTTCCAAAACACGTCGGCAGATCGACCCTCGGAGTACTGCTGGACTCCACTGCCGGCATGGAAGAGCCCGCTCAGGGCGAGAGCGTTGTCGCGCCGCCACCGCAAGGTATGCACGCAAAGCGACCGACCTCAGCGCCCCGATCACCACCTTGGCCAACCGGGGGGGCTTCCAACGCCCGCGATTCTTGACAAGGAGAAAATCATACTGACCGCTGCCGTGTAGAACTCGAAGCGCTTCACGAGACACCCGAATTGCCCAAAGAGCTGCAACTTTCCCCCCAGGCCACCAAGAGGCCCCTCGACATCTCCATCGACCACGAAAATGGCGACGCAAAGCGGCTCCGGATCGAGGACGACGATGTCATCGTGGACGACCACGCATTGGGACTCGACCTGGACCTTGACGCCATGGTACAGGATGTCTTGGGCGATATCGACAACGAGATGAACAACATTGGCGGCATCGACGACCAACACGACCCTCACCTGTCGGCCCAGTCCATCGAGCAGTCCGTGGCACCAGAGCCCCCAGAACCGCCAATATCCATACTCGACAGCCCAAGAAAGGCCATACAAGCTGCCGCTCTACCTTCTCTTACCAACCTCGTGAGTAGACTGGCGGGCAGTGTCTGGCCCGGGTGATGAAGACCTTGACCTGAGCTGACATGTTTCGACCTCAAGGCCCTTCAGATTCTCCTCATTCTCACGCGGGAACCGCTCGAGGAGCTCTGTTTTTCTCTGCAAGACAAGGATTCGGAGACGAGCACACACTGGGCCGAGCTGAAATCCGTCTTTCTTCAGGCGCGCTCAATATTCTCGAAAGACAGCCCGCGCCTGAGCGGGCGCGAAGACCTGGCGCACATCGACGACGAGGAGCGGAGAATATGCGATCTGGCAAGCCTGTGCTTCTCCATCACCTCGAACGGCCCCGCCGCCGACTGCCCAGAGAGGCATCAGCTCTACGCCTCCTTCTTCTCCATCATCCTGCGCGATGGCGCCGAGCTGTCGCAAAGGACCGCCGACCTCTTTGTCGCGGCCAATACCCACGCCATCATTGATTCTGTTGCGAGGGGTGTTCAAGAGAAGCCCATTGACCAGATCATTGAGGAGGCGCTGCCATCGAATCTCGAACAGCTGCTGAAGGACCGGAGAGGGGCGCTGGACATGACCGAAGTGGAACAGTCCCTGGTTGAGACGGCCCAACTGCGCAAGGAGACACTGCTATCCAACATTGGCAGCGGTCAGAACGAAGGTATGTTTACACTGACGGCGTATGTGGCGTACCGTGTGATTGATCCGTCTGACTCGTTGCGCCAGGCCAGCTCAGAGGGACATATACAACCGGAGAGCTGTTTCAGCACATGTCTCGCTATCTGCGCGATGAACTGCAAGCCTTTCCTGACCTGGCTCACAAATACCGCGTCGAATTTCCTCTGCCGATCATGGACGATTTCTTGCTCGACGACGATGACGGTGTCTCCGATATGGACGAGGACGTACTCGAGTCGCTGCTCCAGGCCACGAATGGACTTGTTGAGCAGTATCTGCCTAATGGGGTCATGGAGGAGGAGGGTGAACCTGTCGTGCCGACCACCGAGGACCCGAGTAGTCTCGCGACAGACTCACAAACTCAGGCTGCGGAGACCGCGACAACGACGCCTGTGCCGACAACGAATGGTGTGACCATTACCGAGCCGCCAACGGCCAGCAGCACCGACCATCACGACTTTCTGGCGGAAATCGAGCACCAGACACAAGAGTACGTCAGGACAACGCTGAGCAACCTCTCACCAGCGCCCTACCAACCGACCGTTCCCCAGCCGACGGGCGTCGGCCTGGCACATACTTCGTTTCTCTCCCACATACAACAAGCCCAGGCGGCACAGCAGGCACAACAAGCACAGCAGGCCCAGCAGGCGCAGGCGGCGCAACAGGCCCAGCAAGCCCAACAGGCCCAAGCACAGGCGCAGGCTCAGGCTCAAGCGCAGGCTCAGGCACAGCAGCAGGCGCAGCAGCAGCAACAACAGCAACAGCAGCAACAACAACAGCAACAGACACAACAAGCCCAGGCAGCGCATCATGCTCACCAGGTGCAGCAAGCCCAGCAGGCGCACCATCTTTCACACCAACAGCACCATCAGGCGGCGCATTACTACGGTTATCCGCCAGGGGACCCGTCACGGGCGGTCCTTGGTGACGACAACGGACCATTGCCCCCAAGCCAGTCCCTCCCAAGCTCGGTTCTCTACGACCGGGCGCGGCAAGCGGCGTTATCCAAGAACACTAATCCACAACGGCGCGAAGGGGGCAGCTCAACCCGGCGGCCGTGGTCCCAGGAGGAGGAGAAAGCTCTTATGATGGGGCTGGACAAGGTACAAGGCCCCCACTGGAGCCAGATTCTGTCACTGTACGGTGTCGGCGGCTCCATCTCCAACATCCTCAAGGACCGAAGTCAGGTCCAGCTCAAGGACAAGGCGCGCAACCTGAAGCTCTTCTTCCTCAAGTCCAACTCGGAGATGCCATATTACCTGCAGGCGGTAACAGGGGAGCTTAAGACACGGGCTCCCTCGCAGGCAGCGCGTAAGGAGGCCGAGGAGAAGGCGCGGCACGTCTCTGAAGAGGCTACCGGCCCAGGCCATAGACCACAAGGCTACCCCGGCATGACCGGCCATCACGTCCTGCAGGCCTCGCCGCACCAGCAGCAACAGCAGCTGGCCAAGGCTGCCCCCGTCAACCCTCACGCCTTCCACGCCCTGCAGCAGGCCACGCAGGCCATGAACGCCCAAGCCGCCGCAGCTACTCCCGGCACGCCCATCCTCCCGGCCGTGGCGCCCATGCACCATGCCCTGGCACCCTCGCCGGCCACCGTGTCGGCTATTACGTCTGCCGTCTCCCATGCTCACAAGACAGAGCACGTCCCGTTGGCACCGCACCCCGGTCCCGCTGCCATGGCCGCCGCGGCCTCTTCCGCGCAGCAGGCCCCCGCCACCCCGACAGCCGGGCCGGCGCACTACACGCCACCCCTGGGTGCGCAGACGCCGCACCATCACCACCACACCCCGACGCCAACCGCTCATACCCCCGTGCAGTCGTACACACCCAGCCACTCGTACACACCCACGCAGCCGGCGCCAACCGCGTCACCCCATCTCCAGGCGTCGCCAGCTGCACACGACCACAACCATCACCACGCCGTCAAGACGGAGCCCAACATGCTCACCGAGGCGGCGGCCGACGTTGGCAGCTCCCTCTTCGGGCTGGGCGACGACCACGACGACCTCCGGGACGCGGCCCTCATGCAGAGCATGCGGGAGCTCGAGGCGTACAGCGGCACGAGCGTGTCGTAGAGGCCATGTGCGCCAATTCCATCCACTGCCGTCCACCTCCCCACAAAGGTCGGCCATGCCTTTCACAGCTTATATATACGGAGTTATGCTACAGGGTAGCGGTGCAGAGAAAAAGCGTTTGTTTGTTATGATACCACGAGATAGGGGGGAGGGGAACGAACACGGCATGACTTGGAGGAAGAGGGGGGAAATGTGGCCCCTCTTTTTGTTTTCTTGCTTCTCCCTCCCCCTCCAGATGACGGCAGAGGTTAGACAGCATACGGTCTTGTCCGCGATCAGGCGGTTTCTATAGGATCAATGAGACAGCGAGGCTCCTCGCAACGTTGCACCATGACGGAGCTTTGTTTATGGTGATGGCTGGCAGACAGACGGGCGGCCCGACCGGTCCTCGGGGGTGGGCAGGGTAGGCCTGGTTGCCTTGCGGCGGGGCAAATATGTAATTGTTGTCGGACGAGGGAAGAGGGTGGTGGGCACCGGGGAGCTTGTCGATCTGGCCCGGGAGGCGGGCATCGGCAGGTTTTCGGTGCGACTACGTTGGGCAGGCTGACCGCCAGTTGACCGAGGGTGGACACGTCACGGATCTATCTCTCTTTCCTGGTGGACAAGAGAGCCTAGGCTGACATGGTCACAGAATGACGGACTTGGTGTTCGTACGATGGACACAAGAAGTGTCAGGCAAGATCCAGCCCGGCCTTTGGACGTTGGCCTCAAGATGCCTCAGCCCACCTCCCCTGTCTCACGGTCAAGTGCAGCCCGGACATTCGATACCCTCTCCTCAAGTGGCCGCGGGAAGCGTCATGCGGGCAGCCTGTGGCTCCGCTCCACGGGCTGGGCTGGCCGCACCAGGCCGTGGCTACCGTGGTTGCCTCGTCTCGGTACGACACGGGGAGGGAGTTTACGGACGCCGGCAACCTTCTGTGGGTACCGCCAAAGAATTCTTCCTGCATGGCCGAGCCCCCTCTCCCCTTATAGTCAGAGGGCCGCCCAGGTGGGCATGGAAAGAGAGTGTGAGAGTGGTTTGCTTGATCGACCGCGAGATATCACCAACCACCGCCAACACCGTTACTCAAGATGGCCTCGTTGAGTCGCAGACAGCTTCAGTTCGTGGGGAGGGAACAGCCGATCAACAAGATGTGCAGTTATCGGGGTGTGGACGGAGGCTGCACCCAGTACAGGGTGATGCTTGAGAAGGACCATCAGTATATTCAAAGCCCATATTGCAAGCATCACTGCTGCATCAAGATGCCGGGCCATACTCCATGCCCACGCCCCCGGGCCCCGCAGTCGCAATTCTGCCCCGACCGTGAGTCCATCCCTTGGAAGGTGGTGTCGTTGATCCACCTTGTCGTGAGGCGAGACAAGGTCAGAAAGCTCACTTGTGCGTTTCTGTCTAGACCTCCGGTGTACGAGCGAGATAGGTGGGCACCAGTGCCCGAACTATGTCAAGGCCATGGATCCCAGCACTTTCCGGTTTTGTTCTGCCGTCCGTGAGTCTGCCCCCACGCCATGTTGTCTATCTTTGTTGGCTCATCGGGCCGTATCGCATGCGTGGCCAGGCTCCAATCTTTTGATACTCAGCTGACACGGTATCCCTGTTCCCAGACAACTGCAAGACCGAAGGATGCACCAACGAGTGCGTGTACGATGGAACTGCAGGCCTCGGCTACTGTGGGGATCACAGATGTCATGAGACACGCTGTGACCGACCCGCGCTGCTAGGAAGCAGACGGTGCGCGGGACACACATGCGAGGCGCTCAACTGCCTGGCACGAGTACCGGGGGGTGACCCAGGCTCGGTGGACCGGTTCTGCGAGCGACACCGGATCTGCGGGGTTGCTGGGTGCAGACGGTTCACGTTCACGAGGGACACTGGGCAGATGTGCCTACACTGCGGCAACCACTACTGTCACACCGAGGGTTGCGACGCTCCGCGGCAGGGGGGCGCGCGGGCTGAGCACTGCGCGGACCACACTTGCCGCGAGGCAGGCTGCCACAGGGGTTTGGAGCGGGCCGGATCGAACTTTTGCAAGAGCCACGAGTGCAAGAATGACGGGTGCAGGTTCCATCGGAAGATGGGTGACTGGTGTGTCGATCACAAGTGCGCGAGGCCCAACTGTGATGGCGAGGCCTTGGCGGGCGGGTACTGTGAGAGGCACATGGTGTGCAACGTGGCAGGGTGCAATGAGTTCCGGCTGCCCGACGGCGACGGGCGTTGCGACGAGCGTGAGTCCCCCCTCCTTGCCTCCTTGCCTGAGAACTGGGAGGAAACCAAGGCCACCCCCTGGCGAAGGATTTTCCACGATGGAATATTGGAGGGCGGTATGAGGCAGCCGGCTGACAAGTGTGTGCCACAGATTCGCACCCCCGATGCCAGAGACACCGCTGCACGGCCCGCGCGGTCGAAGGTAGTGAGTGGTGTGTGGACCATATCTGCAGGATGCGCAACTGCACAGGGTTGGGGCGAGCAGGGGGCGGTCTCTGCGATAGGCATCGCTGCTCGGCGCCGTACTGCCCGGAACCGCGAGCGCCAACTCAGGGCGGGCGCGAGTGGAACGACGGGCATGGTTACGACGACGATGGCGCGCTGGGACCCTTTTGTCGCGGTCACGGTTGCCGGCGCACTGGGTGCATGCAGCAGACGGCGCGCGACGGCCCGTGGTGCCCCGCGCATGTACGGTACGGTCTCTATGGGTACGATACGATCGAGGGAGATGACGGAATCCGGTGGAGGTTGGGAGAGCTCGACAGGGAGAGAGACCGGCCGCGATATCGAGAGTGTCCGGCGGGTCAACGCCGCCACCACCATACGGTCTTTCCTGACGAGACGCTCCCGCCCGTGCTGCGGCCGAGTCGATACCGAACGGGGGTCTATAGACGGGGGTATGGACGGGACATGGATGACGAGTGGCGGTGGCCGCAGGGTATCTAGGAGGAGAGGGTGGAAGTGTCGTTGGTGTTGAGTCGGGAGGAGGAGGAGGAGGCCGGTGGCTATGTTGAATCTGGTTTGTTGGACAGACGCGGAGGCCGCCGGAAGCGCGATGAGGCGCGGCTGGGCGATCAGAGGCCTCCCATTGGGTGTTTTGGATGAGCGACCCATATATCCTTTTCCAGTTTTGGTTCTCGCCTTTTTCGGTTGCCGCGTGCCACACTGAGCAAGGGAGGTCCCACATCATGTGGCACGGGCCAGTAATCAATGTGGCGGCCCCCCCCCCCCCCCNGAAATATCGACAAGGGAGGTCATTCCGTCCATCCCCAAAACGTCACCAGACCAACCACCACACACAAGACGATGAAGCACAGCAATTCGGCCAGGACGGACTTTTGAGCTGGGATCGCCCCCGAATCCTTCCGTTGTGGATTCAAACCGTTGCCCCTTGCGAGAACCAGCCTCATTGATCCCTGATTTCCGATTCTCGGACTCAGCTCTTCAAAGTGGACTTGACCTCGCACTCAACCTCGCACTCGACCTCCTTGCTCAGCCTCTTCCACTTGCGCCTTCATCAAAGTCAACTCAACATTGTCGAAACCTTGCCCTCCCCTAGCTGACTGACCCCGCCCCGGATGACCCCCCTTTCCATGAGACATCGGACCGCGCTCGTGGCCCCGCGTCCTAGGTCACTCCCTCACGTCAACCCAGAGACTGACTACCTACACTTGACCAGGCGACACATGCCCTGCCACCCCCCTCGGTCGTCCACTTCCATCCGCGCGGAAACCTTACAGATGGTGCTTCACGGACGGGTGCCTTACAGCATGGCATTGTCCAGCAAGCGCAGATTTTGGCATCATGGCAGCACACCACCACGACCGTCAGCCACTGAGCGGGTGTCTCCCCTGAACGGGCCATGCGCCTGGTTCTCGTGGTCCCCCCGAATCTCTTCCCGTCCGCCCGTCCATCTTGCAGCATGTCGCCGCCCATCCGGTTGGACAAAGTGTGTGTACCTTTTCACAGACCCTCGTAGTGCGGGGGAGTTGGGCGTGGAGCAGGGCCGGGCATAGAAAAGTTCCTGGCGCTGCTGCTCCTACTAGGCAGGTAGTAGGTTTTCGGCCAGAAATGAAGCCATGCCATGGAGCCATCAAGCCATGGCGCCCCCCTTGCTGCCTGCCTGTTGGGGGGCATGAGGCTTTTCCTCGTTCAAAAGTCGGCCGACCATGCCTCCCTCTCAGGTGGTGTCAGTGTGTTTGCTCATACTTCCACGCCGCCCATGGTCTTCTGCCTCGATCACCTGTCTCGGGTGTTTGTCCTCGAGATACCTCCAAGTCATGCGTATTTCACTGCCCGAGGCCGTCTTTAAGTGAAGACAGCCCCTGCTCCCACGCGATTCCTCGACATTTTCTGTTCTGGATTTCGAAAGAATCCCTCAGCAAACCGTCCCAGCAAAGCCACAAGTCAGCGAGAAACCACAAAACACATTTCACCCAGTACCAATCGCCCCATGTCGCGCCGATACTACATAGAGATGGACCCAGACGGGCAACACCGCTTCGTCACCCTCAAACGGTCCCGGTCCCACCACCATCATCATCACCACCGATGCTTGCGCGAACACGATCATTGCTGCGTGGGCAAGGATGAATGGAGCGAGCTGGTAGAGCGCGAGCGGCGGTTGCGCGCGGCCAACGACGGCCTTACAAAGGAGAACCACGGACTCAAGTGCGAGCTTCAGACAGTTGACGTTGAGCTGCGCCGGTACCAGGGTTGGGTACCGAACCTCAAGGCGCAGATCCAGGCGCTCATTGAAGAAAACGCAGCGCTGCGGCGAGCCATCGAGAGCCCACCTCCACCGCCCCCGGCGCCTGCCCCAACGCACTGCGAGAAGCACATGGCCGAGATTGAGCGGCTGCGGCACAAGATCTGCCGGGCCGAAGATGAGGTGGAGGCTCTCAAGTGCCGGGTGCGGGAGCTCGTGCGGCGCGGCGGACACTCGATCAGCGACCGCATCGACGAACTAAACCGCCGAGTGCGCGGGTGGGCGCGCAAGTTCGAGGTCGTTGACGATCACAACCATCGGCTGCGGCGGGACCTGGACCGGCAGCGGCGCATCCTGGAGGAGCAGCACGAGCGAATCGAGTCGTATGAGCGCCTGCTCATCAGACACGGCATCATCCGGTGTTAGGGGGAGAATTGGTGCTAGGACAGGCGGGCAGGTGGGAGCAAGTTTTGATACCCCCTTTTTGTTTCTTTTTCTCCTATTGTTCGATATCACTGGCAGCGGGACGGGACGTGCGTCTGTATGGTTCATGTCACTTGCATGCTCAGGCACAGTTACCTGCGGGATGCAAGTCATGTCTGAGGACGGCTGGCCGAGGTGAGGGCGACGGATGCTATTGGCGGTTGGCGATGCATGGCTTGACGGGGGAGCGGGTGGGAGCATCACTGGCTGCCGTCGAGTCCACCGCCAGTTCATGCGATCGTCATTCAGGGAGCTGCACGTTGATAGGCGGGTGGCTGTATCCATGTATGAGTAGTAGGTAGTGCCTAGGTAGTCCTTCCAAGTCCTATGGGTGAATAGACCCGGATGCATCACCTGCTCGCTTTTGCCAGTAAGTCCTGAACCAGAAACTCCTGCCTGGTGTTGTCCCTCGGCTCATGCAGGACAATCGGCATCCCTGCTCAGCCGTTTCCAGCACAGACAGACGAGACCCAGTCGATCAGAATCTGCAGTGGTGACATGATCAGGTCTGCAGCGCCTGCCTGGTCTGCGCCCCGCCCGTAGGGCCGATGACACTGAGCGTCTGTCCGAGTGGTCCATTGTCCAGGCCTTCGGCATCACCATCCATGTCCGGGTCCCAGTCCCTGTCGAGCCAAGTCCGCCTTTGATCCTTCAGTACCTATGCTAGTACTGAAGGCGTGAACCACGACGTGGCAAGATGCCAGGTGATCGGAGAGGATTGGGGTGGCATGCGTGGAGCTTTTCAAGCTGTGACACGGCGTGGACATGGTCTCGATGCTTTGGGATGGCTTCATCCAGGTACCTAGCTTGTACTGTACTGTGCATTCCATGAAATCAACGGCCGGTCACGGTTACCTTAGGGCTGGGTTGCTCCTCCCCTTGGCTCTTGAATGAGAGCCCACTGGAGCCTAGAGCATACTTAGCGACCCGGGGGTACTGCGGGGCCTGCAACAGCACTGCGGGATCCGCTGTACCTTCCCGTACCGGCCCCCAGCGGCCCCGCCAGGCCTGAACTGGAACCTGCCTGGACCCGCCGGCTGGCTCTGGCTCCTTCCTCACCGAGACATCATGGACTTTCATCTTCCCCATCATCAGCCACTCGACCCATGCTGCCATCCATGCACACCACAACATGCTCCATGTCCCGTCCGGGCGATCCCCAGGGTTCAGCCTTGGGATCATCTAGACCCATCGATCCCTGTCTCTTGTCCTCGCGCCTGCTCTTTGTAACCATGATGCTATATCGGGGTTGCTCCGTCAGCGCGGGCTCCCTCGACCTTTGAGTTTTGGTTTGCAAAGCAACCGTTTATCCGGCTACCTCCCTCCGTCACTAACAGTCTCGCAGAAAGGGTGACTCATGCGCCCCAAGACGGCGAATCTGATCCTTCAGCGCGAAACACCGCTTGATTGGGTGCTCCCGGGTTGGAGGCCTGGCCTCGGGGCCCTCGACGCCGACCATATTCGTCACGCCGGGGCCTGCGTTTGGGGGCCGTTTCTCCCAGCCCAGCCCAGTCCGGGCAGGCATAGGCATCATCACGACAGTCCGGGACGAGCACGCCCGCTGGCACAAACCACACACCACAGGCTTTTGTGCGGACCACAGGTACCGGCATGGCGGACCACCCCCTGCGGCAAAAACCACACACCCATTGTCTCCCCCGACCGACGAGGCAAGGCAACTTCAAAGTCGGAGGCGAGGCAACCTTGGGCGTTCTTTGCTGCTACCCTGGTCAGCCCTCCCCAAGCACTGCCCCCGCCAGGCCAATGAGCTGCCCCCCAGTCTGTGCCTCCCCCGGGAGACGGGCCCATGATTGCCTTGCCATTGTCCGGCCTTGCCAAAATCCTGCCACCCTACTGCCCTCCCTCCGGATACCGTTTTTCTACTTCGCCCACACCAGCAACAAGGGGAGCCAGGGAAACAAGACAAAAAAAAAGGCCGCAGAGTCCGTGCTTGCGGCTCTCCCGAGCTCTTTCCCGAACAACCCCCATTGACACTGACACACAGACAGTTACCCCCTGTCAACCCAGCTGGTCCCATCCATCGCTCACGACCTTGGTCACGAATGACTCCGACTGCGCCAAGATGGACGCTGTCGTTCGACGTACCGACCGCGCTCCAAAAGTAGCCCACCATGGATGCCGTGACCGAGCGAGAGAGTGTGGGTGTCTGTCCTATGAGGAAGCGTCTTGCGCGCTCAAGGGGGCCACACCAGGCCTTGTTGTTGCCTTCAGCACCAGCCCGGCCGACCATCCACAGCGAGGGAAGAGGCCTCAAGGCAGCAGCTGCCACACCTTTTTGACCCCCCCCCAGGCATTATCCCTAGGGGTGGGTGTTCACGGGTGCCGTAATCACTCTTCTGCTCTGTTCTGCCCCTGCCTGCCTGCTGTGCTCGCCGCTCACTCGCCTTTGGCCAGGAGGGCTGTGTCGGCCGGCACAGAATGCCTCGAGATACAATAAAGAGTCATCGCCGCAAACTTCCGTCTCTCTTCCGTCCATTCCCTTTCCAAACACCATCATCCGTTGTTTGTTTCCTACTTAACATACTTACCACCGCTGCATAACCGAAATCACACTCTGGTGGATCTCATACTTGGGCAGCCTACCATCTTTGTACAGATACACTCACCTTCCGTGCCCAACTCCCTCCCACCCCTGGCCTGTCGGCCCTGTAGCTCCGTCTATCTCGACCCAACGTCGTCGGGTCGCCGCCGTCCCCCCAGCCCTGCTCATCGGCACACCGCTTTCGCTGCACATCACCCAAGGCCCTGTCTGGGAGCCCAATCTCAGGTAAATCAGGCTCCGCCGCATCTGCCGGTGCCCTCTCGGGTCAAATCATCGCGCAACACATTTTTTTTCTCGGCCTGCACCACCCAACGCAAACCCGCCATGATGCCTTCCGGCCATAGGGGCTCCTCCAGCAGGAAGCCCTCTAATGCAGGTACCTACACGACATCGAGCCGCCACTACCACAAGAGCCCCGATTCGGGCGTCGGCTCACTGAGCGACCACGACGGTCTCGCGACCAATCCCGGCGCCTATGCCGCGCCGCCAGACTACGGCCAGCCTTCTACGTCCTCGTCCTCCTCCTCGCGCCGCCTCGACCAGGCCCTGCTCGACATTGAGCGCCTCAAGGCCGAAAAGCAGATTCTAGTTGTTCAAAACCAGGAGCTCAGGGTTGAACTACGAGATGTCAAGGAGCACGCTGGGAAGCTCAAGGAGGACAACACCATCCTCTCTGGCAACCTGCGTGAAGCAGAAAAGGATTGCAAGAAGCTGCGCACCGACAACGAGTACCTGAGGGAGGACGTCCGCAACCTGCGCAGCAGCCCGCCCCGCGACTCGGCCGCCTCAACCTCGACCTCGTCGTCCTCAGGCCTGCGCCGCCGTGAAAGCAAGCACGGTAGCCCCGGTCAGAAGGAGGAGGTCGAGCGTCTCCGTGACCGCCTGGGCGGCAAGACCGAAAAAGGGCCCCCGAGCTCCACCTCGGCCACGTCGGGCCACTCGGGCCACTCCGGGCACTCTGGCCGGAGCCGTCGCGACAGCTTCGCCAGCGGCAGCGCCCGTCCCGTCGTCGTCGTCCCGATGCCAGACGGGCCCCCCAATGCAAGCCGCTCCCACGGCCTCTACGCGCACTCGCCGGTCATGGCCCCTTCTCCCCACGTCGCCAACGCCTCCACACCCCGGACTCCCGCTAGTTACGCTTACGGGGGTACTTCCTACTTTGGTGCCGAGCAACCCTCTGGCGACTACGTCCACGAGCCTCTCCCCCGCGAGCGCCAAACCAAGCGATGAGCTGCCGGTCCAAAGAACAACGGCGCACATCATCACTTATACCGACCACCAAACACCCGAGATGGTCGGAACTTCCAGACTAGGCAAGGCGTGAGCGGCCGCTCCCGCGGGGCAGCAGACGTGTCTTAGACACGCCTTGCAGCAGAACCCCTCCGACCAGCTCCTCGGCACCATTGTCCCTGGGGCCGCCCCGCACCGGAGAGCCATCAGAGTCCTCCTTGGCCGGCCCCGCTGTCGGCGGCTTGACTCAAACCGAAGGCGTCAATCCGCCTGGCCTGGACCACTCTCCAGCGATGCCTCGAGTCACAAGCCTCCGGCAGGGATTACCCGCCTTGGACGGACATTCCCCAATGAGGGGCCCCGTCCCTCCACACATATATACATGCCTCCCAATTGTTGTCATCCTCCCTCCAACCCTCCGAGCCCCACGCATCGCGGACCTCCTCGTCAGCTGTCGCAAACATGAAGCTCTACCCTTCTATCCCACCCAACCTCGCCGACTGGGCTGTCCGGCAGCCGGTCTTCCTCACCGCCTCGGCCCCAACGCACGCTGCTCACGTCAACGTCTCCCCCAAGGGCCTGGCCGCCCACATTGCCTTTCTGGGGCCCAACCTGGTTGCATACATCGACAGAACCGGCTCTGGCTGCGAGACCATTGCCCACAGCTATGAGAACGGTCGTCTGACCCTCATGTTCATGTCCTTTGGCACCATACCGCGCATCCTGCGCCTCTTCTGCCGCAGCCGCGTCATCGAGAGCGACGCCCCAGACTTTGATGCCTGGCTCCGTCGCGTCGCCGGTGAGACGGGCCGTACCAAAGAGGACCTGGCTGGTGCCCGCGCCGTGATCGTCTGCGACGTGTGGGAGGTCCAGACGTCCTGCGGCTTCGGCGTGCCTGTCGTGAAAAAGGGCATCTACGCACCTAGCAAAGACACGCCGCCGCTGGTTGAAGAGGACGATGGCAAGCCGGTCGATGAGCTTTCTGTGTTTGAGGATCGGAGAACGCTGGACGATAACTGGCGGAAGAGGGCCGTGAACGGCACTATCGAGGAGTACCAGGCTCAGACCAATACGGAAAGCATTGACGGTCTGCCGGGGCTGCGGACCGCGCGGCGCACAGCAGGGCAATCCCTCCTGTTTGCCGATATCAAGGCGCGCATTAAGGGGGCGGCGGCCGAAGTCGACGGCATCGCGCTGGGCATTGCTGTATCTCTTGTCTCTCTGGGTATATATCACGGCGCTATTGCTTTCATGCGTCAGGGGCTTTTCTGAGACTACTATACTACTTCTGGCTCCACCTCATGGTGGAGGGGGGCATACATTGTATCTCACTTTTTGTCTGCCTAGCTCTTCTAGCGTTGCGTGTACAATGCTGTAACAAAGTTGCTTGACTGAGATACTTTGGCCGAGACCGCCTCCAAGTGATCAACGTGCATGTCCATCTCTCGTTGCAGATACGGCCTCTGGCGGATGAAGCCAGGCGCCACCAGGATATGGCTTCGACGGCAGCCTTGGCGGACCTGAAGCTCTAGAATAGTTAGAAGCGGTGGAAGGACGCCCATGCCAGCTGTGGTCTGGCGTGGTCTGCGCTGGCCTTTGCTGGTACTACTGGGCAAGACCCAGACGGCCAAATAGAAAAGAATGGCCGTGCCTCGGCAAGTTGTCGTGTCGAGGAACCGATGAATATCGCGGGTATCAAGCACTGTTTCCATCAACCAGCACCTGCAGATCCAGCGCCCGTCTTGGCCGCTGCGGCGGGCCGACCGCCCTCCTTGCCTTCCTTTCCTCCGTCTCCGCCCCGATTACCACCACGGCCGCGACGGTTGCGCCTGGCCCCGCTGCTCTGCTGCTCGGTCTTCTCCGTCTTGTCGGTCTTCTCGACCTTCTCGGTCTTCTCAGTCTTCTCAGACTTGTTGGTCCTTGCAGGCGCTGCGGCCGGAGCCGGAGCCGAAGCAGTAGCGGCAGCCGGCGCGGCAGGCTGGGCCGCGGGCTTCTTCTCTTTCCTTTCGAGGATCTGGACGGCCCCCTGAGCTACGGACACAGGGCTCGCCGTGACGGCTTTGACGAGGGACTCGTGATCAGAAAAATCGACATAGGCAAAGCCCTTGCGCCGGTCAATCTCGACAAAGGTGACAGTGCCAAATGTCTGCAGGGCCTGCTTGAGGAGAGCCTCGGTCACACCCTGTGACGGGTTTGCGTGCTTGACGAAGCCTCGTGTGGCACCTGCGGTGACGGCTGGGCCGGACCCCTTCTTGGCGCCCGACGAGCCCCTGCCACCGCCCGTGGCCTTGCCGGCAGCCGGGGCAGAAGCGGTGCTCTTGGCTGGCGGCGCCGGCGTCACGGGAGTCGAGGCAGGGGCGGCCTTTGGCGCGGGCGAGGAGGCCGAGGCATTGCTGTCCTTGGGCTCCTGCTTTTCCCTCTTTTTGAGTAGCACGACCGGCTTGACAGGGGCCGGAGCGGGGGCCGGATTCGAGGGGGCGGCTTCTTTGGCTTCTGAGTTCTTCGATTTGGATTCGTTCGCGTTCTTCCCTGCGCCTCCCCTGCGAGACCGACCAGACTTGGCGGCCGCCGGTGCCGCGGAACGCTCTGCAGCTGGGGCTGCTACCGGCGCTGGTGGAGGTGCGGGTGCCGCTGGGGCTGGCGTAGGAGCGGGAGGAGCGGCGGCCTCCTTCGGGGACTCTTTGGTCGTCGACGCTTTGGCCTCGGCTTCCGACTTGGCCGCGTTGAGACGAGCCTTCCTATGGGCGCTCCCGGGGCTTAAACCAAGATCCCGCTGCAGAATGCGAGCAGCGGCGGCAATGTTGGCTCTGCGGCTCTTGGGGGCATCTTGAGTAGCCGCGACCTGGCTGGTTGTTGTCTCTGTAGCCTTGGAGGTCTCTGTGGCGGGAGCGGCCGCACCCTTCTTGGTCAGGATCTTGACGGTTTCTCTGGGCTTGTCTGCGGACTTGGAAGTCTTGGACTCCTTTTCCTTTTCCCTCTCTCTCTCCCTCTTTGACCGCTTGGGCTCGTCAGCGCTGGCAGCGGCCCCCTTGCTCTTAGTGCTCTGGGTTTCCTGCCGCTTTGCGCTTTTGGCCAACGCCGCCTCCTTTGCCTTGCTCGCCTTCTTCTCCTTGAGATACTCGATGAGGGGCGTAGTGGTGACCTTGACATCGGCTTCGACTTCCTCTGCCTTATCCTCTGACTTGTCCTCGAGCTCGGGGTTCGTCAGAGAGAGGAGGTAGGCCATGAACTCGGGATCCTGGTCGATGGTGCCTTGCCGCTGATCGTTCCGTTTCTTGTTGCCAGGGAAGCGCTTGTAGATGGAGAATTCGAGAACGGGCGGTCCCACGAGACAAGCGTTGTTGAACGTGAGCTTGGCGTCTTCCCATGTCTTGGAGTGGACTGTTTCGGAGAGTTCGGTCAGGTAGTCACGTTTCATGACATGGAGATATGCGCGACCGGGCCTCGAGATCTTGGCAGGGCTGACAAGAGAGTTTGTCAGTAAATACAAGGTCAAGACATCACGGGCCGTGCATCAACATACTCCTGCGAGATCTTCCCCTTCTTGAAGTCGAACCAGTCCACAAGGCCACCTCCAACTTTCCACTGGTCACCCAGGTAGCCCCAGAACTCCTCCAAGGTCAAACCAGGCGGCAGGCGCCGGATAATGACCTTGTCTCCTTCGATTGGCGCCTTGCTCCTGGAGGATTTGGTCGTGGCGGGGGCCTCGGCAGTGGTCTGGCTTGCCGGCATGGGGAGTACGCCGTTCGCCCGTCGGGACAAATCTTGGGTGTTTGACATGGTGAAAGTGATGCCAGCTGCTTGTAGGCTTGGCTACGGTAGAAGGTGCGTAAGAGAAGGATTGAGGTAGTAGGGTCCTCAGGGCCAGAGAGGAAATTGGGTTGGAGCTGTATAGGCTGGGTCGCAAGGTTGGCCTTAGGGGTGCCTTAGAGATCCAAGAGTTTGACAGATGATTGCCGGCAAGTAATCTTTGGTCGTCCTGGGGGCGTGGGTATCCAGGAAGGGTAAAGTGAAAAGGCCCCGTGTGGCTTTCAGTGAGAGAATCTTGCGACAGATGGTTCACCACGGCAAGCTTTGCAACTCGGAGGTGCACAAAGACTCCGGCTGTCTCTTCTTTTCTCCTTGGTTCGTAGGGCACTTCAATATGGTGCACCAGTCGTCGTCGTGGCAGGGTGAGGCAGCACTCAATGCTCTTGTCGTGACGGACTGGCGGTCTCACAAGTGGGAGGGTTGAGGTTGGTGGTGTCGCGACAGAGCTGCTTATCAGATAAGACCAGTGATGAAGTCATGTGACATGGGCTGGAAATCTGTAAGCACAGACTGACCCATTTTTCAGCACACACAAAGCGGCTAGTATTGCCGATGACAAACAGAATTCTCCACTTTTACCCGAGACGATCGGTTAAACTTGCAGACTTTTCCCCATTCCCACGTTTCGGCGAAACTCCGGCGAAACCTTTTCGGCTCAACCTGGCTCTCATCTCAGCCGCCACACTCTCTCTCATCCGAGGTATAACCGATGGACCCCAACGCCGCCGACAACGATCGTGGCGGTGATACTCCACGCCGCAACGTCGAGTCGAGTGTAAGCCCCGAGGCAGCTCCCCAAGACACCAACGACGTCAGCACCGCCAGCACCGTCCAACCGACCGTTGCCGACACCGCTGCTCGTCTTCCGACCCCTCAGCAGGCATACTTTCGCCCGGTACGACACATCAGTCGCGGCGTTCCTATCAATCGAGTGCTCTCCGAGACAAGCGCTTCATCTGGACCCCGCAGCCAGGTCGAGTCGGGATTGTCGTTTGATTCCCCTCCCCCACGCCAAGGTCCGCGCCGTGCTCTCAACGACGTACCCTACATCAGTCTTGATCCAAACACCGAGGCCGTTTCGAACCCTCGACCTGCCGTCACCCCCGGTTTCGAGCTTCCCAGGGAGCTGTTCACAGAGCAATACCGTCCCAGGACTGGCATAATCCCTCGATTCAATCCTCCCCCCGCATCCCGCTTCGCCGGAACAGACGCCGACTTGAGCTTCACATCTGGCACCGAGAACCACTCCTTCGCACTCGTACACAAAGCCCGGTATATCACCAGGGTCATCTACATCGACTTGGACGTCAAGGTTCAGGGCAATCCCGACGCTCTCGGCGAGACTGCACGCATTCCGCATCCCGTGAACGCCATCCTCTCCAACATCACCAATTACTTCGGTTTTGGTCGCCAAGCCCGCTCAGATACCAGCGTTTCGGCTACTCCGTCGACGCGCCTCGCCCTCGAGGACTTCCCCGACTCGTCTTACCCGGCCTTTACAAAACCTTCCGTTGCTCAGCGTGCCCTGCCGCCTCGCGCACTCGAGCCCAACCCTCCTGCCGGTGCCTCTTCCAACGCGCTCCAGCTGCCTGCCCACCTTCGCGGCAACACTCACCCCCGTCCCCGCCCGAACTACCGTTTTGGTAACAACCTCGCAAACGGCCCTCGACTGAATCAGCCAGGCCAAGCACTTGCCGCGCCTGCCCAGCGCAACTTCGATCGCACAAAGGGCGGCAACAACAACAACAACAACAACAACAACAACAACAACAAGGATCTTTGCCCCGTCAAGGAGGAAGACTCGCGCCTTTCCAAGGCCCAGGAAGGTGAAGAGAAGGACACAAAGGGCAACGACGACGAAGACGACGAGGAAGAGGAGCTCCAAGCCCCTCCCAAGTCCCGCCACGACGACAAGGACGAGAACGGTCCTTCCGATCAACCACCAACCGGTAGAGCCGCAGGTGGTAACGTTTCTTCCAGCGGCACCGTCTCGCCCGACCTCGACCGCAGCAACCAGGGTGACTGCTCTGGAAGCAAGAGCTCCACGTCCTCGTACGTCGGACCCAGCAAGCAGGGCCCCACTGACTCACCGTCGACCGCGTCCCTGATTCAGTTCGAGGTCGCCATTACCATCGACGTAAAGAGGCAAATCTTCCATCTGATCATAAACGGCACCTGCGCAGATATGGCAAGCACGATCCCCCGGCCTGGCCCGGCCAAGCTGACGGCCAACGCCGGCCTGGATGAGTGGCTCGAGGAGGCCAAGCAGTGCCACTACCTGCCCGAGCGTGCCATGAAGGAGCTTTGTGAAATGGTGAAGGAGGTCCTGATGGAAGGTATGTAATGTAGGGGCTGAGAAATAGCCCCGCGGTTCAAGGCTCCTGCAGCAGCCACCGCAATTCTTGTACTAATAGACTTGTGTAGAATCCAACATCCAACCCGTCTGCACCCCAGTAACCGTGTGCGGTGATATCCATGGCCAGTTCTACGATCTCCTCGAGCTGTTCCGGGTTGCTGGTGGCATGCCCGGCGAGACCAACGTTCAAGCCCCCAAGACGGCCACAAGCATCATCACATCCGAGGACATTGAGCCGCCCACTGAGATCACCGATCCCAAGCTGAAGAAGCGACTGCGCAACCGCGGATCGCAGGAAGTCACCACCGACGACGCCGACGACGAGGACGCCGAGACCGATGCCAGCCCCGCCCGTCCCGATTCAGCTGTTGAGGTCAGCACATCGTCGCAATCAGCCGAAACGCGCTTCATCTTCCTCGGTGATTTCGTGGACCGCGGCTACTTCAGTCTGGAGACCTTCACCCTCCTCATGTGTCTCAAGGCCAAGTGAGTCAACCTGATCCGCCCCTCCTGCCGAAACTGGTAAATAACAAGCGGCAGATACCCCGACAGAATTGTTCTCGTCCGCGGCAACCACGAGTCCCGGCAGATTACCCAGGTGTACGGATTTTACGAGGAGTGTCAGCAGAAGTACGGTAATGCGTCCGTCTGGAAGGCATGCTGCCACGTGTTCGATTTTTTGGTTCTCGCAGCCATCGTCGACGGTGAGCTCCTCTGCGTCCACGGCGGCCTCAGCCCCGAGATTCGGACGATCGACCAGATTCGCGTGGTTGCCCGCGCCCAGGAAATTCCCCACGAGGGCGCCTTCTGCGACCTTGTGTGGTCGGATCCCGAAGATGTCGAAACCTGGGCTATCAGCCCCCGCGGTGCCGGCTGGCTGTTTGGCGACAAGGTTGCCACCGAGTTCAACCACGTGAACGGCCTCAAGCTGATCGCACGAGCCCACCAACTGGTGAACGAAGGTTACAAGGTGAGCATATTGTCAGAAGGAGCCGCTTCCAGCAGGCCCTTCCAACACCACCTTCTCGTAGCTGCTTGATTCTAACCTTTCCCAGTACCACTTCCCCCAGAACTCGGTCGTCACCGTCTGGTCGGCGCCCAACTACTGCTACCGGTGCGGCAACGTGGCTTCCATCATGACAGTCGACAAAGAGATGACACCCAAGTTCTCCATCTTCTCGGCCGTTCCCGACGACCAGAGGCACGTACCAGCGAACAGGCGGGGCCCGGGAGATTACTTCCTCTAAGTGGAGGGAATGACGATTGTTAGATGACGAAAGGTTGTGGTTTAGCTGACAGGGCATTTTCTGGAGTTGTCCCAAGGCCCCGGTGGCGAGTCCCGGGGTGTAAACATGGCTCAGGGAGTATAGAGGGCTACGGCCTGTGTTTAGAGTCTTGTATACTAAGCAATACATACGTCAACGAGAGTCGATGTGTCCATGGAAAATAGTGTGGCAGCCGGAGCAGAGCATGTTGTCACCCGGAGTAGGTCGTTGTTTGCTGTGAATCGTCATCGTTATATGTTACGTCAAGCTGGCCAGGCGTATGAATGACGAAGGAGTTTCATACACATAGTCTGTCCCTTGATATCACATGTTGGCTGACCAGTAATGTGCGTTGTCGCGATTGATCTGTCAGCTAACAAGCAGAAGGATTTCTCTTTGCGGTCTGCGGCAGAAACACATCGGAATTGCGACTTGAGTACGGTTCATCAGTTCATACGTCTAATCCTATCGTGCCCCCCCCCTCGTTTAGACCCGCTGGATGTCCCAGACAAGGTCCTTGATGCTCACTTCCTCGCCCGCCTTGTCATCGTAGTCGTACCACTCGCCGTCTGTAAGCTCCACGCCAGTAAACTTGGTCGTGGTTTCTGCGCCATCGGCCAGGAACTGTCCCTCGGGGACAAACTCGACAAACTCCAGACCGCGGCAGTCGAACTCGATGATCTTCTGCCTCTTGGCCGGCTCTTGCCTCTCGTAGGCACTGGGCGCGGCCTTGATGTTGGCGGTAGATTCACGCTTGCAGTTCTTGCACTTCCAGACAAAGTTGGCCTCGCCACGGCTACCGCTCATCTCATTTTGCTCCTACAATTGTCAGCAAGAATCAAGACGCCGTGATGGCTGGGCGGAGTGCGTACGAAGCGGTTGACGGCGATGTTGTTGGGGTGAACTTCGCGGCATGACGTGCACTGGACTTTGAAAGTGTACCAGAAGCTTTCCGCTTCGGTGTCGACAGGGCGAAGGTTCGTGACACTTTTTTGGTGTGAGTAGAGACCGATAGGCGCTGAGGCTGGGGCTTACTGACCCTTGCAAATCCGCGGTCAGGTAGAGGGCGAACATTGCGAATCTGGAGACGATTTCCCTTCCTTATCTGGATAGGAAATGTGTAATTTCACAAGATCAATCGGTAATTAATACGGCCTCGAGTCCTCGTGCAAACACTTCCTCGTCGTGAGGTCTCATAGAAGTGCCACACGGTGCGGTGGTAGTGTGGTGGGGCGCTCGCCTGTATGCACTTAAGCAATATATTCACAAAAACAGTACTTTCCCAATTGTGGTTCGATCTCGGACGTCAGGACTTTCGGCGGCCGGAGAGAGAAAGGAATCGGGCCATGCTACAGCTTCAAGTTGACGAACTTCGACACAGACGGCCCAATTGCGCACACCGCCACGCTCTACTGCCCTCAACGGGCCCCCCGAATGATCCGAACTCGATGCCGACACGATGCAGTCATTATGGTCCCGGGCCGCAGGGCAGGCGCACAATTGCGGGTGCCGAAGCTGCCACCACGTCACGAGCGCCATGACCCGGCCATCGACAACCCGAGCCGTCCGGCGAAAAGTCACGTTTGGCGAGGTCTTTACGGCCTTTTACACATCAATTATGGGAACGGCAGCAGTTGTCGATGCCAAATTCAAAGACGACAGGAGGAAAGACCTCGACCGACAGATCCAAGAGGTCAGGGCCGATCTCGAACGGTTGGGCCAAACAGCACATTTGAAGCCCGTCCCGGATCCGTCAGCACTACCGCCCAGCGGTGATATACAGAACCGGTACAAGGGATGCTGGGCTGCAGACAAGCGGCAGCAGAGAGGTCGGGGAGTCGCCGAGTTTTTCGACTCGCTTGGTGAAGGCTCGACATGGCAGAGGACACTCCCCCGGTCGGCTGAACTGGACGCCTGGTGGAAGTCGTCCGGGCTGCCCGAAGCAGAGACGAACATGTCGACGAGGGTGAAGAAGGCAGACTTTGACGCTATCGAGCGACAAATCATACGGGAAGAGCAGGACGACTCCATCGATCACCGGCAACCCAAAACCGACTGGCAACTCTACCACCGCGTGCGGGACACACATGGGGTCGTCACGGAACTACTTCGAGTAGTTGATCTACATCCCATTGCAAATCGTCGAAGGTATCACCTTTTGGCACGTAAACTGGCGCGCTCGGATGGTCCACGCCCGGATTTGCAAGAGCAGCTGGACGACTGGTACCAGAAGTTGGACAGCGAGGAACCAGATCCATTGCGGCACACTGTTCGCCGGCTATATGCCGAATATCACCCACGATACAAGATGGCGGACTTGGACACAGGCAAGGGCAACACCGCCTGGGTGAACTCGGAGCTCAACGAGACGATTCGCGCCATCTTTGCCAGGGACCCCCCGATAGGGAGCACAAACTCGAAAGAGGACCTTCAAGAGCGGGTGCTGGACATCTGCCACCACCTCCTCTTGGGGGCCTTGCCCCCGACAATCCACACATTCAGTACTCTTATGATCTGCCTCGACCGGATAGGCCAGCATGAAGCGGCCAACAAGATGCTCGTATACATCATGTACATCTCCAGACTTGAGCCGACCCAGGGGGTAATAGTGACCTTGTTCAACCACTACAAGGTGACGGGGAACATTGAGCGGTTCGCCCAGCTGATTCGACGCTGCACGGCCAGAGACAAAAGAAACATGATGATTCGGTCCAAGTCTCTCAATTTCATCTCTAGAAACGACCAGCTCCAGAAGTGGGTCAAGATCAAGGATGTCGTGTTGAAGGAGAACGGGTTTGTCAAAGAGAGAGTGTGGTTCAGCAACTCGCTGATCAACGCCATTATCGAAGGGCTCCTGTGGTATGACTGCCTCGGGCAGGCGGTACGGGTTGTTGCATGGTGCTGGGGGCGGGGCATCCGGGTGTTTGTGCGGTCCATGCTGCAGCTGATGGACCAGTGTGTTGACGACTTGGACGAGGACGCGGCATTGGCCGTCCTCAAGGCCTTCTTCAACAACCCGCGCCACGTATGGCCCAGCCTGACGAAGACCGAGAAAGGCGAAATCCAGGCCAAGCTGCAGCGGCTGATGGACTTTTGCGGCATAGAGGCAAGCCTAGCTGAATTGCTGGGGCAGCCCCGGAACGCGTTGACATGGAGGCGGGACGCAAGGGCGCGGAAGGAGAGACGTCGGGCCTACCGGGTGCTGCTGATCAAGCGCGGCACTGATGTGGCGCAGAGCGTGATCGAGGACGCGCAGGCAGCGATTGAGGCATTCGAGGCATTCGAGGAAGGGGGCTTTCTGGATACGACCACGGAAGACTTCAGCCAGACGCCAATGCAGGAGCAGGAGGAGGATGTGGATCAGCCGATAAGCTCGGGGGTCCTGTCGATTGAGGACGAGGAGGACATATTAGCATGTCGCAAAATCGACGACGAAAGGTCGACCCAGCCGGGTCACCAGCGGGGGTCAACGTCGTCCCTTGTACACGAAGGCGGGTCAGAGGAGGAAGAGGCTTCACACTCGGCCAGCCGCGAACGGCTCTCGTCGGCATATGGTCCCTGATGGGAGACGTATGTGGGTGTGTGTTTTGATATAGGAAAGCGAGGATAGACGGAGGACTGTGTACACTGTATACAATACCCAGGGGCTCCCCCAAGAGGAGGCAAATAGAACAGCCCCGCAGTTGGCTTTGTCAAAGGCCATTGAATGTTTCTACTAGATGGGCAAGAGCATGAATGGTAAAAGATGTAAATGCAAGCTTGGGCCTCAGGTGCTGAAGTGCAAGCATTCGAGTGTCATGAGAGGTCAGACCAAGGCGAGTCGAGGGAGGAAATACTAGGCAGCGGCAAGCTAGGTATGCTCTCATCAGGCCATTCTCTTCGTTCTTTCCCCCTCCTGCTTGTCGTCACTTTACATACATTGCGCGCGTAGGAGTACTGCAATGTGAAGCCTCTGGCATGTGCCTAGAACCACGAGAGGGTGCCAACAAGAGAGACACAGGCGTCGGAGGTGCTGGGTCAAGATGCTGACTAAGTGGAGAGAGTCCGAGGGCCATGTCCAATCATGGGGCCTTCTGGATCCACGAGAAGCTTTTTCAGTCCCGTGACTGGCGGGCATGACTCCCGGTGCGACTTGTAGGTCAACGCCCAGGCGTGGGATGTGGGTGCCATGACACCAAACGCGGCAACAGCTGAAGCTCACCGGTTGATTCCCTGGAAATCACAAGCCCTTTCCCCCCCCTTCGGACCCTGTTTTTCTTTGACGACGACCCTCTCTATCCTTCGCACACGGGAGATCCGGGGTTTCATTCCTCTCCTCCTCTACTCTTTGTATTCTTCTTCACATCTCCCGTCCTCGTGTCCAGCTCATCTCATCACCCGACGTCTTCTGCTCCGTGGGGGGGCAAGCAATTGCGATTCTCTTTCGTAATAAGACGATACACCGACGGCGGCGACCGAGGGCACCGACTACAGGCCAGGGGCCCCTTACAAGGACACACCGCACCGCTCCGGCAAGACACCCTTGATACGATTTCCGACCTCGTGATCAACAGTTACCGGCATTCATTTCGCCAGGGGTCACAGTCACACCAAGCTCGCTTCCGCCTGGTTCGACAGGCTGAGCAATCCAGGGACCGACGTCCCCGCGCCAAGGCCAAGAAAGGACCCCTACAAGTGCCGCCATTGCCAGGGGAACTCAACACCTAAGGCGGCATCGTATCCTCTGACTGAGCCTCTCGCGCCAGCCCAGCTTGGTTTATACGGTCGCTGCCTCCAACACTTCCATCCGTCAAGCACCTCGTTCTTACCTTTCCCCTAAACGCCATGGCATATGACCTGAAGACCAACTCCTCCTCCTGACCGTGGTCGGTCTGTTTTCCCTTGCGACCTCTTCGCCACATCATTGACGGCGCCGGCGGCGGCAGAGCATCCTATCTACCTATCAATTCACACCAAGCCAGACAACCATTGGCCTCTCACACCACACCCTCCCACAGACCTACAGTAAACAGACCAATTCCGGTACTCGAGACGATAGACTTTACTCATCATGAAATTCGGACGGAGGTCAGTCAATGGCTTCTCTCAGCCTCCCCTCACTTGCCCCCCCCCCCCTTCCCCTGGGGCTCTCAATGGCAATGCAATGATCTCACACGCGCACAGTTTGCCTCGGAACCAGGTTCCTGAGTGGGCATCGTCCTACATCAATTACAAGGGTCTCAAGAAGCAGATTAAAGCTGCGGCAGAAACAGCAAAGACTGGCGCCCATGTCGATCTTGCAGAGTTCTTCTTCGCCCTGGACCGTAACCTTGAATCCATCGACTCCTTCTACAACAAGAAGTTTGGCGATGCCGTGCGACGCCTCAACCTGTTGCACGACCGCTACGGCCGTGTTCCCGAGACGGTCGCGAATCTCGACCAGGACGAGGTCGAGGAGCTCACTGGCGCACTCCTCGAGCTTCGTGGCCAGCTGAGGAAGCTTCAATGGTTCGGCGAGATCAACCGTCGTGGCTTCGTCAAGATCACCAAGAAACTCGACAAAAAGGTACCCGAGACTTCCACCCAGCACCGCTATGTCTCAACCAAGGTCGACCTCCGGCCCTTTGCCAAGGACGTCCATACCACCCGCCTTCTCGGCGAGATCACAAAATGGCTCTCCGTCTTGTCTGATGCCCAGACCCTCGACGACTCGCGATCCGATCGATCTGTTCGCTCGCTCGGCCGCGCCTCGGCCAAGGCCATGCTCACCCTCCCTCAGGCCCTGCTCGACAGCCTAGATCAGGCCATTCGCAACAACGATGTGGCCGCTCTTCAGGCCGGCCTCGCCGAGGGGAACCTGCCCGAGGCTGAGGGCTCCTCGCGCAGCCTTCTCCTCAACCTTCTGCAGCGGTCCATCTCGGCACGCTCAAAGTCGTGTATTTCGTACCTGCTGGGCCAGGTCAAGACCTTGCTTGAGCCCGACGACATCAACGAGCGCACCTGCATCCACCGACTTGTTATTCACATCGGCCGCACCAGGATGCCCTCGCCGGAGAACGAACCCAGCGCCTACCCCTTCCCCATCGGCACTCAGTTCACCTCGCAGTACATGCAGCCTGCCGTTGCCCCCTCAACACTGACCCGGGCTCTCAACCAGCACGAGACTAAGCTTCTCGGTCGCAACGATGAGGCCGTGCAGCTGCTGCTCTTCCTCCTGGAGAGCCTGACCCCGGAGCAGCGGCCCGCCCTGCAGAGCAAGGATGCCTTTGGCAGGCTGCCCCTTCATTACGCCGCCCAGTTCGGCTTCGTGGTTGTCTGTCAGATCCTCATGTCCAAGATGCAGGAGTGGGGTCAGTTTGACGTCGAAGAGGGCATCGACGCCCCCGAGTGGCAAGACAAGGAGGGCTTTGCGCCGCTGCATCTGAGCGTTATTGGCGGCCATCCCCTGACCACCCAGGCGCTGCTGCAAGGCGAGGACTGGTTGGGGTTCCAGGAGAAGAAAATGGAGTCGCGCAAGAACGTGGCAAAGTCGGGTGCCGTCCTGGCCCTCGCCACAAAGTCGAACTACAAGGTCATCGTCCAGATGCTGGTCGACGCCGGTGTTAACATCAACTGGCGCGACAACGTGGGCGAGACGGCGCTGCACGTCGCTGCCCGCTTTGGTCACGATGAGTGCACCAAGGTCCTGCTGCAGGGCACCGCCGAGCAAACGGCTGATATCGAGGTCGGCGAAAACTCGTACGCTTGGACGCCTCTCCACGTGGCCGCCGTTGACGGGCATCTCTCCGTCGTTCAGCTACTGGTCGACGCTGGCGCTGATCTCGGCAAGGCTGACTCGTCTGGATGGACGGCACAGGAACACGCCGCCCTGAGGGGCCACCTCGACATTGCCAGGCTCCTCGCCACGCGTGTTAGTGAGTCGGCCGCTTCGGACAGCCCGCCTACCCGCCTCTCCGTGGATGCACCCCCCAACGGGACCCAGCCTTCCTCGCCCGAGTTCTCTTCCATCGATGGGCGCAAGTCGACGGGAGTGGCGCGCCCGGCTGAGCCGGTCAAGACCTTTGGTCACAGGTACCTGACGGAGGAGAGCCTGGTGCTGGTGAGCCTGGGCTCCATGGACATGCGCAAGAACCTCGAGGCCGTCAAGTTGGACCGCGTGCCGCTCAACGAGGCGCACCTGACAGGCCTGGACACGGCGCTCTCTGTGGTAGTGTCTGCCATGGGTGCCGTGGGCGAGCCGACTGTCATCGACCTCCCGGTGCACGAGAACATATCGACAGAACCCATCGTCTTCACGGCGCGGGATGTTACCGGTGTCAAGCTGCTGTTCGACATTGTGCCTACATACTCGGGCAACGAGAAGAGCAAGATTGGTCGCGGCGTGGCACTGCTGTCGTCGATTCGACCGACTATTGGCACCAAACGGATGAACCTGCAGGGAGACGTGTGCGTGCCCATCATGGCAGCGAACCTAGACGTCATCGGCACCGTCAACTTCAACTTCCTGGTGGTGACGCCCTTTTCGCACCCCAACATGGAGATCAACTCGCAGCAGACGTACTGGAAGAAGCTGGCATCGACCATGGTCATCGGCCACCGCGGTCTCGGTAAGAACATGACATCAAACCGATCTCTGCAGCTCGGTGAGAACACGGTGCCGTCCTTCATTGCGGCGGCGAACCTGGGAGCCAACTACGTTGAATTCGACGTACAGCTGACCAAGGACCACGTCCCCGTCATCTACCACGACTTCCTCGTCAGCGAAACGGGCATTGACGCGCCGGTGCACACTTTGACGCTGGAGCAGTTCCTGCACATCAACCCGGACGCCAAACGCAATCACATTGACAACGTCGTCGACTCATACCAGCAACAAGTGCGGTCCAACGGGCGCACATCAGTGCCCGGCCCGCGGCAGCGGTCTCAGTCGATGGGTTTCGTGGGCGACAAGGCAACAGAGCTCGATGCGCGCATCGAGCGCATGAAGCACACGCGCGACTTCAAGGAGAAGGGTTACAAGGCCAACTCGCGCGGCAACTTTATCCAAGCGCCTTTCGCGACGCTCGAGGATCTGTTCAGGCAGCTGCCGGAGCATATTGGGTTCAACATTGAGATGAAGTACCCGATGCTGCACGAGAGCGAGGAGCACGAGATGGACACGTACGCGGTCGAGCTCAACTCGTTTTGCGACACGGTGTTGAGCAAGGTGTACGACCTGGCGGGCAACCGTCACGTCATCTTCAGCTCGTTCAACCCGGACATCTGCCTGTGCCTCAGCTTCAAGCAGCCGTCGATCCCTATCATGTTTCTGACGGATGCGGGCGATGCGCCGGTGGGCGACGTGAGGGCGTCATCGCTGCAGGAAGCTATTCGCTTTGCCAGCCGTTGGAACCTCATCGGAATCGTCAGCTTTGCTGAGCCCCTCGTCAACAGCCCGCGGTTGGTGCGTGTGGTCAAGGAGAGCGGTCTGCTTTGCGTGAGCTACGGCACTATGAACAACGACCCGGTGAAGGTGCAGGTAAGAAGAACTCTTGAGATTTTTGGGTATATGGTACAGACTGCTAACGATTTTATGTATAGCGCCAAGTCAAGGAGGGCATCGACGCCGTCATCGTGGACAACGTGCTGGCAATCCGAAAGGGGCTGACGGAGAACGAGGGCGAGGCCCGGCAACAGGACGGTGCCGGGCTGGAAACGTCGAGAATTCCCACCCTGCCGGAGGAGACATTCACGGCGGTGGATAACGATATGGCGGTCTTGAGTATTCAGGAGGAGTAGCACGGCATTTGTTTACTGGGAAAAGTACGTGGAAAGCCGGCCATCGGGCCATGATGAGGGCCTTCAACACTCAGAGGGACGTACAACACGTGCCCAGATGGACATGAACAAACAGAGACGGGGAGGACGAATGCATTGCTAGCGAGCGTGGCTTTGGAGACGGCCGATATGGCCGTCGTCGGAGAAAGGATAGACGACGACACGAGCACGTACACATAAACAGAGAAGCAGAGGGCTGTCGACGGGACTCGCCCTGGTAGTCTGGAGGTTTGCCAGCTGAGAACTTGTCTGGGAGAGGCATCAAAGCGCCGTATCACGTAGACACACGGGAGGATGTCGACATGCACACACTCACACACGCGAATGCCCCGACATCGCAGACCATGCTGGAGATGTCGACACATGGGCCGCTGCCCCCTTCACTTTCCCTCGACGTGCTGTATATCTGATATCATCAGACTCTCGTCCCCCGCTCCGTAATCTGGAGGCCATGACAACCTGATACAGCGCTCGCAAGCTTCGCCAGACGTTTATTGCGCCTTTTCTTCTTCACCCCCACGGCGGGATATGCCGGGGCGACTTTGTTCCCTGTGGTCCGTCCTAAGCAGCGGGCGGGATAAGCCGCCGCGATGCCGTAGGAGGCAATGGCCGCGAGAGTCCTGTGAGGTGCGGGATATGCAGGTCGCCGGTTTGAAGTTTGTGATCTTGGATCACCCTGCCTCATCTTGCGATCTGCCAGAGATCGGAGGCACGTCGCCGGCGAGACAACGAGGGGGGGAACCCCCACAGAGATGCGTCGTCGTCGCAAGTAAGTACCGGTACATCAGAGGAATTCGCAGAGGTGGCAGAGTGTTGAGGGTGTGGTCGGCACGCAGGGCGAGGCATCCCCGGAAGATGACATGTCGACAACATGGCATGGCATGGCGAGCAAAGCCTCTGGACTCTTCCGGACGAGGCTACTTGGCCTGGCAAGCCTGGCCAGGCAGGGCGTCGGTTGTTTCTCGCATATGGCGCGGACGGGGCGGGTGGGCATGCCTTCCACGAATAGGCCACGCCCGGATGAGGTCCCGCGGGCGAGAAGAAGCAACGTCAAAGGCGAGGGGGGTGCGACGTCCCACGGGGGTCGAGGGGTCGAGGCATGGGGGAGACATTGGCGATGGACGGGAAAAGCAAACATGGACACCATCCAGACATGGCCCCCCGGCTCGACGTACAGTGCGCGGCCTGGTCGCGGGGGTTTGTGGTTTCTTATTCTCAGGAGCGGCGAGGACGGCGACGAGTACGGCGACGAGTACGGCAGCCCCGCGGGCGTTCTCTCGGCGGTCGAGGGGTGCCCCGGCCTGTCAAACCTCGCGACGAGGTTGTTGAGGCGAGACGGGCGTGACGGGGTGGGTGTGACAAGAGCGGCATTTCACCGCGGGCGGGCCGGGGTGTGGATGTACATGGGCGGGACGAAGCAATGTGTGTCTCTTTTGGTGAGGGAGCACCATGTTCTTTTCGGCTGTTGGGCGGAGGAGCGGAGGAAACACGAGGTGTCCACGATACGATGAGGAGAGCTGGCGTTGGTGGTTCTAGGTCGGCTTGTCGTTGCTTTACGGGTGGTATGGTGGTGACCCTGGCAGGATAGAGAGAAATACCAACGGCGGTGACGACGGGTGAGGTCTTCGGACCGGGCGTGGGATGTGATATGGTGATCCATGTGATGGACGGGAGGTGTGGGCGAGGTTGCATTCTTGCGCGGCATTGGGATATTGGACTTCTCCTTCTGCCATTCTGCCGTGGGTCTTTTTTTTTCCTCCCGTTCCAGGGTGTCTGTCGACCGTCAGTCAGGGTATAATGGCCGTAGATGGAAAGCGACGACATTGCAGGGGGGGGCTGGAGCCGACTTGATCAATTCGACCCTGGGAGACAAGGGCCATGTTCGTCTCGCCAGGAGCAGCAGCAGCAGCTCTCCGTCATCTCCTGGTCGGCTCTCCTGACACGGACGGGGGCATGATGCAGTTGCTCCTCGCGTTCGCGCAGGAACCTGGATCACTGCAAGCCATGCTAGACTGGGGCCGTGCATGCAGCGGGCGGCATGCATGTCGTAGGTACTGTAGTGCGAGCAAGATGGCGATGGAGATGGTGATGGATGTCGACGGTGAGCGAGGGGGGCGGCGACGATTGGGTCGATGGGCGGCGACGCAGTTCGGGCAGCGCATCATGTCAGATGTCGACTGCTTCTGTGGGCAGTGGCAGTACCTGAGGTCCGGTCCCTGTCTTGCTGCTGCGAGGCCCTGTCATCGTCGCCCCAACAGCAGCCGCAGGAGAAATGTGACAGTCCTGCAGCATCTGGCTTCGCCTGCCCGGCCTGGGCGACAACGGTCAGTTAAGCACCCCCCTGATCGATATTGGGCGGTTTCGTTTACATACTCACCTGGTGGTTTTCGTGCTTGTTGCTTTTTTCCCCTGCAAACGCGCCTGTCTGGGCTTGCTGGGGGTGTTGTTTTCGCCGCCGGATGAGCGTTTTATCCCGACGACCCAATCGCCTTCTCACGATACTGCACCTTCCCGTACCTCTTTCCCTCCTTCGCTCCTTCCTTCCCTTCTACACTCTCTGTCTTTACCCCTCCCTGGTCGATAGCAGCAGTACCTACAGTACCTACAGTTCCTAGGTACCTTACCTTAGCAGCATCAGCGACAGCTGCAGCATCAGCACGTCTTTTTTGCTTCTGCATCTGTACTCTGCCTCTTTGCATCCTCCATCTCTTCCCCTCCTCTCTTGTCCGCCGTCAACCGTCTGTCACTTGTCACAATCGCAACTGCAAACCTTCGTCCCGCGTTACGTCCCCTTCGCATCGCCTCGCTTCCCCGGTCGGTCGCCTGCATCACCAACATCCTCCTCCCTCATCCCCCTGCCGTGGCCGGAACTTGACTGACACGTCGCTCGATAGAAAACACCCCCGCCGCCTTCGCCCACTCTTTCAATCATCTGTCTCTCGACTTGCCCAGCCACCGCCCATCGCATCGCTGTCGCCTCTTCTCCCCCCCGAGTATCATGTCCCCATGGGGCATTCATCGCCGTTGTCCTCTTTCCCAATACCGAAGACCTTGCGATCTTGCAGCACACCCTCGCCTCGCCCCCTCCCGATGCCCGCGCCCATCCAGGCTCCTGGGTGATCGAACTGCCCTGCGAGATTGAGTCCGCCGACGCAAGGGGTCACCGAGCACAGATCGGAGATCCTGCAGGCGAATCTCCCCGGTGAGGCCACGACATGTGCCCCCCCTTTCCCCCGAGCCGTCCGTCATCCCACGGGACCTCTGACGGCCCATTGGCCGACAACCTGATCACTCATCAAATTTTCCGTCTGCCCTGATACTCGCCAGACCATCCAGAGCTGTCTTGGCCATCCTGCGGGCAATTCGTGGACGATACGGATAGGCCGAGAGGGTTCGTAAGACGTTGCGAGCTGACGGAGACCACGCCTGCAATCTCAACGTCAATGTCAACGCCAACAGCCTCGTCCCACACAGCGTCCTCCGTCGTGTGTCGTCGCCGACATGGCCCGTCCGCCCGCCGGTCCGATTCTCTTCGGGCCCGGACTACGGAAGCTCGGAGCTCGACATGTCGCTTCCAGCCGTCAAAAAGGCGCCTAGAAAAAAAAGGGAGGAAGCTTTGCTCCGTCCGGCTTTGGAGCACCGGCCAGCGGGCAGTCTGAACGCACCTCTCTCTGCCATTGAAAGCCCCATCTGGGCATGGCTTCCCTCTTCGAGTATCGCCAAGGGCCGCCGTCTAGTCAAAAAGCGGCTCCCCTCAGATTGTTTCCGCCTGGCGGCTCAGCGGCCTCTTGATGCTAGAAACCTCGGAGTTCTAGCGCCTGAATGGCGTCGCACTCGGGCCCTCTCCAGGAGTCCATGGCAATCTTTTTCCCACGCCCTCCCGCGAGCCCTCTTCCCCCGCGTCCTATCCGTCCGCGCACGGGCGCCTGGCTGGCTCTTCATCCTGTTGTGTGTGATCGTCGTCCAACCCGGGTGAGCCGTCTCGTCGATCAAGCTATTTGCGGTCGCTCCCCTTAAAACGTCCGCACTCGTAGTTTGCATGTACCAACAGACAATGCAGCGCGCCCGTCTTCAACCGTACTGCAAGTACTGTACTTGGTGTCGCACTCTATCCCAGAATAGCAGAATGCAAATACAGCCTATGGAACACTTGTTCCCTCGGAGGACCATGGCCCCCGCCCCTGGCGCCTCTATCGTCGGGCCTCCTCCTGATCCTGACTTGAGTCCTGAAGGAAGAAGCCCTTGAGGCGGCTCAGGCGAGTCAGCCCGGTGGAACTAGGGGACCCTGAATTTCCCATGAAGCCTTGACAAAGTCCGTCCGTCGTCTCTACCATCCGTTGCCCCTCTTCTCTTTCTCTCCCGGTCTCTTCCCCCTCCCCCCCTGGCACACCTGCGGTAGGACCTCCTGCCACAACGACTAGGCCAGGCCACCCCCCCTCCTCTCCTAGCCCCGATGGACACCACGTCTGAGCGTGCAGGGACATCACACCATGCGTCCGCCTAAACCTGCCAGGCAAGTCAGGCAATGCCCGCCGCCCGCGTTCGCTCCCCTCGCCGCAGCTAAAGGCGCTTGCTCGCCACTACTGTCCTCACCATGTCCTTGCCATTAACCACGCGGCACGCTCTGGGTTCTCCCCTGTGTGCCGAGAAGCCCTCGGCGCAGCCCCATGCCGCCGCTCTCTGGACTGTGTCGTCGTCGCCGCCTGTCGTCCGTGCGTCATAGGTAGCTTCTCGTCAGACCAGACTGGGCCAGGCCAGCCCCAGGCCGAATGCACCTGTGCCTACCCTACGCCTAGCCTACTACTACCTACCCTGGCCTGGTCTGAGTGTTGACAGCGACCGGTCGGCCCTGTCCTGCTGCCACTTTGCCCCGCGCGGTGCAGTAGGTGGCTCTGGCCGCGGGCTCGTGGTCCGCCTCGTTCGCTTCTCATTGATAGGGGTCTTGTTGGTCACAGTCTCGGATGGATGGGTCAACCAGAGGACACATGCTGATGCCAGCCGGCTGAGAGCTCGTCAGCTGCTCAAGAACAAGTCATCAAACGCCGTTTGTTTGCCTTGAAGACTGACTACCGAGTATGCTGGCGAAGTAGATCCCTCGCCTTGCCACAACGTCACAGCTGGGTGTTTCATGGCGTGGTGATGGCCTTGGATGACCGACATCCAACCCGCACCATGCCCGTCTTGCCCGCCACTAGCTCTCCACGCCAGCCAAGCCCGCGCAGATCAAGTCCCAAAACACATCAGCAGAGGGCTACAAAGGCAGTGAGGGCAGGCAAAACCCAGTTTCATCAACGAGGTGGCTGGATGCTCCCCCGCACCGCCCTCGACAGCTGATCATGACGAGATTACGGCCCCGTCGGCTGTCTTACCTTCTAATGACTCGCAAGCTTGCGTCGGCGCTTGCTAGTTTTGCCAATAGGGCGGCTTTCCGGTGATGATGGGCGCTAGTGGAACAGGGCCCGACTGAGCACACCCATTTCATCAACGTGCCTTCGTGTGTGGTGGCCAACGGTACTTGCGAACATGTCATCGGTTGGCGGTGGTTGTGCCGAACCGCTTCGAGAGAATGACGGGCAGATAGGCTTTCATCCGGGCTATTCCAGAAGGAAGCAGCCGACAGGCCAGCCGAGTCATGGGCGTCATGGCTCAGCCAGGACTCACTACAGATAGTCCGTCGTCCGTTGTCTGCTCAAAATTGGGTCTGATGACAACCATCAGCAAGTTGCTGCCTCGGATGCGCCCGGTTTGACTCGCATATTCCGCCTTTAGTGGCATTGGTGCCACCCCGGACGAGTCAAGACCGGGAAGATAACACCAAGCCATGAGCATTCATGCTCCTTTGACATCCGGGCATGATAGCTCCGAAAAGTTGGAGGGGGGAGTACTCCTTAGGCCAGGCCGTGTAGGGGAAAGCTCCTGGCATACGATGTGATCGGCCCCAACTCGTCGATCCGTCACGCCCCGTGCGCTCGACTATTGACAGTGCGCCGCCGCTTGGTTAGATGACGAAACACGCTCCTCTCGACGGCTCGGAGGCTCAAAGAATCAAGGTGGAAAGGAGATGCTTGCCTTGCTAGTCGGCAAGGATGACTTGTGGCCAAGAGGCGGTTCTTGAGAAGCGCAGTTGGCCTGGATATGCCAAGGCATACCCTGAAAGAGATACATCATCGCCCGTCCGGGACGTCAATATAGCGCATAGCCCAAACGACGGTGTGATGCCAGGTGCTGTAGCAGCACCGCGCCAGGGCGGGAGCGACTCTGTCAGTATAATCGGCGCGGATTCGGAGATGACGGATGGGTGTCATGTGGCAAGGCGACAGGACGGACCAGACAAGGGAGTGACATCAGGAGCCATCGATATCTTGTCCAAATGCCTGGCTCCATTGGTGGACTCTTGTCGGCAAGCCCGGTGTGATGGGCCAGCTGTTGACATACTTGGTACAAGAAAAGTATGGACAGGTGGGCTGGTGACACTGCCAGAATGCGAAGAGGTTCGAGCATTCGCGAAACTTGTGCCATCTGGACACGACGCCCATGTCCTCATTGCAGATCTCCTCACCAGCTGACAGCACAAGACTTCGTCCCGCCGTGGCCAGATGATATCCGAGTGCCAGCAATATAAACCTCATTCGTGCACTTGCATGATGACAGCCAGGGCACCGCCTTGGTATCAATATTGACAAAGTA
The DNA here is from genome assembly GCA_014635975.1 of Plectosphaerella sp. P0831. NCBI lineage: Eukaryota > Fungi > Ascomycota > Sordariomycetes > Glomerellales > Plectosphaerellaceae > Plectosphaerella > Plectosphaerella sp. P0831. The sequence goes on along the minus strand of JACAFV010000058.1, from coordinate 9,787 downwards.
CTCGGCCCATCCGTGCATCATGTGCCTGGCCCCCACACAAGCAAGGCACGCGGGAAGTATGTCTCGCGGCACCGCAGTCCGGAAATCTGCCATTTGTTCAAGGGATGGCGAGTCTCGCCGTTGCAGCGGAGAGGCCGGTGGAACGGTCCAGCTACTGGCTGAAAAGTCCACAGCTCTGTCGGCCATGGACGCCCATAGCTGACCACGAGCGTGGCCGGCAACGCTCCAGGGAAGCCTTGTCACGAGAGCCACACTTGTCGGCTGTATTATAACGCGCTCATCAAGCCTTGCAAGAGCACCAGCGGTCTGAAACCACCAGGGGATGGGCAAATACAGCAACGGAAGTCAACGAGGGTCGGTCCCTCTCCCCGACGCCTGGCCAGACGGACAGTCGGGCGGCCGTAGCAGACGAGTTCAACCCCGTCGACAAGACAAGCCCGAGGCAACCAATCTATCGAGCATTGTTAGCATGTTGGCTTCTGAGATGAGGATGGCCGTGCGCTGCAAACCCTTCTTCGCCCCCGGCCATGCCGTGAGCTTTCCTCGTACAATGGCAGGCCGGCCGCAGCAAAAGCAGTGCCTACATACAGGCCTCCTTTCCGCCGCTGGCCCGCAGGCAGGTGATCCCGCCTGCTTTGGCACAGGTCTCGCCCCACGACCAGGCCCCAGAGCGCCTGAGAAGTGACACGCAGCGTCCGAGCGTAAACCCCATCGGGGCTCTCGCTTCTCTTGAAGCTGGCAGACCCGGTGTTGCTTCTTTTTCCTGCTGCTGCTGCTGCTTGCTGTTGCCGGGCCCAGCCTGGCAGCGCAAATGGAGAGTAGGTATGTGTGTGGGTGGGTTGATGAGTGGGCGCGGCGGCCGTCGCTGTTGCTGGTGCTGCTTCTTCTGCGGCGGGCATCACATGAGTGCACACCGCTCTTCGAGCTGCAGGCGTCCGTTGCAGGACGAGTGACCTCAAGGTGGCATTGAGACGACGAGAGAAGGGATCCCGTGGGTCTGGCGGCAACGTCGGCTCTCTCGGCCGGCATTGAAAATGACACCTTGATTGCAAGGGGCGCGGGGCCTTGCAAAAATCTGCGAACAGGGCGATGGGATGCGAACTGCTGCACCCAAGGCTCCGAATCCGAGTTGCCGCTTTTGTTGCGCGGCGGCGTGCAGTGCCTGTGGGCGGAGGAGTCAGTCACCTGCAGGCTGCTTGCGGGCCCTGCTGCAGGTTCTTGACTGAGGTGCTTGCATGATGCAGGGGATGGGCAGCAGTGAGCCCCATTGCCACCTGCTGCTGGGCGGATGTGCCTTGTTATCGAGAGCCCACCGTCCATCCAAGGGACCATGGGCCATGGCATGCCCCCCGTCTCTTTTGGCGGTGAGGTTTGTTGTTGTTGTTGTTGCTGTTGTGTGTGTGTATGTGTGTGTGTGTGTGTGTGTGGTGGTCGGCCGTGGGGCGAGTGCGGTGCCGACCCTAGGAGTGTGCCCCTTTGGCCGGGTCTCCCCCGCCGGCGAATGAAAGAGCCCCCCCCCCACGGACCGTTGATAGCCCGATTTCGAGATGTGACCGATGAGTTTACTTCTCCGCGACTCCAGAGGACGATGGAGCCGAGGGAGCATCTCAAGTGGATCAGGACTTGTTCTTTTGAAGACCTGATGGAGGTGCAGTCGTACTCTGTTCCTGATTTCTGCGCGGCTGGAGGCATATGACGGTGGTTGGTTTGGAGCAGCGAGGGGGGTTGGAACTGCGCTTGCAGAATGCGGACGTTTGTTTCCGTCGTGCCCTGGTCGTGGTGTTGTGGTTACGGTGGTCGAGGCCTTTGATGTGTGCGTTGCGTTGCGTTGCGTTGCATCATGATACTACCTTCCCACGATGTTCCTGGCAGGCGCGGACTTTATGGATTCAAAGTGGGGTAAGGAGGTTGGGTCGGTTTGTCAGTGTGGTTGGTGGTCGGTCGCTGGTCGGTCTGTTGTTCAGTATTGTCGTGCTGTCAGTCACTCAAGTGGCAGGGGCCACCGACTCCGCTCTTTCCCGCGGAAGCCATCCGACGTGGGTAACCTTGTTCGAGAGAAGGGGCTCTGTGGCGGGCTCACCACCCGTAGACGAGCAGCCACACCGAACCACAACCAGGTTCACCTTGCACGTGACTGACCAGCCCCCCCTTTCTTCATCCTGGTGGGTGTCCTGTCCCCCTCACACGCAAATCGTTGCCCCAAGATCATCACTGGGCAGCCGCCAGATGATCCCTGTCATCAGGGCTCGGACAATATCTTAACCTTACCCACCACCTCACATCACCCTCTTCCCGTCGTGCCTGAACAGGTACACACCCGTCGGAATTGGCCAATCACGTACAAGCTGCCGTACCACGCCGTGGAATTTTCGCACGAGAGGACGGGAGACGATTGAAAGATCGTGTGCGACCAGAATCTATGAGCCTTCCATGACCCGTGTTTGTTCCTTGGCCCCGCTCAATTGAGCGACCGACCCCCTCGACCAGCACATGGCAGTCCAGCCACCACGGCCTCGGGACCGACCGTCCACACCAATTGGCCTGGAACACCCGTTCCCTCGAACCGCAATCATGTTTCCAAAGACCATCACCGAGAAAGTCTGGTTCCCATGAAACCCAAGGCCTGGCGGCGCTGCAGCAAACCCCGCCGCCGTGCCGCTCGCTGCCCCTATCACGCACAAGCATTCAGTTCGCGTGGATCCTGGCTTGGGAACTCCTGCAGGTTCGCCGAGCGCCTGCCTCGGAACGTCGGGAGGCGCGACTCGCTAGCCTGCAGCAACGCATGCAGAAGGTTCGTCTGAAGTCTCGTCTCCTGCAGCAGCTCTCCGGCAGCGACCGAGAACGATGGCACTCCCGGCGTCTCAAGCGATCCAGACGACACCAAGTTGCCTCCGTCACACAAGACGCGTTCATCGAACAAGAAGCACCTGATGCATGCCCGCCAGCTGCATCGCTGCCTGTTTCCGACAGTCGCAGAGGACACATCGGGTTCCGCGGTTCTGGGTGCGATGCCCGGCTGCCGAGGCGCGGGGCTTTTCTGGCGCGCTCACCCTGATTGTCGGAGATTGTCCCTAAGAATAGGCCATGCTCTCTGTGTCGGCATCAGATCACCTACCAACGGACCGGTGTGTCGTGTCCCACGGCGAAGGGTCTCGATCTGACCTTGCCTCGGCGGACAGGGGGCGCGACTTATCAGGCTGAATGGGTAAGTTGTCGCCGAGCGAAGCGAAGAGGGGCGACTGGCAGTCAGGCAGGCAGGCCTCTTCTCTGGGCCCGATGAATATCATCACATCGCGCTCGTGGCTACAGAAAGGAGAAACCAATTCCGGGCGTAGGTGACTCGTGTGCATATGACTGATTGCTTACTTTGCCTCGATGGAGTTGGGTCCGGGTCGGTATGAAAAGGGGCTCTGGGGCGGTGGCCCCTCGAGAAAAAGGCTCGTGTCCAGAGTTGCCAGGCAAAGACCAGGATGATCTGCCAGGGGCTGTGCCCTTCTGTGACTTGACAGGTGGGCGATCCTCGTGGCCGCGGTCTGCCAATGTAACATGGTCCAGGGGGGCAGCCCTCGCTTAACAGGCTCGGGCCACCCACCACTTGCTTTGCGTCCAGGTTGCTGGCCTTTGACAGCAACCGAGGCCATTTGCGACTAGGGGCGCGCTCATCGCGCCTACCTACAAAGGACCGGTAGGAGGCTAGGCACGAATGTGGTGAATATCCAATGTGCCACAGCCTTGTACTATTGCAGATATTGCAGATGTGATGGCCCAGTCGGGTTGGACCAATTTGTCTGCCTCGCTGCAGGCCAAAGGGGGCCGGTCTCGGGCCGGGGACCACTGGCAGGGGGGATTCCAATATCTGGGAATGGTGGCTTGCCAAGCCGAGGAGGGATCATGATGCCCCGTACCAGTATCATGTCTTCAGCGTCAGCTCCGCGCTGTTGAGACCTGGGCCCGCCAGAAAGGAGTGCCAGAGAATTGAAGAGGGTCGATAGACATGCGCCACACCACGCCGCTGCCATGTCCAACTGGAACTACCTGAAAGTGTTCATTCTGTCCCCGACTTCCGGCAGCGTTCGCGTCCACCCCTGGCGCCCCTCGTCCAGGTCCAGGTTCCCGTTCAGCTGCAGGTCCAGCCAAGCGGCACGAACCTGAAAAGCCCCGTCTTGCTGCGAACGCCGCCGGCTTTCCATCATCCCGGTGATGATGCGGAGCTGCTACAGGAGTTCGCGGTGCTAGCGGATCTGCGGCCGCCGCGCATCCATCCACGTTGTCGGTCGTGTGCGTGTGTGTGTGGTATTTTTTTCCCGAAGCGCCAGAGCCTTACTGAAAATCGAAGTAAGCCCGAGATGGCCACAGCCGATGCATGGAAGCAATACGCCAAGGCTGCTCGTTCTTCGTCGGCCCCGGTCGCGCACAACAAGATCCGGTCGGTCGACCTGCATTGTCACTCGACGGACCGTTTATCTTGTCTCGCCAATGCAGGGGATTCCGAAAGGATCGCTCGGCCACGCCATCCTATGCCACGCTGAAGAGGGGTAAAGCCACAACGGCTGAGGAGTAGGCTGTCTGCCCCGTGATCTGAGAAAACAAGTTAGGGCAACCCACCCACCGGCCGACCGACCAACGGTGCCAGTGCCACCCACCACTCGCCCGTTTTTTTTGCCACCACACGTGGCAACGAGGGTGGTTCAGGCAGAAACACCCAGAGTTGAATCGAGCCATTTAGCTTAACTGCTCGGGGGAAGCTAAGCCGTGGCGGCACTCGACAGGGGCGAGCCGGCGTGATTGGTACGCAGGTGACGTTTCGTGCTCGTTTCAGTTGAGTCGACCGTCTCCAGGGGCATGATTGGCCAATCCAGTGTCCCCCCACCAGCCATGCCGTGTCCACAGGACAGGACAACGGGCTCCGAAATGCCTTGTCTCACTTGCCCGAGACCGACTCCTTTGAAAAGCCATCGTCACATGGCCAGCGGAGGGCTTCCACAGAAGTGTCAGGCCATGCGGTGGGCAGACGCTGCTCTGTACGAGTCACTTGTGGTAGGCTTGGCACTCTTACCATATTGCCACGCGGTAATTTCAACGGTCGTTTGCTGTTCGTATGCTTCAAGTAAAGTGTGCCAAATGCCCCTCACTCGTGGCCTGTGTCCCCCCCCCCCCCCNAAATGTGCCAAATGCCCCTCCCCCGGGGCCTGTGTCCCCCCCCCCCCCTCCGAGCTGTCATCGTGTCAGACAGGCACTGGGGCTTGAGCCAGCGACCACGGCCCTTGCCAGTGCTCAACGTTCGTCCGGCCACGGACTCGCCTCCGGACAGCACTCACTGGCAGAAGGCCGTGGGTTATTAGACTCGGAATAGCAGAGGGGCCGACTGCTTCATCAAAAACCCTGTCATGACGTGCATCAGTCTGAACATGGTCGTACCCGTGCTGCGATCCTCGCCCCGCTCATCAGGCAGGTGTTGAAAGTCTGGAGGCGAGGTCGCGTCTCAACAGCTTGACAAGAAAGGGGGTCTGTCGCGTCTATCTTGGGAGGTGCTTGTTGAGTCCAGCTGGCCAATATCAAGCGAGGTCCGCTACACTGTGGCGTTGAGCTGGCCTAGACAAGGCGAATTTCACTTGCCGTTGTTTTCAGGTCATCCTGAGCACATCATCATCTGCTTCGGAGCTGTCTCAAAGAGACTGTGACACAAGGGAAACATTAGCCGAGCCAGCAACAGACATGGTCCATTTTTGGAAGGGCACGGACGAAACTGAGGACAGGCACGACTCAGCTAGGCAGGGATCTGGCCACGGTCGAAGACTGGGGTCAGGGGGCGGGGTCAGGGGGGGGCTTTGGGGCTGGGACTTGTGAGGACCTAGACAGGGGGCTACAGAGCAGGGGAGAAGGACTAAAAGGCCGGGAGAGGTGGATTCGACCTGGAACCATTATGGGCTGCGGTGGACACCACCCAGCGGCACCGGGACAGGCATGCCGCGGGAGACCCTGGATCCCGGTACACCTGCCAAGCCCCGGTCAACACACACACGGCCTTTTTGCGGGGTAAAGTGGGGGACATCTTTTGCTGGCTCGCGCCCGACGCGGCCGTGGTTTCCAAAGGAAGCTGCGATAGACGAGATGGCGGCTCATCCATCTGTGGTGCTGCAGGGCCGGCCAGCTTCCTAGCAACAAATCCAGCCTGGCGTCACTGAAAGGACGAGACCGGACATCTATCTGTTCGGCTGTCTTTCCGGCGTCGTCTGAGCTCATCCTTGGCCCTGCAGGGATAGCAGGAGGAGGCGGACGTTTGCTTACCTTGAAGGAACAGTGAGATACGACAGTGACGAACATTGCCGTGCTCGCCGATACAACATGACCAAAACAAGGCTGTTCCTTCAGAGCAGCATACCACCTGGAGTACTAGGTTCCTGCGGCGTGATTGATCACATCGGCCTGGCCTGCTGGTCACACCTTGCTTCCTTGACGCGCACCTCCTAGTCAATATCACGTTCTCGTTCATATAACAACAAGTTTGATGCGTTCTCTTGAACCTCCGGACCCGGCTTTAATCTCGGGCATGATAGCACTCGCTTCTGGGCTTGGCAGTGACTCGAGTAGCCTTGCGCCATGGAAACCAGCTGGTCAACCGGCTTCCTTCCACCTCTTCAAGCCGGTGTTTCTGAATGTGCCCAATTTGGACTGGTGCTCCTACCAGCCGTGCACTGGCGGCAACCACGAGGCACGCCTGAAAAAAAGGGGGGGGGGAGGATGGCGTGGGCGTGGTGTAGTGCCTGCCTCTAGTGTGCCTGGCCCCCCCCCCTGGCGCCCAGTGTGTCTCACATCCACCTCCACCACGGCCACGGTCTCCGGCTTGGAAGCTTTGAACCTGCTTCGCCCGAAACCTCCTCCGTCACCACCACCATTAACCGCCGCCGCCGCAAAAACGCAGATCACTTGCTCCTCTGACAGGCCATCTGCATGCATGCATACTTGCATGCAATGCAGGCCTGCTCCGGAAGATACGTTGGAAACTTCCGACTCGACCTGCTGCACGCCACACGTCGTTTTGTTTCTACACCACTCTCGTCTGTCTGGTCCGTGTTTCACGCCGGCCTGCCAATCACGCAGCTGGACAGACTCTTGTCGCATCGTCTGCGTGCATTCGCAAGAACGCCGTCGCCCTCTGCAAGCGCGGCTATTTGCTCCGGCGGCCCTCGCCGAGTCATGATGTGTGGCCTCTCATTTCGCCATTACACACGAATAGCCGCGACCGTTCAGCCCTCACCGGCGCGCACCGTGCCAACAGACAAGGCATCCCTATCCTCTCTAGGTGGTGTGCGCAGAGCGTCCCGCCCCGGCCCGCGCCAGTCCAGTCCCACACCCCTCGACCTTGATTTGAGTGCGAGGAAATAATTGACCTGAAGACTCGACGCCATGTGAGCTGAACCCCCCAGTCTGAAGATACTGCTAGTAACAACGAATGCAAGCCGCGAGGTGCGCCGGCAAGCGGTGGCGCCCAGGTCGGCGCTCACAGCAAAATGAGAGGCCCGCAGACCCGTCAAGCTGGTCGGTCGTCCGAGTCGCTGTCTCCATAGAATGACGTTTGTCCGCGTTTCTGGGCGCGTTCCGGCAATCGAACCAGGGAGCGGCTCATCTCGTCTGCCGCGATAGCCCTTTTGTTGGTTCTGAGATGGATCGCATCCAACGACTTGGTGTCAGCCAAGGCCATGCAACACTTTCAGACGAGCAACGATTCTCTCATCAAGTCAACTGACTGCCACTCTTTCAGGTGGGAGATGGAATAGCAGATGACGATCGGCGGACTCCCACTGGACATTCAAGTATTGTACTTGTATTGTACCAACTAAGCCAGCCAGTCCCACGAGGCCCGCAAGCCTCGGCCTTGTCCGGCTTGTCGCTAAACTGCCAGAACTGGATGGCTCTTGTCATGCAGCCCTGAAAGATTTGCCTGTCGACTCAGCTGTGAGCGGGTGTGTCTGCCGGGGAGCGCTCCGACAGGTCGGACATAATGACATGGCGCCGACTTCCTTGCCCAAAGAGGCCAGGGCCGACCGGTAGACTGGAGACGACATGGGATTATCGAGGAGCGAGTGAGGGTGCGGTTGATGGCCCCGTCGGCGGAGCCCCCGCCCCCTCATCCTCCTTCTGGATCGACTGCGGTGGCCATTGACGACACTGGCATCAAGATTGAATGTTTATGCGCCGTCGGGGGGGGGGGGGCCCTTGCCCCCANGGGGGGGGGGGGGGACCTTGACCCCAATTTACAGGTATTGACAGGGCCTTCAATATTGGCCCTCAAAGGATGACTTGCTGCTCAGCATTGACTTTCTTCCCCACCAAGCACTCCGCCTGACAACAAATGGGGGGCCCTGTCGGGCGTCGTGTGCGTGCGTGCGTGCGCGAGTGCGGATGGACCTGACCTGACCTGTGCGCCTTGTCAAGTGAGGCGATGACCCCTGGTCGATCAATGATCGCCCGGAAGAGAGGCAGCGGCTCGTCTGTCTGGTGGTGTGTCAGGTCGTCACGTCGCGCCGGGGCCTGGAGAGAATCCTCGCCAGTCCGGGGGGTGCTCGTCCTTGCACTGTATGTACCAGACACGAAGGCTGGTCCGGCCGGTCGCCTCGAAAACAACGCTGGCCGCCAGGGGTACTCGAGCTTGCGGGCGACGAGGTCTTGGGAGGTGATTTTTGGCCTTCTCGTCCACGACGCCACGACGCACGCGCTTGTTATCGTTCCCGAGCGAGGACAGCCATCCCCTGTCACGGATCTCGTCAAGGAGGGTGAGGCGGCATGATTAGTGGTCTTATTGTTTCGTACGACTTCCGACCTCGAACCCTGCTGCTTGCAGCTCGTTGTACCTACATCCTGTCCTATACCGCGCAGGCCCTACCAACAACGACGACGACAAGCTGAGCAAAGGCCAAGCCACAGGTCGGGTCCGTCGCCAGCGGTCGCCACTTCAGCCCACAGGAGCCATCATCCACGCCTGCATGGCTCCCCTGTCAAGCTGCACCGCGCCCGGCCCCTGGGAGTCCTCCCCGAGGTTCTCCTTTCACATCGTTTCAAGCCTTGGGAGCTTCGGCGGGCTGAGCGAGGTGAATCTCCAGGAGGCTTGGACAGGCATGGGCACTGGCGAATGATCAACATGAAGCCGCGCCTGGGGAGTGGCATTGGCTCATGGCTATTCAATGGGGGTGAGGTTGACGGGGGTGGGCTGCATCCGGTCACAGCACAGCGTGCCGAGTGACGAGTGACCTCTGAGACCCCCGTGAGGGAGTACTCGACACCGGAGGCTCTCTTCCCGCCCCGCCCCGCCGCAGTCGTACGGAAGGAGCGCCGTTGAGGCTGCTGATGGACGGCGCGACGCGAGCCTCGAATATGATGCATTGGTGCCAGGTACTGGCTTCCACGTGCCATTGCAGAATCCGCAGAATCCGCTTGTTGCTATTCAAAAGACCGGTTGGAGGGGTCGCCAGGGACATGGCGGGCATGACGACGCACGTGCTTACTGCAGGTACCTGGTCCGTCGTTATGTACTCATCATTCAAGCACGGCGTATCCGGCGGCCAGCGGCGCTCTCCTCGCCACTTCGCCTCCTGCAGCGATGTCCCCAGGGGGGGGAAGGGGGGCCGCCGGAGAAATCAAAGGTCGCATTGGAGCTACTTGACGATCAACCGAGACGAACAAGGCATGTTAGCAGCAGAGGGCTGACGCTATTGGCAGGTGTGCAATTTCCCATGTACGTAAGGAAATTCCCCGTAGCCCCCGAAATACCCTTCCTCCGAGTCTCCAG
>JACAFV010000057.1:191852-235854 GCA_014635975.1 Plectosphaerella sp. P0831 | reverse complement strand
GAGAGGGGGGGTAGGGAGGGGTGTGACGAGGAAAACGGCGAGAGAGCTTCAGCGAGCGTGCGAGAGGAGAAGCCAGGACCAAGACCGAAAACCGACCAGGGCCAGGGCAGCACGTCCACTCCAAGATGCCAAGACGGCGGAGAAGAGCCCACTCTCGGGTCTTTTTTTTTTTTCATGTCTCTTCCTGCGACTGTGACTCTTCTTTTTCGAGATTGACCCGTCCGAGAGTCGATTGCCGGCACTGGAGGGTGTCATCGGGGCCTTCTCCATTCTTCGGCGCGCCTGTCGTCGGGCTGCCGGTTGAAGTTGGTTGATAGTTGATATAAGTGCGGGAGACGCGAAGAGGCATGTAGCCCATTAGCCACACATTGAACAAGGCTTCCAAGCCTCGAGCTCCATCCACCATATCATCGGATGTGTGACACGAGCTTTAACCGACATGCTGCCCCTTTCCTATGGTCATGTCAGTTCGGCAAACGGACAGAGGCCACAAGAGAGGCCAGCCAGCCAGCCCAAGCCCGACACACCTTGCCAAGCCGGGGCAACTTCTCAGTCGATGCAGACCGCCTTGAACTCGGTCCTCCTGCTCATTCACTCGGTGACTCAAAAAATAGTTGAGCCTGATGGAATCACTGTAACCGGGGAACCAGCCGAGAGACGAATCGAATGCTCCAGCAACAAGTCGTCGCCGCGTCGTCGGCCTTAACCCCACGCCTACAACACCCGGCTCCGAAAATCGACTCGCGGTGCCTGATGGAGCGAGACGTGACGGTGAAGACCTCGTAGACGAATGGGGGCGCTCAGCACCATGATGACGACGATGATGGCGAGAGAGACCCTGGGCAAGTCGCTGAAGACAAGGGCCCTCAGTGGACGGGGGCCACCGGAAGATGGATGGAACAAACAGAAAATAGATCTTGAACGGTCAAAAGAAGTGAGAGCCCTGACTTGACTGATGGGGCCGACGGGCGGGCTGGGCTCGGCTGGGCTTCGCTCACTCAGGCTTTCCGATGAGGGAGGGGGGGGGNGGGGGGGGGCTGGGACATGGGATGGAGCCCAATGAGGGTGAAGGGTCCAACCTGGGAGGGACCTCGAGGGCATCGCAGGAAGAGACGGTGAAGGAAAGGAAAGCAGTGAGGTTGATGGCCCTGCGTGGGGCACATCCAGTCAAGACTCGGAAGGGAAAGAGCAAGTGGGCTGGAAAGAAGCAAAAACACAGCCCACCCCGTGCAAATCGCCGATGGGCAGGAGCAGAGGGAGTAGCAGTCGCACCTGCCCGTTCCTGGTAGCCAATCAATCGGGGGGCTGTCCGTCCCGCCTTCCTGTTTTCTCGAGAAGGGGCGGGTGAGGATCTCTTCCTGGGCTGCAGAAGATCAGTGTCCATCGATACGACCACCACAAGAATAGCTCACTAACACACCTCCCGCGCCCCCCGATACACGCTCCGATGGCTGAGTACCTTACCTTTTGCCCAGAAACATGGCACCTCTTCAGCTGCCACTGGCACTGCAGACGGAAGGACGGGAAAGGAAAAGTGCAGCTCCGGCAGGTTGGGCAGCGACGACCCTTGGACCCCGCGACCCTGCCTTCCCCCCATTGTTGCTACCTAACCCACCCTTCAGCGTGTCTCTCCGTCTCCCTCCCGCCCGCCTTCAGCTCTCTCGACCCTGCAATGGCCACTCATCTCAACAGCATCGCCGCCATCGCCGCCATCGACACTCCCAAATGACCTCCGCCTGCCGCCCATTCAGCAGCCACTGTCTCGCCGGTGTGCACGCGCCGCACCGCGGACGTCCCCCCACTGCAGCTTTACCGTCATGCCTAGACTCGGTCGACCTGCCCTGTCCGCTCGGTGGTGGCCAGGCTGCATGATCACCACCTATGCTTGGCGGTGATCATGGGAGCCATTCCGGCATCACCGCGAACCACGGCTGAATTCCAATCTGGGCCACCGACCCGGCAAGCATCATACGCAAAGGGGTCGACTGGGACTCCAGGTACCCACGGAGAAACCTGCCGCGTTGCCGGTACCGGCTCGGGCTTTCTCTCAGAACTACTACGGGGGGTGTTCTATAGCGATAGACACATCTACCGCTCACTCAGTACATCACTCATCAGCTCCAGCGGCGGCACCATGACCGAGATCCATTCCGTTACGAACACAGCGCGCCAGGCCACCCACGACCCCTTCGAGAAAAAGGCGGTGGCTGGTTCAGACGAACCTCTCGCGGACCTGCCGTCCCGTCTTGGTACCCATTATTTGGTGCCTGACGGGGCTTCCGCGCTGAAGACACGCGCTCTGGCCACTCAACTCGTCCGTCACGCCCTCGAAACCTCTGCCTACCCCCCCACTGTGCTTGGTGGCCGCATAAAGGGCCGGCCCATCTCGACCACCTGCCTCCATTCGCCTGACCTCGTTTTTCGCCCTTGAGACCACCGAAGGGCGATGGCCGACGGCGAACGCGACCCAGCGTTCCCAGCACCTCCCAGGGGACGCCCGTTCACCCAGCGCCCCGTTCGCGCGGCCGAGACCGCCCGTCACCGTTTTTCACGGCCTCGCCGCGTCCCCGTTCAACGCGTTGTTATGGTCGGCACATTTCAAAATCGCGGCGCCAGACGTCACCAGATTCATGCGTGCCGGGCCCGCGGGTCGTCGCGGGGCCAGTAGCGAACGCGCGATGCCGCTGGTGCCAGATCCGCCGCGGGGAGTCCCTGGGCACCGGCCCCATCTCGCTGCGGAGCGGGAAGCTCGAGGCCAATCACTCAAGTGAGGCGACAGAGCTCTGCCTCTCAGAGCCCTCTCTGTCTCTGTTCCTGCTCCTGCTTCTCCTCCTGGACAAAATCCTCCCGCGCGCCCGCGCCGCATCGCAGAATCTCGACAAGCCGCTGCCGCCGGCCGACGCGGCCCCCAACCTTCTCAGACCACTCCATTGAAGCAGGGCCGCTAGAGCTGAGCTGCGCAGAGCTCGTTACCCCTTCCGGCAAGTCCTCGTCTCCGACCCACGACGCCGGCCCTCGGCCTCTTGTTTGTTTCGAACGCCCAACGCGTTCCTCGACTGGCGCACAGCCTCCGACACCAAAACCTTGACAGCAACAAACGGTCACAAGCTGGGTCGTGGCCGCGGGATGCTCCGGTTAATCGACGAAACGAGGTTCTTTCCTCACCTCAGCTTGCTCACTTTGCTCCCAACATGCCGACTAGCCCACGACGGCCGCCCTAGATCCGCACGCCTGCGCTCTACTGACATCTTGGTCCTGAAGCCCTTGGCGACATGGCGGCTACCTGATCGCCCTGGCCTTGCATGTTTCAGCTGCACCCCATTGCACTTCATGCCCAAACCGGTCGGGCATGTATGTACGAGCGACCGCCGGCCAAGCCGGTCTGACGTGCCTCCGACATGATCTGGAGCTTCCAGTTCCGCACGTGACTTGAGGATCGCGATGACGGGCAAACAGCCGACTTCTTCAACTCATGACCGACCTTCTTGCGTCAGTGGACCGACCTCTGCCGATGGCTGGGTGCTGCGTTGTTCACGGCAGAGATATTGAACCCCGTGACCCTGCGATGGCCGTGGGACCTGAGAAGAAACTCGTAGGATATGTGAGGCAATTGGGAGATCTCGGAACGAATCCTACCAACGTCCCGGATCCATCATCATCGTAGGATTGCCAGTCGATCGCGCGGTGCTGCGCACATCGTCCCTGGGAGACAAGGCTCATCCCAGTGTGCCATCACTGAGATGCCAGCCACCCCGGCCCAATGGCGGTTTCGTCCAAGGCCGTTGACGTTGACGCTTGGGGCACACCCATCAATCAGCCGCCGCCGAGGATCCTCAGGCCTTTCTAGATCTCCTCGAGAGAAGGATATCCCGGCTTCACAAACGCTTTCCAACTCCTCGGCTCCTCCGTCCGGTCAAAAGTTTCAACCTGGAGAGGAGCCGACGGGGCGATTTCAGCCACGCCGGAAGCCGGGCCACACTGACAGTCATCGCATGTCCTCAGCTCCCGGCATCATGGTCGTCAACCGTTACATCCCGCGGCCTGTGCGTAGTCTAGCTCTCTCCCCGGCCCACTGACAGCATGAAATGACTCTCCCAGCAACTCCCTGCCTGCGCCTCGGGGGCTGCTCCGGTCCCCCATCGTGTTCAGCCACCGCGGGCGGGCTCACCATCATTGCGAGTCAGATCAATCACCCAACCACTCGGGCCATCTTTTTTTTTTCCTGGCTCAGCCTGCGCAGATCCTTTCACGAGTCTCACTGCCATCCTGTCCCCAGCCGTGGCTGGAGTGGGTTTCGGAATAAGGGTCGGATGTTCCCCGTCCAATACAGCGTGGCTGGGGATGAGCGGTGAAGACGGGGAAGGGGGAAGAAGGCACGGCGGCTTCTGGTGCCTGGACGCTTTGGACCAGGGCGGCCAGGGCATGGTCCCGACGCGCGTCCACTTTTGGAAAGAGATGCTTCTTCCTGTCTGCTGGTTTTGGCGGTTCCGCGCTGTTTCAGTTCCCTTGCCCCGGCATAAGACCATGTCGATGATGTCCCGGCCCGGTCCCACACGACGTGTCTTATACCGGGATGAGTGATATAGCCATCCTCAAAGGATCGTGTAAGCCTCGTGTCTGGTAATAGCATATGAAGACGCGGGATTCCCACGTGCCTTTGGAAAGGTGACTTGCAAGTCGGGCCATACCGGCGCGCGACTGAGCCGACGGTCTCGCGATGCTGCTGCGGCGGCGGGCGCCGCCTGCCAGGGGTTTCTTGGTCTCGGAGGGGTGCGGGTGGCTGCAGGACGGCCATTACAGCGGGAGAGGGAGTGTGCCTGTGAAACTGCGGTCCCTCAGTCGCCCGTATGGGTCCAACCTCAGTCTCCGTGTCTATCTGGCAGAAAGGGGCCTCGGAAAAAGAGGGCAGAAAAATCCGAAGACTCCATTCCCGTGCAAACGGACACGGCTGGTTTCCTAGTGGTTGGCTGCTGGTCCTGGCATGATCGCACTGGCGGTGAGGTTCTCGTTGCTGGGCAGCGTGAGCGCCCCCCTCGACCGATGCCTGATGTTCTGTCAGTCCCACTGCTGTGGGTTTGGCATGTGCTGAGCTGCTGCAGCGAAGTATCTGGACAGATCGAGCGGGTTGATCTGTGTCCTGCGTGATATGTCATCTGCGTAGGCGGTGACGGGGTCTTGAAGCGGTCAGGGGGCGTGTGACGGGTCAGGCGGTTTGCGGCGGAGGTTCTCTGTGTTCTAGACGCCGTTTGCTCGGCGAGAATCCGGTCTTGTTGTCATGGTGAGGAACAGCTCTGAGATTGAAGGTGCTGAGCTGTGTGGATCTTTGCCAGCGAAGAGATGCAGCAGAAGGGGAAGGAATCATCTATCTCCTACATGTGACTCATTCTCTATAAGGAGGGGAACGGGCGTGGCTCATTTGGGGTGTTGATTCTTTGGGCAGGTGATTTCCCGTCAGATATCGCTGGCATTGCTGTGCAAGCACTTCGGCCTGTCAACTGGACAGTCATTCTGAACAAGGTTAGTTGCCGCAAGCCAAAGCTCTTCAAACAGTAGTACTCTGCCAGGCATCACTGGACATGTGCACAATGTCAGTGTCTGCCATGGGCATTGCTGCGGTCTGCAGGATTCATGCTACCGGGTCATTTCCAGAATGACCACAACGAAAAGTGTCCGCCATCCGACCCCGCCATGACGGCGTAGAAAAGAACCGCCTGCGTCATCCACCGTTCGTCGATCGTTTCTCTAACCGTCTCATGAGCAACATGCATTTCCCTCTTTCTCCATAGCTCTCTTCTCTTTCTTCCTTCCGTGTATCCCGTGTAGAAAAGCCGCCTCCAACCCCAACTCCGGTGATCGCTCAGTGACATCACACCCGATGCTTAATTTAGGCAACGCCGGCCAGCTGCAGCAGCCTCTCGCCAGCCTTGACGTTGGCGTACTCGTAGGCCTTGCTCTCGGGAGGGAAGGTGCCGTTGGCAGCCCAGAGATCGATGAGGGGCTGCATGGGCTCCAGCTCAGCGGACTTGAGAAGGTCGAGGGCGGTGGCGGTCAGGACAAAGTGGGAGAAGCAGCTGTTGAGCTGCTTCTCGAGGTTGATGTGGTAGAAGGGGTCGATGAAGTGAGCCCAGTAGAGGTGGGAGTAGACGCGGAACATCTGGCGGAAGATGGTCTGGCAAACGTCGATGAAGTTCTTGGGGAATCCGGAACGCTTGCCGATCCAGTCGGGCTCGCCGCCGGGGCTGGAGAGCTGGGAGAGCGGCGTGTTGGTGATGGCCGAGTTGTGGGCGAAGGAGACGCCCGAGGCCTCGGTGGGGAAGATGGCGAGGTCGTCGATCTTGCCCGAGATCCAGCGCTGCATCAGAGTGATGTACTCGGAGGCGGGCAGCTCGACGGGCTCGCGGCGGCTGTTGAGCCAGGTGAAGGAGTGGTTACTGGATGAATTAGCATGGTCGGGGCGGAGGGAAGGAGAGGGACACATACGCTCCAGCAGACATCTTGGGGCAAGTAGTCGCGTTGCAGATCGTGGTGCCGTCATCTTCCTTCTCGTGAATGACCCTGACAAAGTTCCACAGGTTGCGGTAGTGCTCGACGACTGGTTTGGAGGTTAGATGCCTGCGGATGCCAAACAGATGTCAAGGGCACCTTACCTTGATGAGCAATCCACTCGGCAGGATCAACGGTCTTGGGACGGGCACTGAGGGTCATGAAGTTGCCCTTGACGATGTGCTTCGCGTAGTTGGAGTTGAGCCAGACGGGCAAAGGGCGGGGCAGGTGGTAAGAGTTGAGGTAGTCATCGCCGGTGTAGGCGCGGCCGGATGTGTCCTCGGCACCGATGGTCTGGGCAAAGGATGGCGAGCTGGGCAGAGGCGGGATCTTGGGTGCAAGGCTCGAGGACGACTGGCTGCCGTGAGAGACTGTGGGAGAGGCCGGGAGGCCGCCGGAGCTCGAGGGAGTCGGGCTCTTGTTCAGCGGCGGGGGGACGGGCTTCTGCGAGCCACCGCTGCGGAAGCGCGCGTTGCTAATTAGGGTCGGATTAGCCATAGGAACCAAAAGAAGAAGAAGACGTCGCAGAGGACCACCGCGAGGCAGATAGTCAGGGCGCTGATTTGGTAGATGTGCGAGCCCAGGGTGATTTCGGCCCAGTCTGACAACTGATAGGCAAGGCCAAGGATGTCCATGGGGGTGGATGTAAGAGGGTCGGATGCAGAGTGTGAGGAAAATCAATTTTGAGGGGGCCTTGATTGGTAAATTTGAAGACTGGATGGAAAGGAGGTTGATGGGTTGGAAGTGGCTTCAGTGGGATGGGCAGGGGAAGAGGACATATCGCAGCCTCGTAGCCTCGCAACCTCGAGGATGGTGGACTTCCACAGTGTATAGGTGGATGACTCGGGTGTTGCTGAGTCGTCCAATACCACCCCATTATTCGACCTCGAGGTGTCGAAGACTTTTCGACATAATTGGGCCTGAGGTGCCGCAACGCAACGAGGGTCAAGCTGGGAAGGCCAAGTTCAAAGATGCAGGTCTGTTGATGGTTGAGTGTTTGGGGCAGCTTGCCCTGTTTGGTGTTTTTTCCCCCCCAGAGGAACATATTTGGAGCCAGATATCTTGGGTTTTGCCCGTCCAGCACTAACACCCAAATCGGGCATCATGCACGCGACGTCACTGTCCTTGTTGTGCTGACAGAGTGAAAGTGGCAAGAGCGAATCTCGAGGCAGAGACCACACAGACAAAACATGTGCAAGAGGCCATGAAAAAGAAATGGTGCGGCGGCGCCAAAGAGTGGGCGGTACTCACATTCCTGAAAAGAGGTTGGACATGGTCGGTGAAGTGCTGCCACTCCCGAGCCGAGGGGGGCGACTGAGGGGTTATCGATAGACTGGAGAACCTTGTCCTAGCGAGAGGCCGCTCTTCCGATGTCGACTGGATCGTGGGCGGGATGGGCGAGGGTCAAAATGTGCCACCGAGGTCGCCAAACGCTCACGATTCCGGCGGTGGTCGTGAGTGAGGGGTGACGATTGAAGAAAAGGGGGCGGTGGACTCGTCAGGTGGGTGGGTGAGTGAGGTTGCAACTTGGCGTGACTTGACCTGCGTTGACAGGACTCGGGGTCAGTGAATTCGGTCGGCCGATGGGCGCTAAACTGGATAAGGCATGGCGTGCCTTCCTTGCGATGCTGGCATGTATCATCACGCATGGGCCAACCTGGGCTGCTTCTTGGATATGGCTTCAAGGGTCTGTAGGGGATGGAAAATATGGCATGTCTCTGCAAGGCCTTGATGATGGTTGTATTTTGGGATACCAATCACTTGGTACACTGAACAGAAGTGTGGCTGCAAAATGGCATGTCGACGCGAGGTGGCTTGCTTGATGCTTCCCCGTGGTACCTGGGCGGTCAATCGAGTGGTCCGTGCGACAGCCTCGCGCGGTGAGGTGGAGTGGATCTTCCTAGCTCAGCCAGCGCGACAGCTTGGTTTTGCTGCGCTCCTTCCTCAGGTTTGAGCCTTGCCGATTCAATCCATCTGCTCCTGCCAAAACGCAGCAGCCGACCATCGAATTCCTGCTTCTCTTAGCCATTCTGCTCGAAAACATCCGAGGAGATTTTTCGCCAAATACAACCAACCCGAGACACTCAATTCCTCCGATCAAGCAAACGCCACAATGTCGGATTCTGAAGATCTCGTCGAGATGCCCGAGGATGGCGATGACCTCTTTGGCGAGTCCGACGTTGGAGAGATTCTTCCCGCCAGCGACAAGGAGGCCGGTTCAGACGACGAGGGCGACAGGACTCGCGCCTACGGCGGTACCTTTGGCGACTACGACGACCAGGGTGACCAAGGCGACGCGTTCCACGAGGAACGCGTTATCGAATCAGTCCAGGTTCATCGTCACAGGATTCCCAAGGCCACAGACGGCACGGTATGTGCAGTGCTCCAAACTATATGCGCTCTCCCTAACCCTTGACAGCTGCGCGCCTTCCGAGTGCCCAAGTTCATGCGTATCCTTCCCGTGCTGTACGATCGGGATACCTTCGAGCCCACCGACCAAGACGTCGACAATGCGAAATCCGACAACCCAAGAATGGAGGTGCGCGTTCGCAAGGACGGCATCACCGGACTGCTTCAGGGAAACACCTTGATCCATCGGTGGAGCGACGGCAGCGTGACCATCTCGGTCGGCGACCAACACTTCGAGGTCAACACCAAGACGCTGGCGCCTTCGGGTGACAAGCCTTACCAGGAGCTGCAGGATGCGCACTACTACGCCGCGGCGGCGGACCTCAACAGCAATCACTATATGATGGTGGGCCACATCCACGAGCAATTCAGCGTGCGGCCTGGCAAGGATGTGGCAGACGACGCGCTCGCCAAGTTGGCGGAACGGATGCAGGCGGCGTCTCGCGGCGCCCACGACGGCGACATGATCATCAAGACGATGGGCGATCCCGAGCAGCGCAAGAGGGAGGCCGAGCAGGCCGAGAAGGAGCGCATGAAGGCACAGCGGCGTCGCGAGACACAGGCAGCCAAGATGGATGGCGCACAACGGTACCCGCGGGGCGCCGCCGCCACCGGCCTCTCGCTTACTGATCTTGAGGGCGGTCGGCGCGCAGGTGGCTCGCGCAAGAGGGCAGCAGGCGGTGGTAAGCCTAAGAGGAGACGTCCCGAGTACGATTCAGACGACGATCTTCCCTCGGGCGCGCGCCGCGCCGGTGACGACTACGACCTGCAGGACGACTTTATCGCGCCTAGCGACGACGAGAACAGCGACGAGGTCGAGGAAGAGGAGGAGGAGGAAGAGGAACTCGACGACGAGGACGAGCTGCCGCGACGCAAGCGTCAGAGGACGGTTGACGCCGAGGACGATGATGATGACGAAGCGGGCCAGGGCCGGTCGAGGCAGCGGCGCCAGGTCATCGACGACGATGAGGATGAGGATTAGAAGCCCACCACTACACGCCGGAGGAGATCGACTAGGAAGACGCGCAGCAAGGCCGTGGTCATTGACTCGGACTAGGGTGGCCAAGCGGACCGGCCTGTACTATGAATCGGGAATGCCAGGAAGAACGGCATGCAGAAAGGGACGGCGCAGGCCAGACTTGTAGAAGACAGAGGGAAAGGAAAAGCCCAGGAATACCAGCGATGATTGATTGTTTGCACCTTGCTCGAGAACCCTGGTTTCTGAGCGGTACAAGTGCAGGATGGCATCACCGGATGACCTGCCCTGGAGTAGGCGAGGTTGTAGAGTGAAGTGAGAATGCGGCTGCTGTCTGCCATTTTCTTGGCGAAGAAGACAACCCGAATACTTTATTGCAACCCCGGTTGATGCTCATGACGGCCAGCCCGATCTCGTCTTGGTGTTGCCGGTGGCTGGCGGACAGTGAACTAGGTAAGCCCGAACTGGGTAGACTTGAAGTCGGCACGGGCCACGGACACTGGTGCTGTCCACGGCAGCCACCCGATGTTAGTTTCTTTGAAAAGGCTATGCTTATTTCTAATCCTTCCAATTTCCATCGGACGTAATATCAACTCGGATTGGAAGCTGGGGATGCTGAGAGCTTATTTTGACAGCTTGAGGGCGAAGTGGACACGTCGAGTCGCTGCGGCACTGAGGAACCCGCCATTGGGGAAACACAGCAAAATACTTGCTCAGCATCTGATCGTGCCAATTTCACATGGAAAACCTGCACCTCCCATGGTTGCTGACCTGACCGGGTCCAACACTGAAGCACCGTGGATTGGTTAAATGTGCGTGCAGGGGGTCGTGGTGGGTTGATTTCGCTTGGGTGGGTGCCACTCTCTGTCACATGCCGGCAGCGCAGCCTGCACCCCGAAGCTGGGGAAGCCAAAAGTGCCACTGTCTTCAGTTGGGCGGGGCTCCGGAGCTTCCTCGCACTCAACACTAAACTCAGCTCAGCAGCTCCGGACTGGAATGGACGTCACCCTCCTCCACCTCCAGCTTCCCACCAAGGATCGACCCGACGACATCCCTCGGCCCTTCGAGGCCACTACTACCTCCTCCACCACCACCACCCTCGTCTCTCCTCCTCGTCGCCGTCGCCCGCGCCCGCGCTCTATCCCGTCCGACGCCCACCTCCATCAATAACACGAGGACCCCTGCCGCTCGCCCACGCCGTCGCCTGCAGCTGTACCTCGGAACCCCCCGCCGATGGTCCCGACCCCGGCTTGGACGCCATCATGGGGGTAGTGCTTGCGCTCTGGCAAGTGGTCGTTGATGTCGTCTTCTTCTGGCATCGGGTACATCCTTGTCCCTTACTCTCTCCTGCCCTCGCATGACAAGATGCTAATGTTGCCTTCGCCATGCTCCAGAAATTCCGCGAATGGTACTACCGCAAGACCCCCGTCGAGCTGTGGCTCGACCTCCTTCACAAAGCCGACGCCTTTGAAGACTGGGAGGAGGCTGCCCTGCACCTCGACAACCTACTAGGTCTCGACCTGTGGCGGAATAACCCCACGTCAAAATACTACGACTACCGTCTCATCAATGAGCGCCTCAACTCGTTCATCGAGGCCCGCGACGAGTCAAACGTCCATCAGCTCGTCAACCTCCTCCGCTCCGGCCTCGTTCGCAACCTCGGCAACATCTCCTCCCCCAAGCTCTTCAACCGCTCCTTCGCTGGCACAAAATACCTAATCGAGGAGTATGTCACTCAGGTCGCCGAGGCCGTCGAGGACGTCAGCGCCCTGCCGACCACTCCACCCGCCCTGGATGCCGCCACCGCTCAGAGCTTCGGTGCCTTTCAGTTCCAGAGCGGCGGCAAGGCGAAGGATGGACGTCCTGGCACCGCCACGGGAACTGGTGGTGCCTCCACCACCCTGACGAACCAGACCAAGCTCGATTTCATTCACGACACACGTCAGGCTTTTGGACGCAGTACCCTCGTGCTGCAGGGCGGTGCCATCTTCGGCCTCTGCCACCTCGGCGTTGTCAAGGCTCTGTTTCTTCGCGGCTTGCTACCGCGCATCATCACCGGTACCGCCACGGGAGCCCTCATCGCTGCTCTCGTCGCCATCCACACCGAGGAGGAGCTGCCAGCCGTCCTAAAGGGAGACGGCATTGACCTGAGCGCCTTCTCCATGGCCAAGGCGGGTGCCAAGACTGACGCTGATGGTGAAAGCCAGTCTCTCGTCTCTCGCTGGAGCACCCTCGTGCGCCGTACGCGGCGTTTCTGGACCGAGGGCTACTTCCTCGACGTCAAGGTGCTCGAGAACTGCGTGCGCGCCAACGTTGGTGATCTCACATTCGAGGAGGCCTACAACCGGAGCAAGCGGGTGCTGAATATCACCGTGGCCACAGCTGGGCAGGGTGGCGTGCCAACACTGCTCAACTACTTGACGGCACCCAACGTGGTAAGTCCTCTTTTCTCTGAGTGGTATATTCTTGTGCTGATAGTGTGCAGCTCATCTGGACGGCCGCGGTGGCATCAAATGCTTCGTCGGCGAGTCTTTATGGACATCGCGAAACCACGGTACTCTGCAAAGACGCCCACGGCAACATTGTTCCCTGGGCACCAGCCAACACAATCGACTGGCGCCACTGGACGCATGTGTCGTATTCCGACCGCGAGTCGCCATTACTACGCATCGCCGAGCTCTTCAACGTCAACCACTTCATCGTGTCGCAGGCGCGGCCTTACCTCATCCCCTTTCTGCAAAGCGACATGCATGGCCCGTCCCTCATGGAGACGCGGTCCAAGACGACATCGATTACAGCCTTCCTGGTCCGCATGGTCGGCCTCGAGCTACGCCACCGCCTGCGCCAGCTCGACACACTGCAAATGTTACCCGCCAACATCCGGCGCTTCCTCGTCGACGAGCGCGTGCCTGGCGCCGCCATGACGCTCGTACCCGAGGTGACGGCAAGCGACTTTGTTCGCCTACTCGAGACGCCGACACGCGAGACGCTCGACTACTGGATCACCCGCGGCGAGCGCAGCGTTTGGCCTGCCGTTGCTGCTCTACGCATTCGCTGCGCTGTCGAGAACGAGCTAGACCGGTCCTACCAGAAAATACGACGTCTCAAGGCCGGCGAGCTGCGCCGCCAGGCATCCACGGCCGCTGCCGTCGCGCTGCAGCGGGAGCGATCTAACGGGAGCAAGAAGTGAGCCGAGGTGGAGGCTCTACTTTAGCTGATGATGACGATTCTAGACAGCCAGCATATACACGAATATCTTTTTAATTCTCAGACATGTGGCTCTAATCTAGCAGTGGGCAGGTGTATTAGTCTTTTCCATCATACTTAAACCGATACCAAGAACACGGCGACGTACAGTCCTTGCCACAGCAGTGTTCCAGAGGGTCAAATGATGATGATGATCCTCCAAAGTACTTCGTTGTCTGTACTTGATCATCCAGGTAGATGGTCGAGCCACCTAAGAGCCATGGCGTACCAGAACCCAGCCCTTCCTAGGTCCCAGCTTGTAGGGGTGCCTGAACTTCTCGTCGCATCCTATCTGCTTCCACCTCCCAAAGAGCTGCCCGTTCTCCTCCAGGATCAGCCGGAGCGGCCCACTCCAACCAGATATGTCTGCAGGCCGGGCCCTGTTTGCTGCGTATGGCTCGATGACGTCCAGCACTTTCCCCATCCACTGCCCCGCGCATTCCCGGAGTATCTCCCTCGGGCGTCTGCTGAGCGCCTGCAACGGGCTCTTAAGACCTTGCATCCATCTCGGGATTCTCATGTATGCTAATATCCATGGAGGGCGACACAGACCTTGGCTCGTGGCTGCGTTTCCAGCGGGAAAAGGGCTTGACATGTGCGCAAAAGCCAAGCAGGAGCAGCGACAACAGGCCTCCTACAATGAGTCCAGTGATCAAGCCCACCCGTTGCCCTTTTTTCAGCTTCGATGAGTTGCCCGGGTCTACTTGGCGATCGCCCGAATCGGTCATGAACAGGACCTTGACCTCTAACGACGACCATACTACCGGCTCCCTGGACATTTCAAAGTCAGTCCCAACGGCACACATGACCCGGGGGCACAACTTCATACGTACCCATGCTCGTACAACGCAGCTACGCTTGGGTGCGCCTGGTACGGCCTGGCGTCGGGGTCATAAATGTCCTTCCAGATGCCGTCGCTCAGGTCGAAGATGCCGAGACCTTGAGGGAAAAAGTCCGACATATTCCAGGCACTCGTATCGGTGCTGGTGTAAGTGAGCCCGCCCCAAGACAGGAGCTGGCGCTGGCCCACGACGGCGCAGGCATGCTCAGAGCGGCCTCTGCCGGGCTGGTCGCTGAAGAGCCTCGTCCACTTGAAGGCTGGCAAGCTGAGGACATGAATGTCGTTGTAGTCGGTCCGATTCTCGGCGACCATCCCGCCATAGACAAAGCTGCGTTGCCATGTCAGAGGATTCATTGTTCGAGGTTGGCAGGAGACTGGACTTGCATGTCAAAGGTCCCGTTGGGCCCCTCGACCCCGACTGAGCAGTGCCGCCTTCTTGGCTGGGGGATCTCATCTCCTTCCGCCTCCTGAGAATACCACTGCCTAGTGACCGGATCGAGGAAATGTAGCGTTTGGAAGTCCATGTGAACCGAACCTGCGCCGTCTACACCGGGGCTCATGCCTCCAAGCAGGAAGATGAGACCATTGGGTCCAAACCCGGATGCATACACGGCGCTGGCATCGGCGATGGTCCCATTCTCCGAGTAAGGTGCCTCGGGGTTCGGGTTCAGCTCCCATTCCATGGTGGTGAAGTTGAGGGCAACGTAGCCATTCATCCCTTCTTTGCGATTGTTTAATCCCCTTGGGGATGTGCCTCCGAAGATGAATCCGGCTGTCGGCGTACTGACATAGGCAGCCGACTCCCGGAGCGGAATTTTCTCGAAGACCTGGGCGTTTGCCGGGCCATCAGCGGTCCAGGCTCCTGTCCCGTTGATCACGCGAAACGCCCACATTCTCGACTCCTCGACTGGCGCATCGGACCAGGAAGCCGCGCCACCCCATACATAAAAGGTATCGTTCTTGAAGTCGGTCAGTAAGGACTGCTGCGTCATTACAGGCATGGTTGAAGGCCTGGCTATCTCTGAGATGGGCGCATCTTCGGGGGTCCAGAGCGATGTGAGGTCGATGGCAAGGGTCGAGTTCACTGGGAAGAGCAATGGATGAGTATGTGTGGTCTACACGTGGCGATGGCGCCGTTATGGTTACACGTACATGGATTGGAGTGTCTCCAGCTGGTAAAGTTGAATTGTGACAGCTCGCCGCCATCGTAGTAGACAATGCTACCGATGACCGAGACTATAGGAGTTGTAGAGCGTCAGATCGACGGCCTTGACTTCTTGAAGCTCGCTCGGAACCTACCTCGACCACCGGCGAGACGTAGAAACTCGTTGACCGGAGGAACATTGACTGGGCCGGGAGCCCCGCCTGACGGATCCTCCAGCGCCTGTCCCAAGATGCATGCTGAGAATGAAAGCGTCACAGCCCATGTCTGCCACCAACGAGTCGACATGTTGGCCATTTGCATAGCCAACATTTTATTCGAATACTGTTGCTTGTGGCTAAGAACCTGGGATTGACGAAACGTAACCTGAAAGTTGTAAGGGACGAGAAAGAGAAAAGCGAAGGTGTCGTAGCCTTGGTATCTACGTCCGTTGGGTCTTCGTGATCAGGCTGTGGTGGTCAGCATTGACCTCAGCAGGCCATGTCTTAACGGTTGCTCAGCTCATGCAGGCCGAAACCGTCGAGCCTATGACAGAACGCATCAGCACATTCAAAGGATGGTGGCTTTTTTTCTTCTTTTTTTTTTCCGGCGACAGGGCTTTTTTGTCATTCCATTTCTCTTGGCTGTCGCGCGGCGATTCGCCCCTTTGCGAGACGTCACGTTTCGGGGCCTCTGCATACCGTACCTACGATGACCACAGCCTTGCACTTCACACCGATCCCCATTGCATCGAATAAGCCCGTAAGCCAAGTATTACGACGGTGATTGACCTACTATGTCCTCGGTTCAATCTGTTGCTTGGTTCGACCTGCCGCACAGTGCGATGTTTCAGGGGTGGACTGTCAAGGAGCAAAGTTCAAGATCGTCAGACTACCAAGATTGTCAAACTGCCGACGTCAATGCTCAAACCCGGTCCCGGGTTAGCTATGCGAGCGACCGAAATTTGATGAGCCGATTCATTGTTTCCGCCAAGATCATCCCGCCTCAGCCTCCGAAACTCGCGATAGTGGGCGCGAAGGTTGATGCGCAGGGCGGCGCTCCAAGCCGCGACTAACCACGACTCCCAAATGAACTTGATAACAGCCCAGATGTGGCCGAAGAACACTTCAGAATGACCCTCCCACCATGTTGGCCGCGCTCTTTGTTGCCTGCATTGTCGTGCTTGTCCGTAATCGTGGTCCTCCTCACTGGACGCCGCCTATGTTGTGGAAGATGAGTCTGATCTTGAAGTTGGCCCTCTGTTGGAACTGGCGAAGCCTCTCCTGGGCAACGACGAGCTTGTTGGCGAGTTTACAGAGGAAGGCGCTTCATGTTGACTTGGTGTTGAATTGCATGTCCGTGTGGATGAAGTGGTGGCCTGGCGCTACCTCCCGGGTATCCAGGTAAACGACGTGGCAGCGGAGCTTGTCGGCTGGGATGATGTCCCCGTTCTGCTGTGCTTTGGTCATCTCGGTTGCCTTGCGGGGTGCGAAAGCTGTAATTTCAGCGCAGAAGGCGATCCACCCCTCAAGTCTTCCTGCCCTCTTCAGAAAAGGCGGTCGTAATCAAAACGCCGAGGACGATGGTGAGGACCTCAAGGGCCAAGGCCTCCCCGCGCGACAGGCCGACGGTCGACAACACGGCCTTGGCAATTGAACATAGGATCTCGACCGCAGCCTCCAAAGCGGCAGCGATACTCTCGTCGGCGGCGGCGTTCCGCTCGGCGGCGTCGGCGCTCCTCGCGTTCTCCACGGCGCTCGACTCGAGAGCGGCGGCGGCGATGCGTTCGAGGATGGCGGTCTCCATCTTCTTCTTCTTGGTGGTGGTGGTACTGGAGCAGCTTGGTTCCTATGCACTGGTAGTATTGGGCGAAGAAGAGAAGAGGAAACAGGAACAAGACGCATGTCAGATATACATATCATCGTGAGTGTCTGAAACGTACCTGTATTCGGCAGGCGCGATTGGAGGCAGAAGTTTGGGAAGGCAGGAGGGGAAAGTACTTTGCACGTGGTATGGCTGGACGGGACACTTGCTCACCCGCCCCGTCCGTCGACGGACCAACGGGCGCTACAATTTGCGCCAGAGTGCGCTTTCAAGCCTGCAAGAGTGCCAGGACGTCGTCGAGCGGCTCGACATGGCCGCAGTGGATAGGAAGTACCTCCTCGAGGAGGAGGGGATCGATATTGTGATCGATATGAAGGGCTGGCAGCCCTCACCTGATTCGGCCTCAATCTTACCCCAACGGCAACGCTGGTCTCATAGCTCGTCCAGGACCAGTGTCAGACCATGGTCATCAAGGGAACTCGTCACGACGTGACGGAGATCATCATGGCCACCATCGAGGCCGTCACCAAGCCCAGCGTCTTAATCGTGGGACTCTGTGCCTTTGTGGCAATCATTGCTGTCCAGCAGTACTTCATCCAAATCCACCGCCGCACTTAGGTGCCTGTGCAATCACCCTTGAAGCCACTTCCCAATGGGCTTCCCAATCGTTTTTTGGGGGATGTGATCCTCACACTGTTGCTGGCGCAGGCGGGGCGGACATGGGAGGAGCACTGGTAGAACCAAGCAGCTAACCGCCATCACAAGCCATCACGTCGCGGGCTGAATTCAATCTGGGGGCGTAACCCTGGCTGAACAACTTCTCCCAACAACTTTAAGACTCCACTCTAGCAATATCTTTCTTTCCAAGGCAGTCACTTATCTCCTACACAACACAAGTTAATCTCTTCTCCCTCATCCTAACATAGGTACCCAAGTAAGTATTCTGTTTTCGGCCTTTTATTTAAAAGCATCGACACAACTCTCTAGCCTGTATCAATACATTCTAAAGCCACCTTCCTACGAAGAATACATTACCCTAGACCCATATCTTCGCGCTACGAGGCAAAACTCCATACAAAGCCGGCTCATCCGACTCCCAGATACGCATCTTATCGCTACAGTGAAACGACTTGACGTAGAAGACGTCCTACGACTTCGCCACTCATCCCGGACTTTTATACGCCTCTTCTACCAGTTAATAGAGTTTCAGCATCTTCACCTCACCACCGCCGAAAACGAGGACCGTATACAATACTCGCATCGCGTCTAGGCTGTACCTCGCAGACGTATTCTGATTCCGACCTCCAACCTCTCCTATAAGAATCGACTATACGATTCCTAGCATTTAAGGAGGGTGAAAAGCCGTCTCGGTGCTGCTTATATCACCGAGTCTGTACCTTTCTGTATTACTCCGGTTACCAATTAGAGCACCGAGCTTTTTACCCCCCCCGGCCCGGGAGCGAGACAAGCTGAGAAACGACAGGATCTACCTTGGCCGCGAGAAGTCTCTGGTGTTATATCAGCACGTATCAGTGACCTGGGATTCAGCAAACCGCCTTACCGATCGCTCGCCAGGCGAGAACATCATCATCTGCATCCACAGCCAGCATACGAACGCGTCAGGGTGCAGTCACGTTCGTCCAGGGGCCCGGCTCTCTACCTGCCTCCACAAAGACAGGTCGCAAAGAACAGTGGACGATCGATATGTTGATTTCAGACACGGCATCAAGCAGATAGGACTCAGCAAGTCAGTTCGGCGTCTTAACTTTCTTAAGTATGAAGTAGATCAGGGATTCCTGGTAATAAGACAAACTTTCGAGAAGTACGCATTTTCGGCGTACCATCTTAGGTAGCTTAGAAATCTTAATCATCGCCGGGACTCGGACGAGGGCATACGAGGAACTACATAGTATCCGGATTAGTATTATTACGCATATCACATATACAAGGCGTAGAGACAGCCTAACGGGCACCGGACGCGTAATAGGGACGACAGTACGGGAGAGAGAGATAGAGGTTGGATCACGATCGAGAGCTTATCTAGGTAGACATGTAAGAAACATAGAGGCGCGAGCCTGCTCGCTACAGCATGTCGGCGTAATCTAGCGCACCTAGGTAGGCTGTGAATGTGCTTCAGGTTGTACGTGGCTGATTGTGTCTACCCCGGCCAGCTCGCTGCCCCATGCATGATCTAGCAGCGCACGCTACTCAGGAGTTGTTCTCAAGCCTCGAGAGAGACCGGCGTTTTGGTGTACTCTCGTAGGCGTCGGAGGACAGTTCCCTAGAGGTAAACTCGTTACTTAGAAGGGTTTCGTGAAAGAGTATATTACCCGAGTAAAGGTTCAGTTCTGCCTCGGGAACATCGACCGGAACAGGAACTGGCCGGGGCTCGCTTTCTCGTCCTGAGAAACTAATGGTATCCGACATGGACTGGGTGGCCTTAGGAGACGCCAGCATAGCGGCAAGCGTGGAGTTCCCATGACGGATTCTCCTCCGGAGGGGAAGTATTACTCTGTTGGGCCGAGGCTCGCTGGGCTGGGGTTCGCTGGGCTGAGGCTCGCTAGGGGGCTCATGAACAGCGAGCTGTGTGTTGCTGGCGCCTCCTATGAATACAAAAGGTGCATTTCCCGGCTTGTCTTGCAAGGCAGGCGTGACGGCGCCAGAGCCTGTGCTGTCTGCAGCTTCGGATGTTTGATCGTTGGAGAGAGGACCGCCATGAGTCTTGTTGGCTGCTTCGACGGGTGCGCCAGCATCAGAAGGGGGCGTGGAAGCGTCGGAAGAATCTGCTTCATTTGAAGCATCGTCGTGGAAGGTTTCGCTGGGAGTGGCAGCCGTAGTAGCCTCTTGTTGTGGTGGGGAGGGGATCGAGTGAGTCGAAAGTTCGCCTCCCGAGTTTACTTCCGAGGAGGCCGGCTCTGCGGAGCTAGAGACGTTTTACAATAGCACCAATGCTCGCGTTCTCAGCTCGGAGACAAGGTCACTTTCTGTCGACGCTGGAGCTGGGGTTGAAGCTGGAGTTGGGAGTGAAGCTGCTTGAGGGAATTAGCACATCGGCCTATGTACATCGTGGATGTTGGACTGGACTTGCCTGAGTTACTGGGATCGGCGACGACAGTGGTTACCTGTGACGCCGCCGACTTGGTTTCCTGTGACGCCGTCGACTTGATTTTCTGTGTCGCCGTCGATTTGCCTGTCGACTTGGCCTGGTCTGGAAATGGAGCACGCCTCGTCAGCTAGACCGTGATGCATGATCAACTTTGGGGGAACCAACCCTTGACTTTTAGTGGCACTTTCGCGAGTTCGCAAAATATCCTGAGTCCCTTTTGGAGCAGGAAAATGTCCTGCTCAAATTCCACGAGGGCTCCTTTGTCCGTAGAAACGAATTCCATCAGCTGCTGGTCACTCTTGATAGCCACGAGGCTTGGGTTGAAGATGTCGGTCAGCTCTCGTACGAGGCAGCTCTCGACGACCAGGTTGACGAAGTTGTCGGTAAAGGTCGGCAGGGACATCTATCATGTCCTAGAATCAGTAATTCGCTCTTTGAATGATGAATGACTGGGGATGGGCGTCTTGCCTCGAGACAGGTTTGCACTGTGTCCACGATGTGTTCGGTGCCAAACGCTCCAGCAATTCCAAGGGTTTCGTCGGATGCCTCTCTTCGCTTGTCTGCCAAATTTCGCATGGCGTCCTCAAAGTTAACGTCGAGGGCCATGGCGTATGATTCCTTGTAAGGGCGCAGTATCTCCTGCAGCTTGGATGCGAGGACCTTCTTCTTTGCATCGAAGAAGGACTTTACATGGGTGGACAGAATGGCGACTGCGGTGGGCTTGTTGGAGGGACCCGTTACCTCGAGCACGGCCTGTTCCACGAACCACCGGACCATGTACACGACTTTTTCGAGGAGCCTTTGGGCCAGAGCCCCCCAGTGCTTTGAAATAGTCCCGTTGCATAGCGGAGTTGGGTTCAAGTAGATCAGGTTTGGTGACAACCAAGATAGTCCTCTGCTTGCCGGAGTCATGCTCGGCTACCGCTGTAAAGACTGCTTGGTCTTCAGCTCGGCGGGTAGTGGCAGAGACGACTGCCACCATGATGCTGTTTGGGTCCTTCATGTAGCTCGTCGCAATGTCCAAGGCGAGCTCCTTCTGACCTTCTTGGGACTGGTCATCGGTGTCGTCGTGATGAATTCCTGGCAGATCAACCAGGGTAATGTGACACCCTTTGGTGTTGGGGGCGATCTCCAGCCGCAGCACATCCTTTAAAAGTTCCTGGCCAGTCTCGGACAGGCCCATGAGCTCTCTGGCGGCGCTGAAAATGGGCTGCAGGTTGCCCAGGTCGAATTTGTCCATGGGGATGGCTTGTGCTTCTTTTGAAGGGTCGCCGAAGCGGACCTCGGCATGGACACAGGGGCCACCGGGCCTCGGGGAGATGACAAGTTCCGTCGCGAATCGAGTGCAGCCATCGTCGTGCACCGGGAAGCCAATGTTGGTGAGGGCGCGAAGCAATGCCGATTTGCCGGCAGATTGGTCTCCCACGACAACAATCTGGGGTAGGTCGACGGGTTTGCTGACGCCCATTGGGGACAGCTTGCCCACAAGGTCGAAGATGACCCGATTCTCCTGGTTGACAAAGACCCTCGAGGGCTGTCAGGTTGAGCTCATAAGGGGCCCAGATGAAGCCTGCCAGTCCGGTTTGCGCCATGATGATGTGCCGCCTGAGTGCAGCAGGAGGTCAAGTTGAAATGAGTGTCTGGTTGAAGCTTGAAGTGCGATTGATGGAAAGCTGGAGCGATGAAGATGCGAAGTTTGATGTTTTCTGGAGTTTCCGAGTCAACCAGGTGTACTAGCTAACAGGCCTCCCCTCGTAGCACGGGGCACCGACGCGACATGAATGTGCCAGGGGCATCCAGGACGCGACTTTTCTGCCAGGTACGCGATTTGGTGGTGAGCGGGCAGTGCCGCCACTGTTCCAGGGGGTGGTTAGTGGGTAGCAATGCCAATGGAGAGCCTGGCTAACAGTGAACTGACGTGGCTGTACAGCGCGGCGAAGCCCGCCGCGATGGGCACTCGGGCTCCCAGATGAGCTGAAGGTCTGTCGAGCAGTCGGCTTCAGCCTAGTACGAGGCGTTGAGAAGGGTTGGCCATAGATGCTCGTCGGTGCCTGCCGTAAGGGAGTCCCCAGTGTCAGCGAGGCTGCATCTGTTCTGCCCTCCGAGAGAGGATCGTGTCCAACTTGCCATTCAGCCAGAAAATGCCACCGCCAATGGGGAACTCGAGCTCTCTGGGTATCATCAAGATGGCTGCTGCGGGACCGGCCATGACGCTGATGATGCCTGCAGCGACGATGAGCAGGATGAACAAGGCACAGTTTCCACGTCGTTGTCGATCGTTCTTGGAGAAGACGCCGCCCCAGAACTCGGCAGACAGGCTGGCAACGACCAGAAGCTCCTGTGAGTCGTGGGCCACGAGGGTCAGCGGCGTGGACATCCGCACAGGCATGACCGAGGACTGACCTGGAGCTTGGCGGCGACCTGCAAGAGCCCCATCTTAAGGTCATCCTGGTTGCGCATGCCCTGCAACTGGTCCCCGATGAAGTAGCCGATGATGTTCATAGTGGTCACGGCGGCCGAGACGGAGACGGGGAGGAGGTGGAAGGCGCATCGTGCGAGGGCCAGCTTCCGCGAGTTGCTCAAGAGAATCTTTGTGGGCTCTGGGTCTTGTTTGAAGATGACAATCTTGCCGCCGCTGGAGCGGAAGAGGGTGATAAACCGGTTGATGAAGTGATCGAGTATCATGGTGCCGGCGGCGCTGCAAACGAGGCAAGTGGCCGAGGGTATCTGAGGAGGCAGCGACGGAGGATCATTGTGAATCGAGAAGAGTGGCGTGAACAGATAGGGGGCTTCAGGACAAGGGTGAGTTTATCAAGGCGGATGGCTGGGTGCTCTCATGCAGAGTGCAGAGTGCCAGTGGGCAGTTTGGGTGTGTGATGGATGTGATGATTGACT
Organism: Plectosphaerella sp. P0831; assembly: GCA_014635975.1. Classification (NCBI taxonomy): domain Eukaryota; kingdom Fungi; phylum Ascomycota; class Sordariomycetes; order Glomerellales; family Plectosphaerellaceae; genus Plectosphaerella; species Plectosphaerella sp. P0831. The sequence goes on along the minus strand of JACAFV010000057.1, from coordinate 212,873 downwards.
TGGGGGCCGAAAATTAGGGGCGCAAGGTTTTGGTTGCGCCATCTGTCCGTTGCCAAGGCTCCGACGGCGCTGGATGTTTCCTCTCTCGGTGCCCTGCGGTATTTTTAGGGTCATACATGTCAAAGATCCGGTCCTGCATGTGCTGAGCCATTCTTCCGTCACTGGTAAGTGTCCCTGAGTCTTGACTCCATGTAACATTGAAGGAAGACTAAAGCCCCTACATAGGCTGCCTGCCCTCCAGCTGTAAATTACAGGGTGAACAGGTTGACATCTTGCCCAGACTCCTTGAGCCTCTTGTTCGCCCGTGTCAGCAGCCACTTCATGATCATACAAGTAACTATCGAGGCGGCTGAGGATACCATCATGAGGATGTTGGCCATGACATAGCGCGGGCCATGACTGGCAGGGAAGAAGTAGGGGCTCCAGATATTTCCAAGCTGGCTGAGCAGGTTGATGATTGCCGTTGCGCAGGCCCTCTTCTCCGGCGTCTCGTTCAGCGTCGAGCTGGCCCAGCTGAAAACCATGGCGTTGGAGGAGAAGCAGCCGCAGATGTAGAAGAAGGCGGCGGCGTAACGCACGGGACGGTTTACCGTCGCCACCGAGATGATGAAGCCGATGCAGGCCACACCCTGCGGCACGGAAATGTGCCAGCCGCGCTCTTTGCGACGGTCGCTGGACCAGGCGGTAAGGAAGGCCACGACGGTTCCAACGAGATAAGGCGGGGCGGTAAGAACCAGCGTGATGGTTCTGTCACCGAGGTTCATGCCCCGGACGATGGTGGGGAAGAAGTTGTTGAAGCCGTAAGCAGAGTGGTTCGCGGTAAGCATGGCGACCTGGAGTCGTGTTAGCTTTTACATGCTGGGTGCATCGGCCCGCATGCCAGACTGGAGAGGAAGCGAAACGTACGAAGACCCAGGTCCTGACATCCTTGACCGCCAGCCAGAGACCCGTCCAGACGCTGCTGTCTGCTTCGGGGAGGGAGACGCGGTCACGCTGGATGCGGACGACGGAGACGGTGTGCTCCTCAGGAGTGAGCAGCCACTGCATGATTCCAGACTTCATACCCGGGAAGTCGGGGAGGACAAACACAGCCACGATAGCGATTGCAAAAGACCCAGCCCCCTCAATAATAAAGAGCCACTGCCAGCCAGCGAGGCCGCGAACATCGGTAAGGCCCTCGAAGACACCTGCAGCGATAAGGCCGGAGAAAGCTGTCGCCAGCAGGACGCCGGAATACAGGACGGCCGTCCTTCGGGCAAGCTCCTTGCGGGGATACCAGCAGCTGAGGAGATACATGGCGCCGGGGAAGAAAGGCGCCTCGGCGATACCGAGCAGGAAGCGCACAGCAATAAGCTGGGGATAGTTCTGAACCGCGGCCGTGCTCGCTGAGATGACAGACCAAAGAGCCGCGCATGCGGGGATGTAGAGGGACGGCCGTGTTCTAGTGATGAGCATGTTGCTCGGCAGCTGCATGATCATGTAGCCAATGTTGAGGATGGACACAGCGACGTTGAATTGCGAGCCGACGAGTCCGAGGTCCGCCTCAAATGTGCTCAGTCTGGCTTGTCTGCAGAGGCAGTCGTCAGTCAGCAGCTACTTCTGGGCAGGTAGGTAAAAAATCATAAGCTCCGAATGCGCGCCTACTTACGCAATGTTGTTCCTGTCGAGGTAGTTGAAGAGGTACAGCAGCCAGACCATGGGAACGAGTGTCATGTCGAGCTTGCGGACGAGCGACTTCTCGTGGGCCGCAAACTCCTCCTCGCTCATGGCATTAGCCAAAGATGCTTGGTCTGGGCCTTCTTTGCCGGTGGAAGAACCGTCAACGTGATCATGCGTACCCTCGAGAGCGTCATGTTTCTCTCCGGCGAACTGTTGAGCTGCCATGACTGTTTTGTGTCGATCTTGTCGTCGTACTGATGGAGAGGTATGATGTGATGAAAGATCCGGTTGATGAGATGTCAGGGTTACTCTGAGCGAATGCTGCTGAGGTAGACCATGATTGACCCTGCGCGGCTGCTCATCTTATATCAATGACGAGACTTGGGGTCCCCGCGTTTCCGTTGCTGGATGTAGTCTGGCTCGGAGGACCAAGTGCCTCGCAAGAATTGGGCCCCGGTGGAATGCTCCCAGCATGATGTTTCGTGAAGCCCTTTCCCCAGATCCCCCCCCGCATGACCCCGGAAGATTCTCCAGAGCTACAAGACCCGGAGTGTTCCATGGCCTGACTCGCCGAATCGGTAGCGTCCTGGAGCTGTCCGGTCCCCGCAGCCAGGAGCTCTCCCGCCGGAGCCCTCCGCGACCCGGTACGACTCATGTCCGCATGCTCCGGAGCCGCAGCTACCCAGTATGTGATGGGAGAATGGGCGCAAGCTGTTGCGGAATGATATGTCGGTGAACGGGGTTCAGGGAGAATCCAGGCAGGTATGAACGATTCTCGGGGACTGGTCTCCGCCAGTGATTTTCACTTCGGCTCTGCCGGAAATTCCAGGCGAAGACAGACTGGTCAATGTAGGTAGTCAGGTAGTTTCTGAATAATTGACAAAGTCGCTGTATTCTTGTTGCAATCTGCTTGGACCAAAGTACTGTACAATGCTACGCCTATCCCAACACCGTCCGTTTAATATGGTTCAAGGCGCTCCCGGCCCTCAACCACAAGACTTGATGCGCATGGTACGAGTGATTCAACTTGCCCGTCCAAACCGCCCCATCAGTCGACCGTACCTCCATCGTGACCTGCCTGCCCGGCTGCAGTCCCGCCTCGTCGTCAATGTTGAGGAGAGAAATAGTGTCGCCCTCTTTGATCCTGTCGTAGTCGGAGGGCTTGTCGAACGTCAGCGGCAGCATACCCTGCTTCTTGAGGTTCGTCTCGTGAATGCGTGCAAAGCTCTTTGCGATCACGGCAGTCCCACCAAGGTACCGCGGCTCCAGCGCCGCATGCTCCCTTGAGCTGCCTTCACCATAATTGTCATCGCCGATAATACACCAGCGTATTCCAAGATCACGCATCGACCGTGCCACCTCGGGCACAGGCCGTACCGCACCTGTTGTTGGATCTCGAGCCTTGCCCACCGTTGCGAGCGAGTCGCCAGGGACAAATTCGTTCGTCGCACCAAGGAGCATGTTGTTGCTGATATTCTCGAGGTGGCCCCGGTACTTGTACCACGGACCGGCAGGCGATATGTGATCCGTGGTACACTTGCCGGACACCTTGATCAGGATGTTCATGGCCTTCGCATTGCCATCCACCCAAGGCGCGAACGGCTCTAGCAGCTGGAGTCGATCGCTCTGCGAGTCAATGTCCACGGTGAGGTCTACCGTTGACGTCAGAATAGGTGGTTGGAATCTGTCCTCGCCGGGCGAAAAGGTAGCGGGCAGCTCGTGCGACTCGGGGGGCGTGAATCGAAATCTCGGTGTTCCCGCCAACGCAGATGAGGAGGGTACCGGGAGCGAGTCGGTGGTCGGGTTGAACGTGAGTTTCCCGGCGTATGCAAAGGTCGTCGCAAGTTCCGGCGAGGTGACGAAGGAATGAGTCGCCGGATTTGAGTCGTGACGTCCAGTGAAGTTTCTGTTAAAGCTGGAGATAACCGAGTTCTTCTCAGCGCCGGCCACGTCGACATCCTTGCGATCCCACTGCCCAACGCAGGGTCCGCACGAGTTGCTGAGGACGGTGGCACCGGCTTCTCTCAGGTCTCCGAGAATACCGCATGCCTCGGCAGTAGCGCGGATCTGTTCGCTTCCAGGAGCGACCAGGAAGGGCGTCTTGACCTCGGTCAGACCAGCCTCTCTTGCCTGTATCACCAGGTTATGCACCTTGACGAGGTCCTCATACGAACTGTTGGTACAGCTGCCCACCAGGCTGCAGCTCAAGTCGACCGGCCAAGAACTCTCCGTCACACGGTTCCTGAACTCCGAGAGTGGGTGGGAGAGGTCAGGGGTGAATGGGCCGTTGATATGAGGTTCGAGCTTTGAGAGGTCCATCTCGATAACGTCGTCATAGTACCGATCGCTACCCTCATCGGCCACGAGAAGCTCGTGCTTGAAAACGTCGGCGTGGCTGGCGACGTCGGAACGGTTTGTCGCGGAGAGGTACCTAGAGCATATCGAGTCAGTCCTGACATAGTCCAAAGGGGTAAAAGGATTCGCAGGGGGGTATACCTCGAGATTGCCGGCGAGTAGGGGAAGACGCATGATGTTGAGCCAACCTCGGCTGACATGTTGCATACGGTCGCCATGGCTGTTGCACTGAGCGTGTCGGCACCGGGGCCGAAAAACTCGATGATCTTGCCCTTCCCCCCAGAAACGGTGAGAATGCCAGCCAGTTTACAGATGATGTCCTTGGAGGATGCCCATCCCGACAGGGAACCTGTCAGACGGACACCAAGCACCTTGGGACAGACAAGCTCCCACGGCATGCCAGCCATTGCATCGACAGCGTCAGACCCGCCCACGCCGATTCCGACCATGCCCATACCGCCTGCATTCGGGGTGTGCGAGTCTGTACCAATAATCAGACCACCAGGGAAAGCGTAGTTCTCAAAGATTGTCGTGTGGATAATCCCAGCCCCTGCTTTCCAGTATCCGATACCGTACTTCTTAGCAGCGCTGCTGAGGAAGGAATACACTTCCTTGTGATCATTCGCCGCCCGGGACAGATCTCTGTTGGCGCCGTACTCTGATACAATCAAGTGATCGCTGTGGACCGAAGTCGGTACCCTGACCCTGGGCAGACCCGCACTGATGAACTGGAGGAGGGCCATTGTAGCCGTGGCATCGTGGCAAGCTACTCGGTCGGGGCGGAGCTGCAAAATGGTCTTGCCTCGTTCGATGGTGTCCAGGGACCATTCACGCTCGTCGGTGACAAGATGGCTGTAGAGCACCTTTTCGGAGAGCGTGAGCGGTCGAGTGTCGGACTTTCGTGTTTTGCGAAGTGCTTCAAGCCGGGCGCCATAATCGATCTTGTTATACTGGAGAAATAGAGGTCAGCGCATGCATGGGAGCACAGATGGTTGGGGACGGAGCCCTACGGGTTCGAGAGGGCTCAGCCGAGCTTCTGCACCTGCTGCTGCAGCTGCAAGTCTCCGAACCTGGAGAGTGGACGGCGGGCAGCCGTGCCTAGAGGCGCTTCGTGCGAACGACAGCATGGTGTCAATGTGTTGCTCGTCTGCGTTGGCTCGTCAAGCTTGCAGGGGAACTGGGCAACATAATTCGTGAAGTGCCTTTGTGAAAATGGACGACATGACAGCTTCGAGGTGATATTCCCCAGAAGGAGAACGGGCCAGGGTAGGGTCCGGTATGGGGGCCGGAGCGCTCCGGGGATCCACTCCGGAGGGCTCCATCCATTACCTGTCAGTGCCCTCAGAAATGATAGTCATGCAGCTGATTCGCATCTGGCATCTCGCTGGATCCGTCCAGAGGAAATGTCCAGCTGAACCTGGAACGATCAAAGTCGGCTAAAAAGGCCTCCACTTCGGGGATGAACCCGTGTATGTCCAGAAGAGTGTCGTCGGGTACGGAGGGGTCAGCCCAGGGCGCCCCGGCGTGATGTTGCTCCCCGTTCCAGGGGGCCAAGGCGCTGACTTCCCCACCAGCGTCAGGCGGAAAGGAGCCGTCCGCGTCGCCACCGATGGCGAAAACCTCTTGGTCACTTCTTGCTTGAGTGTCGCCATTGCTGCCCGTGTTGGAGGACAACCACCCACTCGTCGACTCGGTCAAACGCGGTGTTTTGGACGGTCTAGATGGACCTGGACCTTGCGCCGAAAAGAGCCTCTGGACTGTCAGGTCCACCACCGAGCCGAAGCCGTGCTGGCCCTTTTTGGCCGACGGCCACCACTCACCACCCAAGGTCAGCAGATTGGTGCAAGCCCGCAGTGTCTTGGCCAGATCAGTTGCAACCGAGTTCTGTCTAACAGCTGCTGACATCCAGAAGCAGTAGATGATGGTCGCCCCCGCGGCGAAGATGTTTTGTACAGCGCGCCACCCGTAGTGTAGCCCCTGCAGGTCCTGGAGAAGTTGGTAGTTGTCGATGATGGCGCACGCGTGCTGGTAGCATTTCATAAGCTGCTCCGGGCTGGGGACCCTGATCATCTGCGAAGGCTGGAAGAGCAGTACTGCGGCCGTATGGTACCTTGTCTGTAGCCTACACTGCCAGATACGACGTTGACGTCTGTCGATACCAGCAAGACTGGGATCCGTGGCAGAGGACATGCGACCCAGCCACGCCTTGAGATCACCCTCGATCCTATCTCGAACAGAAGAAGGATCGCCTGTAAAGGCGAAGGCCGTCAGAGCATCCGGCAGGTGATATAAACGGAGTTTGATATCCGAGACGATGCGGCTTAACTCGAATTGACATGTCGAGTAGCGAACAACAGCCACGGAGAATGACGGATGCATAGTCAAGTAAGGCGCGTCTGCCGCGACGGGTAGGGGTTGGGGCATTTTGACGTCAAATGTCTCGTCCCGGAACCCGAGAGGTCGGCCTTGTATGGCGGCTATCGATCTGTCAAGCGAGTAGATGGTGTAGAATATGGATCTCCGGATCTGCCGTGTTACCTGGTCGTCTTCAGGGTTGTTCGTGTCGTCGTTCTCCTCCTCGCGGTGAATTCCCAACTCGATGCACTGCGCAGAAGCGATGTGTAAGAGTATCCACAGGTTGATTTCGGCCGGGGTCAGCATGCTGTGGATGATGAGGGTGACCAGAGCTTGGATCGAGGGCAGCGAGATCTGCGAAAAGCAGTCCTGTGAGAACTCGGTAGCGGCACGATAGAATCTCTCGGGGGCGTGTCCGTAGTTCCGAGAGCGGACTCGTATAATGGCCGCGGTGTTGAGGGCCATGAAGGTAGTAAACGCCACAACCGGCATAGGGACAGTGTCTTTCCCCGGGTGACCTGGTGTCACAAGCCGGCCGTTCCAGCGAAATGGTTCCGCGCAGCTGGGCCAGCCCAGAGGTAGTGCATCGTTGTCCAGAGAGCACTCAAAGGTTGCGTAGAGGGCATCCAGCCCGCCCAAGAGCGATGTCGGATCAAGAACGGGGAAATCGGGATGTATCCAGCAGATATACGCCTGTAGGAGCTGCTGTGCCTCTTTCTTCGTAGGTGGAAGCTCCCGCCTGAGAATCTCGTGAAGGGAACAATAGCGCTGGCGAAGAAGCTGCATGGGGAGCGGCGTGGCCGGCCATTCTGGTGGCAATGTAGAAATAATGGTGTTGTCGTTGACTGCGGCGGGGGATGAGCCGTCGCTGGATGGCGAAGCCCCAATGAGGTTGGCGAAGAGCCTCCCGGAGCTGGAGCCCAGGTAGTGCTTCTGATTAGAGTCGGAGTTGAGCGACAGCATGCCCAGATTCACAGAGAGGGAGTGAGCTTGTTCTGGAAAGGCATCGTGGGCGAGTGACGTCGCATCCGAGTCGGCCCGCCTTTTGATGGAAGTCGAGCTGCCAGACATGTCCGTTTCTCCCTCCGGTTGCACAAGGCTGCCTCCAGGATCCGGGGGGGCGTCGACCTTGGGACCTGCATTCAGGTCGATGTCTGGGAGTCGGCCTCGAATGATTTCTTCGAGCCATTGAATGCGTGCTTGCGCGGCGGCGGCGAAACTTGTGATGCAACCTTTCGTCAGTTGCCCAAACTTGGTGTTCACCGGAGCCAGGTCTTGCTTACTTTCGGGGTATGAGAACCGCCGGGTTCTGGCTGTCGACATCGAGACAGATCTCTTCCGCCTTGGTGCAGTTGGTGCAGGCAGGAACCTGGCCATCGCACTACACGAGGGTGGGTTGGCAATGTCCTTCAAGTTGGGTGCTGTTGTCGGCTGTTCACTCACCTTGGTCCTTCGGGCACGACAGCGCTGACAGGCCAGTCGAACTTTCTTCAGAGGCTGAGCTTGCGTGGCCATGATCGCCGGCTCTTGCAGATACAAGGCGATCGATGGTTCATATGCTGGGTGAGGTGGGATGGGAATGGTCGAGCGTGGGGACTTGGGCGAACTTGGCGCCAGTGCCACAGGTTGCTCAGGTGCCTGTGAGTGCTGAGTAATTCTCAGTCACCCACTGGATCGCGGTGGATTCCGCTAATTTTCAGTGGCCGGGTACTTCCAAGTTTACACATTCCAACCTCCAACTTCAAATTTGCATTCATCGTCTGCCGCCTCGACCACATCAGGGCTACTGGTCCCAACCAAATTTGACGCTGATTCTAGGATTTTCTATGCCGTCTACTTTCGATCAGACGTTCCCCAACCCGCGCCTAGCAGCGACATCGCCTTCCCTGTCGACCTAGGTCCGGTCGGTCCGTGACCGCTAGAGCAACCTGGTCTGCTTCGCTGGTACACCCGAGCCTCTCGACGGGACCACCTGTAGCAGCTCCGTCACCTTCTCATATATACTAAAGCTTATAGCCCCGGATATCTGGAGACGTCAGTATGGCTGCCGACAACGTCACGGACAGGAAGGGGGAAACCCTACGCTGAGTCGAGCGAGCCTCGGGGTGGTGCCCTTCCAGAGCGCCGCCAATCCTCCATTCCTCACCACCTCGCCGAAACACCCCACGGTGCTGCGACTCGAGCCCTGTACGGCTTGCATCTTCGTCTTGACGACATCGAACGGCATCGTGGAATATACCGTGACCACTCCAGCAAGCGCACCTGCAACCGCCGGCGAGAGGCCGCTCAGTCTGGTGTTCGCCAAGACGGACTCGACGTTCCCCAGCAACGCGGTGTAGCTGGTGAACCGCACCAGGGCATTGGAACCCTGTTTGATGGTCACCGGCACCACGCCGCGATAGAAACCCCGAATACCGTCATTTGCGAGTATTTCGCGAACCACCTGGGCGGTAGTCCGCAACGGCTTGGCCCCGGCTCGGTCTTGGATGATACGCGTCTTGACGTTCTCGCCTGGCGTCACTACCGTGATGCTCTCTGCCACGCCCGCCGCAACACCTGCAACCATGCTTGCCGTCTTGGTTGGACGACGCGTCTGCTCATCTCGCGGCAGCCATGTCTTCACAAGATCAAAGGTGAAGAAACGAACGCCCGACTTTGAGGCGTTTGAGGCCACGAACGCGCCCGCCCCTGCGTACAACCCTCCAAAACCTGATGTTCTAACGGTATTGATGAGAATGCTGCCGATCGATTCGGAAGACGAGTGAAGTTGTTTCGTCGTCTTGACATATTCTGTCGGGTACTGTTGGCGTCCCAATACAGTCAGCCAGGTTCGAGACTCGAGGGGCCTAGGTACGTACTGTGACCAGGGGTTCGATGCCGCCTGCAACGCCGCCTGCGATGATGGACTGTGACGGAGTCACAACCTTGTTTTGCTCTCGTGCCATCTTCAGCAATATTCAGGACAATAGCTCTTGACGCGTCCACAGGGTGCTGGGGACGACGGCAACTCGTCTATTGATATCAAACGCCCACAGGTCTCTCGGGATGCGTGGACCCCCCCCCCCGCCCCCCCNCCCCCCCCCCCCCCAAATCGTCGTGATCGATCGCTGTTGCGGTTCCACTGTCACCTATTGGCCACCCGGAGCGATCCGGTGACGCCGACCCTGCCCGGACTACTCCTCCACGGGGGTGTCCCCCACCCCCGCGGAACCCTCCATGGCGCCGGCGGGTCAGGGGGGCGGCTCCGGTTGGGGGGCACCATTGAGGCGACGGCCTTTGGCTATCCGATGCTCGCTGTTCAGGACCCCATAACAACAGCCTGGAGGAGCGCCCTGATGTTGACCGGGTTCATCAATTCTTGCTCGTATGACAACGTGGGTGTTCATCCTCCCATAGCAACCTCCTCGCCCTCGGTCCTTTGAAGTCAAACACCATCCTTCTCCTCTCTACGATGGCGCCGGCTGCACTACTCGCCTCACCGTCTCGGGATGCTCCAAAGAGTGTCTTGTTCCCGAATGGAGCATGGGATACCCATCACCACATCTTTGAACGTTCGCTCTGTCCCCGTTCTCGCTTTTATGGCGTGTATACTAATCCCAAGTGACAGCCGAAACATTCCCTTACAGCAACGACCGACACCTTACGCCTCCCGCCGCCACCATCGACAAGTTTGAGGCCTTCAAAAAGAGCCTCGGTATCACTCACTCGGTTCTCACACATGGCTTGTCTTACGGAGACGATTGCACTTCGCTCAAAGCGTTCGTGCCTCGCCTTGGACAGCAGCAGACGCTGGCCATTGGTGTCATCGATCCAGAGAACACTGCGGATGAGGAGATTATTTCCATGGCCGAGGCCGGCGTGCGCGGGCTGCGAGTCAACCTGTACAAGTACAAGGCTATGGAGAACGTCCAGCTCCAGAAGAAGGCCCTATCGGCGCATCTCAGAAGGCTCACGGATCTGTCGCTACCCTGGAGCCTGACCATGACCACCATCCACACCGCGTTTTGGGACGAGCTCGAGCCATTCGTCGAGACTGAGGTCGTTCCATCCGGGATACGACTCGTCACCGACCACTTTGGTCTCGTCAAGGCAGCCAGCATGCTGAGCCCCGGATTCAGGGCCGATCCGACGAGCCAGCCCGGTTTTCAGAGCATCCTGCGACTGGTCCGAAAAGGTCACCTCTGGGTCAAATTGAGTGCCCCCTACCGCGTCAGCGAGCAGGCTCCCTTGTACGAGGACCTCCAGGTCTTGGTCCGGGCCTTTGTCGACGCCAACAAGCACCGTGTCCTCTGGGGAAGCGACTGGCCACACACGCCGAGGATGAAGGTGCGAAGCCACGAGGAGGCGATGAAGGTGAGCCCGTATCTTGAAGTCAATGACGAGGCGTGGCTGCGGAGTTTGAGGTGCTGGCTCTCGGATGATGAGTGGCATTTGCTCATGGTGGAGAATCCCAAGGCCATATTCAGAGGCGGCCAGATGTAGCACGCGTACAGCAATCATTGTTTGAAAGTTATTCCCTCGACTCTACTTTTGCCCTCTGATGTTCTTGATCAGAGGTCCCATGGCCGCACCCTTGCGGAGCTCATCGAACATGATCTTGTCAACCTCGGCCCGCTGCTGACATATGTCGACGACCTGGTCAATCAGCGAAGGAGGCGTCACAACAACTCCGTCTGCATCCGCAACGAGAATGTCTCCTGGGTTCACCCATAGATCTCCATTGAACTGGAGGGGTACGTTGACTTGTGAAGCCGTCGTATACGAGTTTGACCCGAGAACCGACATGTCTCGAGCAAACACCTGGAAAGGCGAGTCAGGCATCTCCAGCGTGTGTCGACAACAAGGGGCTGCAAGGCACTCACTGGAAATCCCATTTCGTTGTGTTCGTTGACGTCCCTCATCCTTCCATCAATCACCACGCCTTGGGCTCCAAGGAACTTGGCCCTAGTCGACATGAGACCGCCCCAACAGGCTGATGGCAGGCCTTTTGGCTGCTGGATATACATAATGCCATCATTCTGGTTGTGGTCCACAAAGTGCTTTTCGAGTCTCGGCGCCGCTTCATCGCTCATCTCGACCATGCGAACTGTCACAGCTGGGCCGTGGATCCGGGCTTGCGAGCCAGGCGAGAACATGCGTATACCATCAAGGAAGCCACCTTGTGGGTGGTTAAGCTTCCTGAGCGCATCTGCGATCTGTGCCACGTTAGCAAGAAAGACCATGTTTCTCGCCCGGGGGAGTATCGTACGTCGCAAGTTGTGAACGGCTTCAAGGCGGTAGTCAAGCGTGCTGCCATTGTACTGAAAGGTGTGGTAGCTTAAAAGCGTAGGTGAACAAGCGACTGTCGAGGACGGATGGGCTGGCCCTTAAAACCATCTTGGTGAATTTCAAGGTCTGTCAAAGCGTTGGCTGCGTATCCAAGTTGGGCTGTCGCGGGACAGCTCCGATGTGCATGGGCGGGCTACTCCGTCTAGCCCCGCCACTCCACGATGCGCCGGGAGCTGCTGTCTAGCTGCGGGCCCTCGGTCTAGCAGCTAGAGCCAGCGGTCCCTGGGCCCCTGACATCCTCAGCTAGAAGTGAAGTAGTTGACGTGCTGAAAGATGCTGAGGGCAGCTTCAGATGGAGACACTTTGGTGACGTCCAGCTCGAGTTCTTGACCACCAAATCTGTGAATAACCTCCCGCTGGCGGATGTCTTGTACGAGGCGCGTGTCGATAATCTTGGCAGTGGATCTCCGTGTTTCGCCAGCAGCTCGGTTGAGATTTTCCACGAGACTACAAGTCAGGACAACAGGTATAAAGTCAACGCCTCTCTGCTCAGCAGCAAGCTTGTAGTCTTGGGCCCCCGAGGTACCGATAGGATCCGAGCTTCGCGAATCTGTAAAGATCCATGTGATCCCCCTTGGCAGATTCTGACGTGGCGATGATGGATAAGAGGTGTTGTCGGACGCTAGCCCTTACTTCGTGATATTCTGGAGAGTCGCGGTCGATGATGGCGGTGACGGGGTCGATAAGGAAATGGTTGTGAAGGATTTTGGACCTGGGAATGAGTTTCTGAAGCTCTTTGGCGATAGTGAGCTTGCCGATTCCAGGAAACCCGTCGATGTAAATGAAGCTAGGCATGATTCCTCGCGGGGTGAGAAGTACTGGGATAAAGAACAGGCTCAGATGATCTCGAAACCCTGGTAATGTATAGAGGGAAAGTGTTTTGGAGGAACCAGAAAGTCATAGCGAGTGACCGGTGTGCAGGCATACGGCCCTTTTTATGCCAGCGATGAGGGTTTGAGGCCTCTTCATAAGGCCTCAGCCAGCGCCACGATGGGTTGCGATAGCGTTGACGGCCTAGAAATCCACCTCCACAAAACAGACCGGGAAAGCACACCACAATGGAGGTGGCGCACTCATACAAACGTCCCCTGACTCATCTCTGGATGAGTTACCACAAACTGCGTATCAACCAGAACCCGGGTCTCCCAATGGGCATGGTCGTATGTGCTGGCAAGAGGTGATGTGGTGAGAGCTGCACCGTTGTTAATGGCTTGGGCTTGGTGAGCGAAGCAACGGCCCTGCAAGTCCGAGTTCGGCGTTGGTGGCCGGGCCCGATCGGCATACCTGCACGAGTGCCGATGGTCTGTTGGAGTGTCTTGGATGCGATAGGCTGTCAGATAGAGGTGACCAAAAAAGATTCGAGATGCCTTTCGACGACGATATCCAATGGCGATTACTGGAATGGCGACATCTTATCATCAGAGGTCCGAGCGAGTGTGGAGGGCTCTGTCATTCCGTCAATAGCCGTGTCTGGCCTAGGTAGTGTTTTGAGTTGTTCTAGCGAAGAAGGTTTGGCGTTTGGTTTGACCACTGGGAGTACCTAGTTCAGACAGGATGACGTTCAAGCTGGCGGGACCGGGTGGCCGGGCGGCCATATTGACAAGCACATGGGACGACGTTGGAATGGGAGCTTGTGACTACTCTGAAGGGGCCGGTGGGATACCGAGAGTTTGTGATGCCGCCCGGGGGTTCTGTCGGATGGAATGGGCCACAGAACTGAGATGCGTACCGCTTGCTCGTGTCAGTACCGTTGCAGGGCTGGCGGAGCGAGCTCGAGACCTTGGGCCGATGGCGCCAAGAGGTTTCTCATTGAGGAACTCGTCCTGGACCATGCGGTTTCCCAGCCGAATCGCCCATAATTTGGACCCTCCACCATGGTGTGTCAGTACAACCATCTGCCTCTCCTTTTGTTGTCTGTTTATTGTACCTCGCACCCCCTTGCCTACCAGCCCGCGGCGCACCGCACCCCCCTCCACTCCCCCGGTACCTTGGACACCTCAAATTCCATGCCCTGCCAGCTGAGGGACAAAGTCAGAAGGTTCCCCGGGACCGGGAGGAGGGGTGGCCCCAGCGAACTCCGGGTTGACAACGCCCGGGGGCCAGGGACTTGAGGGCAAGGTATCAACGCTGGCACCGGGCGACCTCGAATTGCGGTGCAAGGTTACGTAGGTACATGAGGATAGAGTCATCCAAACGATGACCGCTGGCACACATGCCTCCCTACCTTAACGCCGGGCTACCAGAGCGGAGCACCCGCCATCCACACCAGTGTCGGGTCTCAAAGTGGGTCGATCGTAGTAAACTTGATGGAGTGGTGCCCTGGTGTCCTGTAGGGGCTTCACTGAAGGGGGGTGCGCGCGAAGAGGGGCTTGTACATTTACCTGACCCTCCTTGCCCGCGACGACAGTGAAGCTTACCTGCCAAGAGGCGGAAATGATGGTAGTCAAGCACCAGGAGCGGCAAATGGCCGGGAGGCTTGTGAGGTGCGCCAGCAAATGGAGGAGCATGGTCCTCTGTCCGCGACGAATCGTTGGCTGGGACTGGGGATGTGCGTACAAGTATTCTCTCGTTCCGAGGTCGAGGTGTTTGCCAGGCCCGTGGCGTAGGTGCAGGTACTTGCTGCCTCACGGTACTCAGGTGGAGTCTTTTGGGGGGTGTTCTACCAGACCGGGATCCGGCAGACGTCCGATGGCCAGCATGGAATTTTAGTTACTTGACCTCCGCTCGAGTGCGCTGGTGTACTTACAAGTAAATGATCTATTCGGGATAAGAGGTGCAAGTGAAATAGGGTTGAGGCGATGCTCTCCGCCGGATCAACATCATAGCTCCTCGACCCAAGCCCGGTACACTAGAAGGATGAATGCAAGTGCCACCAGACTGGACAAGAACGAGTATTGAGGTAAAGTGCCTCGGATCACGATGCTACCTGATCCCAAATGAATCCACCCAGCCAGCCTGGCTCGTGCAACACTTCGCCATGCCTTCTCCAGACCATCAGGAAGTTCAGGTTCACTTACAGCCAGAGTTCATGACGGATGGCCGGGGCGGACTGGGAGACCATCCTTGACCTGACCCCTGTCGTCTTTCCCGCTCCACGCCGCCAAACGGACCCCGCGCCCCGGTCTGCATTTGCATCCCTCCCGTTCCCTGACCCTTGAAGAAGATTCTCCATCAACGCTGGTACGGAACATGTACTTTGATGATGCCACCACGTAACCATCAACATACTTCAACACTACCTGCCATATCATTTCAGTCACAAATGACTTGGAAATACAATGTATTGTGAAGCTGTCTCGTGCATTTCGAACAGACTCAAATGTCTGACCATGAAACCCACCCCTTAAGCTCATAGGCCTGTCTTGTCCTCCCCAGTCCCATAGGAAATGGGGCTCGGGTTGCGGGGGAGGGTCACGACCAGGCAAAACGGGGGAGACATCCTGGCATTTAGGCGAGGCAAACGAGTATAGCAGGTTCCCAGGAAACCACTTGTTATAGGTAGCTACGAGTACCACGGACGACCTGCTCTTGGCCTGATTGGGAGGGGGTCGGGTTGGGTCACCCCCTTCCCCCTCCCCCCTCCCTCACGGTGCCCCTGCTGAGTGGGTCCTGGAGGTTTCCCCCTTCGCGGTTGCTGGAAGTTGGGGCCCCGAAAACCGCCCGCCATGGCCGGTCCCTGCTTTCCACATTCGACCTTCGACGCCCCGTCGAAGGAGGGCGAACACATTTTGTTATATATTCCTGCCTCGTCTTGCCCATCCTCGAGCATACCAAACAGCATCGACTCCTCGCATCTTGATCGACTACCTACTCTACCGTCTTCTCACACGTAATCGCTCTCTGCCTCTTCCCTCGACCTTACCCATCCAGCTCCAAGCTGTTCCCACACACGTCATACCCCCAGAGTACGAGTACGCGGCACCTGGGTGGTGTACTCGTGCATCACCGCCATCACCACCCCCAGACATCCTCTCCCACGACCGCCACTCCAAGCCCTATTGCTCGTCATACCATCCAACATGGACGCTCATACCCTTGCCCATATCGACGCCCTCGACATTGACGACTACACCTTCGTCGACCGACCTCCCATGCCCAGCTCCACCGCCTCCTTCATGACCGAAGACGCCCACCCTCCCCTCCTCTCAGCCAGCACCGTCCTCCCCGGTGGCAAGAACAATAAGAAGAAGCCCAAATCGGTGGCCTTTGGGCCCGACACGGCGCCGGGAGACGAGCCCTCCGCCGATGCTTTCGCCCTTGGGCTCCGCCGTATCGACGCCGCCGCCGGAGACTGCCGCGACGACACCGTCTGGCACTTGTTGTCGAACCATCAATGGCCCGCCATGCCCGCCTCCACCGCCGCAGGCCAGAAGGCCGAGCGCGGCTCCTCCGACCGTGCCCCTACCGAGGCTTCGTACGTTTGGGTGCTTCGGGACGACCACAATACCGATGACGATGTCGCCGCAGCCGGCATCTGGTCCGACCGGGCGACACCCCGCCCCATGAACATCGACGACTCCGACTTGTCGTAGGGTGCTCGACACTGAAGCACTCCTCCCCCAAACAAACCCAACTCACATCCACCCTTTCCCTCCACTCCATCATATTATACCCCTCGATCCCTAAGAATGGCTTGACCCATGCTCGGATCCCTGTTCCGTCACGATACCCCATACCCATATACCCACTGTCTGCCCCATCCCCCGCTCTCCCCTTCCCTCCACGTCTCCTCTGGTTTCCCGTATCTCCGGTCGCGTTCGAATCCAGACGCATGGTCCAAAATCGGTTACACCAAAATGGGCATATTCCCCAAAGGAGTGGGCGAGAATGCATGGCGACATCTTTTTGCATTGCTTTGGTCTTCGGCGTTTGGCAGCTTGGCGCTTGTTTGGAGTTGGATTTTCTTATGACGAAACGAAGGAGACGTCGACATGCCATCAACAGACTGCATGACCCCACCATGACTGAAGAGAATACTCGTCCGACGTGTCGTATTTGGGTTTACTGCAGCTTTCATCAGCTTCTTCTTGTTTAGTGTATAATTATCATACCTTTGTTTTGGGCCGTGCCCGTGCCTGTCACTGCTCCCGTCTGAACAATGACCACTACCCTGGCCTACAGGGGTTCATCTCGACCTTGACGCCGATCTCTACCCCACATTCGATGCTCGCCGGGGCAAGGGAATAAATAATAACCCTTGGGCCCATCTTGTCGACGGCGCGGAGCTTGAAGTCAATTAGGAAACCTCGGCCTCCCGGGTAATACCTGCAAGTGCAACGCTGGGCCCTGGATCCCCACGTCACAACACATGACCGTCCTCTCGAACCGTCGCTGTCGACATTTAGCCTGATGAATTGCCGCGAGCCGCGGCCGGGATATCCACGATCAACAGGAGATGTTGCATAGGTTGCGGAGACAGCCCCTGCCTTGAGCCAGTCGTGATATTGCGTCCCCGCACAGGGAAAAACGAGGAGAAGCAGCGTGTTCGGCCGTCATGGCTTTATATACTCGGGCCCGTCTGCTGGGTGCAGACGTCTGGCCTTGCCATAGCCTCACGAAGTCAATTGAGCCTGGGAAAGACACTCACCAAGCCTGACGAGTCGACCTGTCGAACACCATTTCAAGATGCTCGGATCTCAGGGTGGCCTCGGAGCCGCCTTTGTGGCCTTTCTTGCCCTGTCGACGGGCCTGGTGGATGCTCGACGCTCGTGTCCTTCGGAGGACCATGACTGGGTTACTGTCTGGGGAAGCATGCCTCAGCTGACGGAGCTGCACAACCTACCTCCTGCGCCGTTTGTAAGTCTTTTCAGGATGCAGACACTTGCCTCCTTTATCTCCGCTTCTTTAGCTGACCCAGACTGGAGAACGAGTCAGGACGAGTCTTCCGAGACACAACCATTCGCCAGACTGTCAAAGTCTCGCTGGCGACTTCCAAACTTCGGCTCCAGATCAGCAATGTCTTTGGTGGCTCGGATCTCCCCATAACCGGTGTTTCCGTCGCATTGCCCGAAGACCCCTCGCAGGCTGGCGGCAGCACCATCCAGGCATCGACCGCGCAGACGGTGACCTTCTCGGGCTCGCAGTCGTTCCTTGTCCCCAAGGGGGCCACTTTCGTATCAGACCCCATCGACATCGAGGTCGAAGCCGAGTCTATCCTGGCCATCAGCATCTACTCCGCCAGTGGTCAACTTACCAACGACATCACCTCCCACCCAGGCAGCAGGACGAGCTCTTGGCTGGTGCACGGCGATCATATAGACGATGCAGAGCTGCAAGACGCCACTCGTTCGGACCACTGGTTCCTCATCAACTCGCTCCAGGCACCGTTCCCCAAGGAAGATAGAGCCGCTGCCTTTACCATCGTCGGTGACTCACTGACCGACGGCCGTGGCAGCACCACAAACGCGAACAACCGGTGGCCTGACAGGCTGCTTGCTCGGCTCCAGGACAACGCCAGCACGTCTCGCATCGCGATTCTTAACCAGGCCGCGGGTGGTAATCGTGTTTTGGCGGATGGACTGGGACCCAGCGGCGTGTCTCGGATCGACCGTGATGTCCTGGCCCATCCGGGTGCCCATTGTGCCCTCCTCTTCATCGGCATCAACGATATCGGCACCACGCCTCCCACAGAAGCGGCGCAGGAAGAGATTGGAGATCGACTCGTCCAGGCTTACAGCCAGATGGCAACAAGGCTGCGAGCTCGGGGCGTGACTGTCTTTGCGGCCACGCTGACGCCTGCGTCGGGACCAGGACAGGACTATGGGCTCCCGGAGAGGGAGGTGACCAGAAAGGCTGTCAACGAGTGGATCCGAAGTGCGACCGTATTCGATGCCATCGTCGACTTTGACAAGATCACTCGGGATCCAGAGGACGAGAGCAGGTTGAGGGTCGAGTATGACGATGGCGATCATTTGCACCTCAACCCGACGGGATACCAGGCCATGGCGGATGGCATCGATCTGGGAATATTTGAAAAGTGTAAGTAAAATACCAGAAGAGATGATGCGGGCGTCCGGAGGTAGGGAGAGGGGAAAGTCGGTGTGGCGGGAAATGGTGAAGGATGAGGAGTCATGTAATCAGGCCGAGGATGCCGGCAGTTGGGCACCAGGCAACACTCCGCCCCGCGGACTTTGTCACCCCATGGGAATCCAACCGTCTTATATAAACTGAAATCATCTGTCATCCGTTGCCACACAGCCCCAGAAGTCCCCGCTCTTTCGGAGAACCACAGTGATCGAGGTTCCAGGATTCTGTTGTCGTATCCGAGCACGTTGTCAGCAGTGAGTGGACAATAGTTGACCCCGAGACACTTCCATGTGTGACCATCTTGATATTCGTGACGATCACCTGCTTCTTCCCGTCGCAGACACACCTTGCATGACAGGGGTGGACCATGTGATAGGTGGGCGATGCAGAAGTGAGGCTTGGTGGCATTCTTCTGCTGGTTTCGGTCTTCACATCGTTTCTCGGACTTGACAGCAGACAGCAACATGTAATAGTACAGCCAACTTTTCCATTCCCGTTTCTACACTCTCGTGGTATAGTACCCAGTACCTAGTTTTGTTGATGAGAAATATTGACAAAGTATGCCCAACGCCTCGCTGTTGACACAATAGACGACCGACCTTGCGACGGAATCCAGGGCGCATTTTTGCTTCTTCCCTTTTTCCCGCGCCATCTTCCACTTTCCCTCTCTCACGTCCAGAGCATGCAGGTGCCGTCGGCGCCGGCACTGACACACCAAGGCTCCTGTGGGTGCCAGTCAACATCCATGACACCGAGCTTGTTGACAACCTTGTGGCCCTTGAGCATCTTGACGGGAACAATAGTGGGGTTCTCCATGAGGTCGCTGACGACCTTGCCGTGGAAGATTTGCAGGGAGCCGTCGTCACTGGCGTCGGCGAAGAGGGGCAGGCCGCCGCGGTGGTAGCGGACGGCACGGATGGCCTCGGAGTGGAAACGCATCGTCTTGAAAGGGCGGGTCGAGAGATCCATGTCGTGCCAGAGCAGACGACGGTCGTACGAGCCGACGATGACGTTGTCGCCGCCAGGGTGCACGTCGAAAGACGAGATCCAGCGCGCGCCGGGCTGCAGAACCTTGACGAGCTCAACCTTTTGCAGATCGTAGCAGCGGATCTTGCGCTGCGTGGCGACAAAGATGAGCGGCCGCGTCGGGTGCCAGTGTGCCGTCTGCACGAGCCCCTGGAACTTCTTGAAAGGAATCTGGGTCAGGTGTCGCGAGAGCGTGTGGATGGCCACGGAGCTGCGCTGGCCCGAGGGCGAGACGGTGGAGAAGTAGTCGCCGCGGCGCTGCCAGCTGAGCACCTTGACGGGCGAGCGCACCGTGACCTTGAGCAGGACGCCCTGGTCCTCGAGCTTGGCGCCGGGACGCATCCACTTGGCGGGAGGCTCCTTGTTGCCCGTGGCCGAGGGCTGCGCACCGTTGGTAGCGTAACCGAAGCCAGCATCGAGCACGTCACGGCTGGCCTGGTCGACACCATCGGGTCCGCGGGGCGGGACCATGAGGAAGACATCCTCACCGGCAGCGGCGGCCAGGATGAAGGTGTCCCGCGTAGGCCTCCAGCGGACGGCATCGACGGGGTCGTCGAGGCTGAGCTTGGCCATCCATTCCTGGCGACCGGTGCGGAGATGCCAAAGGCGAACGGTGTGGTCGTCGCCGCCACTGGCGAGCCACTCGCCGCAGGGGCTGATGGCGAGGGAGCGGACACGGCCCTGGTGGCCGCGGAAGACGGTCTGACAGGCCGTCGGGAAGGGGCGCAGCTCCTCGGGCCGCGGCAGCTTGGGCAGAAGCGACGCCGGGTCGATGTTGAGACGGTTCTTGCGCACACGAGGGGCGAGGTACAAGTCTAGGCAGCGCTCGAATCGCTCCTTGACAAGCGTAGAGTAGGCGGGCACGGAGCGGAGGGCGCCGTACTTTGCCGGCAGGTACTCGCGCTCGCGCTCCTCGGGCTCCTGCTTCTTCCACTCTTCACGCTCGGCCTCGGTGGGGAGGTACTCGGCGGGGGGGTTGTAGCTGAGGTCGAAGCCGGGCGGCGGCAGCTTGGGCGCCGCAATGGTCATGACGTGCGGGGGCTTCTCCTCCTCGTTGGCCCAGATGTCAAAGTAGGTCTCCTCCTTCTCCTCTTCCTCGCGTTCCCGCTCCTCGGCCGGCTTGTAGGGCAGGATGCGGCCCTCCTTGATGGCCTTGACGAGCTTGGCGATGCGCTTGGCCTCGTGCTTGGACGGGACGAAACGGCGCTTGGGCTCGGGGGCGGCGCTGAGGGGCATCTTCTCTTCGACTGACGAGAACCACTCGACGAGGTC
>JACAFV010000057.1:169667-191844 GCA_014635975.1 Plectosphaerella sp. P0831 | reverse complement strand
AGTGGAAAGCCATGGGGGAGGGGGAGGGGGAGAAGCTTGTGAACATACAGGATACGGGTCGTGGCCCTCCTCGGGCAACTCCTGCATCTGCACTCGCCGCAGCAGCTCGAGCTGGTCCTGTGTGAGGTTCAGGGGTTTGCCGGTCTCGGGGTCGGTGAGGCCGGTCCAGCCCTTGGGGATCTCGATAGAGTCGAGCAGAGCATCGAGAGCCTCGCCGGTGGCGGGGCGCATGATCTTCTTGCCATTGATATCGTAGCCGATGTGGGGATACGTGTCGTAGAAGGAGAGGGGGATGTCGCCGATGGTGTTGTCGGGCTGTTGGGCGTCCGAGTCGTCCGAGTCATAGACGGGGTCGATTTCGGGGTATTCGTAGCGAACGTTGCCGTTGGCGTCGGTGACGATGCGGTAGTTTGGTTCCTCGTCCTCGTCCTCGTCGTCTCCGGCGGCGGCGGAGCGGCGCTTCGAGAGGGCGCCGCCCTCTCCATCCGAGGGCACCTCGTCGCTCAGGATGCCCTCGTCATCCTCGTCCTCGTCGTCCTCGGCGTCGCTGCTGCCGTCAAAGGACAAAGCGGCCTCGCCATCAGACTCGGAGCTCGCGTAGTCCGAGTCGTTCTCGTCGTCTTCGCTGCCGGAGAGGACGGCCTCGAGGGTGGCATGGCCGAGCTCATCTTCCGACTGAGGCTCGACGTCGGCAACAGGACCCTTGCGCTTCTTGAGACCCGATTGCGGCGCCATTGTGAATGGTGCTGTTGTGGAATTGGGGTGTGGCTGTGGGGGTTGAATCCGAGATCCCACGATGCAGAGTCCGGGCTGGCAGGCAGACGGTGGTTGGAATGGGTCCTCTCCAGATTCTCGCTGTGATTTTTTTTTTCTGCCGTCGAGAATGGGGCAGCTCTTGCTGGACTGCCTTCACCGCCTGTGGGGGTGCTTTTGGGGTTCGGCCAATGAGGATAGCCCTTCTAGCGTCCTTCTAGAAGGAAGCGGGGTTATGTTTTCTGTGCACCTCAAGTTGTACCTTTTGGAGCTGAAGCTGAAGAAGCATCATGGCGGTGAGTTATGTCGTACAAGCCACCAGTGATGGCTGGGAAATCATGCCATGTCATCCTCTTCCGGAGACATATTTCGGCTGACGCCGTGAATTGAAAGCCCTTGTTTTGAGAAAGTTGATGCATGAGGAAGGTGGATGCAGATACACCTGGCCGGCTTCGTCAAAGCTTGGTTCTTGCACAGCCCTTGGCTGCCAAAGTCTGGTTGGTGGTAGAGACTCACCAGTGTCCGAGTATCCATCATATCTACCGGACTGGTAATTGGCCAGGCTCATATCCCAATGCTTCAAACCTAGCTAAGCGGAATCGGTGACCGCCGATTCGGGGTAGTAGCCAGCCCTTTCGGGTGCTATGCTCTATGTCCAGACTTGAAGAGACACAGATGATTCGCTTGAAGACACCCAAGTCGTATTGCGAAATGAAGACATGATCCCGCTAAGACACGCGTGGGGCATCCTGCATGTCATACGAGAGCAGGGTTCCCAGAATATCTGCGTCAATGTTGGATGTGATATAGCTTGCGGAGGCCAAGACTATCAGCCGAATCATGATCCATCCGAGTCCCTGCCATAGCGGCACACTGATTGTGGTTTTGAGGCCGAGGGGTCAACTGCGGAGTGCATCTCACTGTCCTGTGTGGCGTCGGGACAACAGGACCGAGAACCAGGGAGCTCAAGTTCAGCTGCCACATGGCAATGGGAGCCCCGAAAGTGTGGTCGCTGGGTCCGGCTGTGATCCCGTTGTCGGGTTCTACCGTCTTGACAATGACTTCAATTTTGCCAAGCCTGAAAGGCCCGAGTCCGGGACACCGGCGGGATTGAAGCGGTCGCAGTGCAAGTCCAGGAATGGCAGCTGAGTGGTTACCTGTCGGGCGGGCCGTCTGGGACGCCGCTACAACAAAGTACAACGTAACATGCGCCCAGCAGCAAGCGCGAAGCCCCCTCGAGCCATCATGACGGACGGGCTGGCACTGACGCCCAATGGGGTTGCCGTAGAAGCTGCTGAGGCTTCGATGGAAAGTGAAAGGGGGTCCCCTAAAATAGAGCTTTTTCTTTGCGATACGGTCGCCCATGCAATGCCATGTCATGTCATGCGATGCGAAGCCATGCAGTCCAACGGAGAGACGATGGGGCACACTTTCTGTCAGTTCACACGGGGGCTGCCGTCTTGTCTTGGAGGGGCGCCGACTCACGGACATGAGCGAAGGGTCGGCGCATGCGGGATGCGGCAGCGCAGCGGCAGGATACGGTGCTAAAGCCAGATTTCCAGTCCAGTCCAGTCCAAGGTAGGAAATAATCCTGGCCATTTCTGTGTCCGGGTGAGTCAGATCGCGCATTTGGGGATGCGATTTCCGTCGTACAAGCTAGCAGCCACCCACGCGACGAGATGCGTGGCACCTCAGGCAGGACAAGTCAAGGGGGGCAGGGCAGGGCATGGCGTGCATGACGGTGAGTATAGAGGCCGGCGCGCCGTTGCCCGGGAGCGGTGTCCATCTCCATCACCGGATGTGGTGGGCATCCAGCGAGGTCATGTGAATATTCAGGTTTCTTACTGTCTGCAGGAGCACTGCCCAGTACCTGTAGGCAATCATGTCGGTATACGAGCACCGACCCCCGACGCGACCGTGACTGAACTCCAACTCGGATGCGATGGCAGAAGCGGCCCCGGGAATTGGTTCCCCGGCATCTGTTCCCCCGCGCCGTCCGATCCCCGCGATGAATTGAGCACGATTTGCACCTGACGGGTCAAGTTGGAGTTGCCCCTCTCTGGCTGTTCCATTTCATCGGATTCTAGGTTCGGCCGGGGCGAGGGTGACGACAGAAGTGCGCGTATCCCGTCCTTCGCCGTTGTCGTTGGGGACGAATATAGAGGGGGAGACGCCCGGGATAGGACGGAGCTAGGGCCTTCTGCGGCGACAGTCGGAGGGATGGACAGGCTACAGCGCTGAAAGAAGGAAGGGGGGGGGACCTGATGGGCGGATGGAGGGAGGTGTGGGCTTGGCGCTTTGGGGCGGCCGATACCAGAAACCAGCGCCCTAACCATGACAACACCGGCGCGAGGCTCCCATTTGCTAGCGCCTTCGTACCTCGACTGCCACCATTGAATGTACGAGGACTGCAGTGAAGCGCAGCCTGGGCGCCGGGCGGGTGGGGAAATCGAACGTGGCGGTACCACGGCCACGCGCGCCGTCGCTTTTCCAGCGGTCGTTGGACCCTTTCGTTCCTTCAGGGTGCTCGCCCCACCCCCAAGGCTGGATGGCGCTGGACCGCTGGGTTGCGGGTGGGTTTTGTCCTCTGCATCCATCCATCTCACCTCTCCCCCTCCGTGCGTCACACCTCACACCTTTTCGCTCACGCCCACCTTTCCCATCTCCATCATCCACATCCACATCGCCTCTTGTCTCGCTACTCTATTACCGTCCGTACTTCGCTCGCGCGCTATCTTCTCTGACGTACCTGGCCTGACCGCAACAAACGCCTCATCCGCGTGTCACCCCGGCCGGCCTCAGCGACGACCTACGACGACACGACAAGCCCGTCAACTGGAAGCCTCTCCTCGCCCACCCCCTTTCAGCCGTCGCGGCTGCGCCCGCCCTGCCTCCCTATCGCGCACATTCTGTCCCCTGCCTGCGGCTGCTTCGTCTGCTCGGCCCTACCTTCACATCTCACATGCCTCTCTGCCGCCCTCGCTTCTCCCTAGGGCTGAACGAGATATAAACCCGGACCCCCTCCCCGCAATCCGCCTCTCTCAGCATCCTGGCACTCACTACACCCCCTTACCTTACCTTGATCTGCCTTACTCTCGGCACCAAGACCATCTTTCCACATTCTTGGTTCCAACGTCGTCAGGCACATCCGCCACGCCTTCACTTGACCCCTCCCCTCCCCTCCTCCTCTCCGACCATGCCTCAGTCCACGTCGTCGTCGTCAAAGTCCAAGCCGGACGCCGCTGTTGTGAAGCATAGAGCTTGTGATGAGTGCAGTAAGCCCCCTCCCTTCCCCTCACCGCCTCCTACCTGTTGCTGACACACACTCTCCAGGGACGCGAAAGCTGGCCTGTTCAAAGGAGCTCGATGGCTGTGGCCGCTGCCGCAAAGAAGGCTGGAAGTGCGTTTACTCGCCTCAGAAGCCCATGGGCAGGCCGCGCAAGCGGAGGCTTGTTGATGAGGTGGATGAGCAGCAGGCCTCGATGCCTGTAGAGCTCGTCCCCCAACAGCTCGCCGGTCCGGCATCGTCCTCCTCGTCCTCCTCGCCCTCACCATCACAGCTCCAGTTCACAACGCTGGCGACGCCCGGTAACCCCCTGGACATTGATTACTCGACGTTTTACGACGCGGGTGACTATGGCAACATGGCCTCGCTGGACATGCCCTATTACGACTTTTCGTCGGCAAACGGGCTGCCACAGGCCGCCTACCTGGGCCCTGAATACACCGACTTCTCCATGGCCTACGCCGAGCCTGCTTTCCCTCCGAACGGGCTGCAGTTTGGCGGTGTTGACCTGTTAGGTGGCATCAACTTCGACGACCAGAACCCCGCTAACATGCAGTTGTCCGAAGATATCAATAACACCGCCCAGGATATTCTAGCACTAAACGCTCAGTTTGAAGAGCGCAAGGCCCGTGAGGCCATACTTGAAGAAGAAGCAGAACAGACCAACCTCCCCTCGGGATCTACAGAATCTACGCCCAACCTCTCCCCTCAGTCAACCAACGAGAAACCCTCGGCCGCATCATCCTCGACCGGCGTGTCTCAGCCGGCCACACCGAAGACCACCAACCCCAACCCCAAACCCCTGCCCGACACCACCTGCAGCTGCCTTTCGCAGGTCTACCTCGCCCTTGACTCGTTGACGCGCCTCCCCGAAGACGTTATCGAGGCCATGAAGGTCGCCCGCGGCGCTGCGCGTGTGGCTCACGAAGTCATCATTTGCCCCAAGTGCGCTCAGCCAGCCACTCAGGACGTCACTGCCCCTCCAACGATGCAAATGTTCCAAAACACGATGCTTCTCGGCACGCTTCTGCCCACAACGGCCAACAGCTACGTCAAGATCTTGGAGATGATCGAGACGACGGCCAACGAGGCAAAGCAAAAGGGCGAGGACATTGTCTTCAGGCTCAGCGAATATGGCGGCTACTGGGGCAACATGGCCTACATCGATAAGATCACGTGTCATACGGCGGACAATCTGGGCAACAAATTGATGAAGCCAGACCACTGGCGGCTCACAGTTCGGGCGCTCCTCAAGCTCGACGTCTACGGATACCAGATCGACAGGCCGTCCGTGATCAACGGGTCGCACATCAGCCACCGCCACCTGGGCCTTCGGGACGTTATTCAGATCATGGAGGAGCGGTCCAACCGTCGACACGACCTCATAGACGCCTTGGTGGCATCTGGCCAGCCTCATCCGATGAAGAACGGACAGTTCACCCTCATGCATTGCAACAAGGACACGGACGCCAAGGACGAGCGGCAGTGCCTCAAGTTTATCGAATTGGCCCGCAATGCACTCGACAAGCTGGTCATTGCTTGAGGCCCTACCGATCTTTTTTCCACCCCGAATGTATCCACCTTCTTCGTCGAATCTCCTCTTTTTTTTTTCCTTGCTATTTGCACGCATTTATGGGCATAGATACACGGTTACGGCACGCACATGATGGCCACACGGCAGACACGACGGCGCAACAGGGGCATACTCCCAAGGGATAGATTTGGTCTCGCGGTTTTCTCATCTGCCTAAAAGTGTACGACGACAGCGTTACGAAAAGAAGCGAGCATCTCTCCTCGAAGAATACAACACATAATTCACATCCTTGCTGCCTACATTGACGTCCCTGTTGTGTGCAGCGGTGGCCGCAGGCTGACGCCCGAGGCGGACTCCGCGCGTCCCGCACCGAGGTCTTGGGCACCAGTGTGTGTCAGAAGGCGGATTTCGTGTGTAAGACGGGCTTGAAGCAGAATGCCATTCTGCAAGCGACGGACCCACGCCGAGGCGACAGGAACGCCTTGGCAGGCAAGAGTGTCGTCGCTGCTTTAGATTTCTAGGCCCCAAAAATGGGCTAAAATGCAAAACCACCGATCATGGCTGCTGTACCCGAACAAAGAACAACTTTACTTGCCCAAGATAGGCCACGCTAGAGGCGGCAAAGCCAAGCTCCGCCAGGCCCCCGCGGCTTACCTAACAGGGACTGGGCCCAGAACGGCACTGCCCTGTCCCGCGGACCCCCCCAGGCTCAGGCTTAGGCTCAGGCGGCTGGCCCCAGCACAGCACCAGTCCAGTCCAGCCCTGGACGGAAGGCTTGTGACCGCATCATATCGTGGCTCCCGCCCCCGTGGCTCAACCTCAAACCTCCAGTCCTCCGCCTCTCGACTCGCCCCGGACATTTCAACATCCTCCCCCCTTTCTCTCCCCCCTTCCGCCCACCCAAACCCATCGTCCGACGGTGCTGGTTCTTCGCTTCTTCTCCCCACGGAACGTCTGTTTCGTCATTTTTGTACATTTCATCACCCCCCCCCGTTCCACCGACAACCGATTGCTAGGTAGCGAGATAAGCTCGTCTCTGCATTCCTCAACCCGNCGACGGTGCTGGTTCTTCGCTTCTTCTCCCCACGGAACGTCTGTTTCGTCATTTTTGTACATTTCATCCCCCCCCCCCGTTCCACCGACAACCGATTGCTAGGTAGCGAGATAAGCTCGTCTCTGCATTCCTCAACCCGACACACGCTTGACGGCCCTTCCCCCTCCCGACTCCGAAACACTCCCATCGCCGACGTCCTCTCCTTCTTCGCAGACCCGACACGAAACGTACACAAACAAATACACCTCGCAAGCACAGAAAATTTCCGCGATGGGCTTCGCAATAGCGACCGCCCCCGGCGAGGAGGTCGCCGCTGTAGTGACCGCCACAGCAGCCTCGCTCGTCCAAGCCGCCGCGACGGCCGCCGCGTCCGTCGCCCCAGCGAGCATCAAGCACGGCAGTGGCGGTGACTGCCAGCTCCTCGGCCCCTTCGCGCTTATCGTCCAGCTCGCCCTCGGCGGCCTCGCCCTGCTGGCCCTTGTCTTCAAGCGCTGGCGAGAGCGGCCGCAGCGACCCGTCAAGATCTGGTTCTTCGACGTGTCCAAGCAGGTCTTCGGCTCCGTTCTCGTCCACATTGCGAATGTCTTCATGTCCATGCTCACCTCGGGCCGCTTCTCCGTCCAAGCTGAGCCCGTCGCCGCTGCCACGACCACCGCCCCGCGCTGGCTGCTGGCTCGCGCTGCCGAAGCCGCTGCCACGGGCGGCTACACGCCGAATCCATGCTCGTTCTACCTGCTCAACCTCGCCATTGACGTACGTTACTTTCGTCCCCCAGACCTTAGTGGGCATTGCTAATCCTCCCTCAGACAACTCTCGGTATCCCCATTCTCATCGGCCTGCTCAAGGTTACCACCGTCGTCGCCTCGTACACGCCCTGGGGCAAGCCCGCCGACTCGATCCAGTCGGGCAACTACGGCTCGCCACCCAACGCCTGGTGGTGGCTCAAGCAGTCCGTCATCTACTTCATCGGCCTCTTCGGCATGAAACTCGTCGTCCTCCTCATCTTCCTCATCTTCCCCTGGATCTCCCGCGTCGGCGACTGGGCCCTCGGCTGGACCGAAGGCAACGAGCAGCTGCAAATCTTCTTCGTCATGATGTTCTTCCCCCTCATCATGAACGCCCTGCAGTACTACGTCATCGACTCCTTCATCAAGATGGCCACCCCCGACCACGAGCGTGTGCCAGAGGAGGATCCCGACTGGGATGGCGCCGCGAACCGTACTCGCGACGCCGACGCCGACGACCTCCTCAGCAGCGATGACGAGGACGCCGCGAGCTCCGACGGCAGCATGCCCTTGCATAGGTCGACGGGCAGCCTCAAGAAGGACGCTTCGCGCAACGAGTACGATCCGAGATTCGACGGTGACGCGCCGACCATCGTGGGTAGTAGCTCGAGTCGACACGCCGAGGGCCGAGTCAAGCTGTCCAAGGACCTGTACCCGAAGGAGTAATCGTCTCATTTTTGTATCTTCCACACTCACAGTATATCAGCAACATCACGAGTTTCCCTGGTCACTTCTTCGCGGGCCCATTAGAACAAACGGCGTCGGGTGTTTGGGGTTCATTACACATGAGCATAGCAGCGCAGCAACCACAAGAAAGGATATTTTGGGTTCCTACAATCGTCCACCATGATCTGTACTTCGTGCGTGGTGATACTGAGTCACGTGGCTATGCCCAATATATAAGACATTTCAGACGAGTCAGAGAAACACATCACTTGCTTCCACTCTCTGGATCAGACAACTTCGTCATTTCGCGAGCTGGGTATCTGTACCCAGCAGTCTACTCCAAAAAGAAAAAAAAAAAAAAAAAAAAAACCCCGACCCCACCCCTGGGGGGGGAAATGAAAAANGATCGAACTTGGCTGCCATGATGTCGTCGGTATCGGGGAATGTGTCGAGTCGGACGGGTGGACCTTTCCAAAAAAAAAAAAAAAAAAAAAAAAAAAAAAAAAAAAACCCCGAGCACAGCCCTGGGAGGGGAAATGCAAAACAGCGCCCGGGTACTTCATGAGTTACAACATGGTCGGCATCGACCCTCCCTCTCGAAAACAAGAAACAGATGGCTCCTGGCAAAAAGGCCCATCACTGCAGTGCCCAAGCTGGCCGTGGCCGCCAGGGCAATAAACGCCGTCCAACACCGTCGTTGCTCCACTTGTATGCTGAAGATGTGTATCATGGCTTGAAGATTTTGAGACGCCTTTCTGGCATGGGAAATCATCGTCCAACGTCGACCGAACTACACTCCATTCCATCCCTGCTGGGCAGGCTGGAAGGCCTTGTAGCCCGGGTAGATGATATCAGACCCGCTACTCGGTGGCGGGCGGTCCTGGTGTGAGGGCCGTGGAGGGGCTGCGTCGTAGTTGTCGTAGCCAGCGCGGCTGGCGCCAGACTGGAAGTCAAAGCCGCCGCCGTTGCGAGATCCTGGTGAGGCCGGCTGGATATCGTGGCGAGACGAGCCTCCCGTGTACTGGCGCTCTTGCGGGTATTGGGGCCTGTCGTAGGCACTCTCCGCGTATGCGTCCTGACGGTCGTAGGGGAACTCGTTTTGAGGAGCGGGCGATCGCCTGTACGCGGAGGGAGCCGGGCTAGGACCGGTGCGGCCGGGGTAGCCGCGGCTACCTGGGCCGGGGCTGGGACCGTTGCGAGGGGGAGATCGGCGGTTTGCGGGAGATATGCCGTACGGGTCTTGGTCGTACCCAGACTGCTGCTGCTGGCCATAGGCAGGCTGGCCGTACTCGTTCTGGTCGTATCCATTCACGTCCTGCTGGGCACCGGCATAGTTGTTGCCGCGAGGGGCGGCATATCCGTTGTTCTGCTCCTGGTGGGGCGTCCTCCTGCCCTGGCTCATGGCCATGGCTGCACCAGCGGCGCCATAACCTTGGTTCTGACCTTGGCCATAGCCCTGGTCCTGTCCGTAGGCCGAAGGGGCTTGCTGGCCGTAGCCAACATCGCTGTAGGCATCGAGCGGGCGGCCGTTTTGCACGTATGAGTCTTGAACAATGCTGGGACCGGAGCCGTATCCGCCCTGGCCGTAGCTGGAACCGGCGTCCTGGAGCTGTCCGTAGGGCATCCTGCCAGGGCCGGCTGAGACGGGACTGGGTTGTGTGTTGGAGCGGTCGTGCATCAGCGAGGTCGAGGGCCCGGTCTGCAGGCTTGCGACGCTCTGCGCCGGCAGAGGCTTCTTCATAGGTTCAAGCTCGACAACTTCCTCCAGGTCAACCTTCTTGTTGTTGCCGCTGTCCCAGGTGGGCATGGCGGGGAGGGCGTTGCTGTCACGTTTCCTGCTGACGTCGAACTCTGCATACTGTGGTGGCGAGGCGACAGCGGAGCTCGAGGGGGGCAGGTTGGACATGTTGTGCGCGGTGTTGGCGTGGCCGACGGCGGGTGCGAACATTGGCGCCTGTGACTTGTAGCCCTGATTCGGGTCGCCGTAGGGGTCGTCGAGGTATTTGTGCTTGCGTTCGCCGGGGGCGTCGCAGCAGCCGCAGCAGTTTCCGCAGCACTTGAAGCACTTGAAGCAGGAGCAGCAGCAAGAGAGGCCGCAGCACAGGCACCGTGCAATGCACCAAACAATGGAGAAGAGAATGAGACCTCCGACGATGATTACGGCAATGACGGGCCACCTAGTGGGCATTAGTCGCCGGGGCAATGTCCAAGGAAGGTCAATGGAAACTCACTTGCAAAAGCTGCGTGCCATGCAGTTGTCCCAGCTGGAGAAGGCCTCGCCAACCTCACTGACGGTGTCTGTGATCTGGCGAGACTCGATGTTCTTGCCGAGCCCGGCGGCAATGGACCCCCATATACCGCCTCTCAGGCTCCTCGCCATTGCGACGTCGACGGAAGGCATTTCGGACTATACGACTGCCTTCCTCTAGGGAATGGGTGGTGTTGGTCCCGGGTGGGTGGGAAAGTGTGGTGGTATGTGGTCGGAACTGCGTGGAAGCGAAGGTGCACGAGCAAAGGCTACGGCGCCATTCCCTGCACGATATAGCGATAATGTCGAGGGGTATAGGTGCCAGAGGCGCGAGTCTCGTTGTGTGACGTGGAGTCTGCCCGATTCGAAGCGAAGGACTGGGGGATCTCGAAGGAGATGCCGGGTGGGAGCAGAGCAAAGATTCGCCTCCTTGATGCTTAATCCGAGGCGATCGAGGACAGGTTGGACGGCAAAACCGTCCGAAGGTGGCCCTCAGGGAACGTCACCGATGACAAGTCGGGTTGGGATCGGAAAGCAGGACAGTTTGCGACTGGTCGGACGAGGCCTGTCTCGGATTGTTGGACGTGAGGGCGGGCGGTGCAGGCGGTAGTCCGTCCGCTGTGGGACGACGAGGGATCCTGTAAGTAAACCGGACTCTGCAGGCCACACGAGGAAGACGGAGCTGAGGGAGGTCGTCGTGTACTCGTCTGTACCGCAGAAACGAGGGCGAAGATCGATGAGTGAGCGACCAAAGGACCTGGCAAGTGGGCGGAGGATATGGGGGCTGGAATTCGTGAGGGTCTCGCGACAAAGCGAGGTCGGGACGTTAGGTACGAGGCCTGGGAGCAACTAGTCTCCAAGGAGATTCGGCGGGCGGTTCTAGCGGTGCTATTAGGAGAGCACTGCCCCTCTAGCGTGTTTCTGGTGAGTCCTCGAGGCGTGACGAGGTCGATTGAGAGCGGACAGACAGCACAAGGGGGGGGGGNGGGGGGGGGGCTGAGTCCTGAACAAGGCCGCGGGACTGAAAGGAGTGACGGGTTGGGATGGCGGGCAGAGATCGCTCAGTGGTCGAGCTGAATGCAGAAGAGTGCAGGAATGAGCGGCTAGCGGCAGCGCTGAGACGAGATGGGGCGACGGCGGCGAGAGAGAGGGACGAAAATGCAGGACTTCAGATCAAAGAGGGAGGCAAGGAGGGAGGCTTAGAGATCTGCCAATCCGTGGTTGCGCGCCATCAGTCTGCGACGAGGGACAGGGGAACAGGGGCCACGAGTCCGACGACGACGACGACGATGGGCAGGCGGGGGGAAAAGTGTCAGAGGGAGCACTGAAGAGGTTGGGATGGCCCATCATTGAAGGGGGGCAAGCCAAGGAGCCACTGGGCAGACGAACACTGAAGACCAGGGAGCAGGCAAGGGCCCGGCGTTTGAGACTTGGAGGACGAGCTCCAATTGGTCTTGTCGCACGGCAGTGGAGAGTCGCACCTTCCCTTCCCCTGGCGCCCCCCCTGGCTCGGAGGAAGTCGCCATTCGTCGGCGCCTGTCCGCGCCGTTTTTGGGCCGTGGGACATGCACCAGTCCCTGCAGATTGCAGCGGGATGAGGGAGAAAAAATGGACGTCTCCGCGTGCTCGTCAGGGGTAAGTATGTGGGGCTGTTCCCGAGGTCCCGGGATGGTGGGTTAACACGGCACGCTGGGCATCTCACCTGTTCACGATGCTCCCGTAATGCCTCGCATCCAGGCACATGCACGCGGGAAGCGACGAAGTGAACGACCCCTGAAGTGAGGTCCGTGGTCGGCAATGATACTTGGCCCCAGAAATCCATCGCCAGGCAGCGATGCGCAGCGGTGCAGAGCGGGACCACCCGGCTATCGCAACTTGAACGCGATGATCGAAATGAGAGCAATGCGCGCGGGCTTTTGAGGTCCTCTGTAATAAGAAGTCCATGTATCAGAGTGGAAAGCCTGTCGATCGTTCATTAGCAGCTGATTCAAGTATCAAGCTCGGGCCACGTATTTCGCTCTCGCAGAACGACGACGACCACAACAGGTCACTTCAAGATCACGACGAGGCAACCAAAAGTATCACCATCCTGTCGTCGTTGTGGGCATCGAAAAGATTTCCCTACGAAGATCAATTCCGCAAACAAGCTTCTATCTACTTCTTCTCTCCCAAAGCCGCAAGAATGCCAGTTGAAATGCATCCGCTCCGACTGCTTCTGCGGCGACAATCCAACTGCCCAACGAGAGTTCAACTGCACCTGCGATGCTCTCGGCTTGCGAACGGACTCCCAGAGCTTCAGATGACCTGCCAGTCCCTCGCCGCCAATGCCATCTTGCAACAGCAACTTGAGGCCCTCGGCATCCTCAATGGCCTGGTTAGCACCCTGTCCCTGAAAAGGCGTCATCGGATGCGCCGCATCTCCAATGATGATGGCGCGACCACGGACATAGCTGGGCAGAGGGCCCATATCTTGGACTTTGTTAAAGATCACGTCTGTGTCTGTCAGTGATCTGAAAATCGGTGTAAGCGGCGCTTCTTCCCCGGGTTTCCTTGACCAGGGACTCACCTCATGATGTCGAGAATCCACTTGGGGAATTCATGGGAATGCTGCAGCATCTCAGACACCTCTCCCGCTGCCTTCCACGATTCAACACTTTCATTCGCCAGCATGCTGTCCGGCACACAGCATGCCACATTGAGAAGCTCAAAGTTGCGGCATGGATAGATGACAATGCTCCTCTGGGAGTCCTTTCCACCGAGGAAGACATTGACGAACCCTCCGGCCGCAGGGTCGAGTGGCTGGGGCACATGGTCAAAAACGGCGAGAGCTTCCTTGACAGGGACAGTGAACCTATACCAGGAGACACCCGTGGGTTGCGCGAACAGTTTCGCCTGGGTAATGAAAGGACGAACGACGGAATGGATGCCATCGGCACCTGGACATGTCTTGTGGTAAGCAAGTGATACAAGACCGACACACGACAAGACATGCCGATGATCAAATCAGCCTGGATCTCTTGTCCATCCTTGAACCAGACCTTTCCTGCCTCGGGATCAATTCTGACAGCCTCTGCGCCGTAGACTAGCTTGGGTGGTACGCCGGAACTTCCATCCTCTGAATCTGCTGTTGCTAGCGTATAGAGCTGGTCTTTGAGGTCTTGGCGATGGATGAGTAGCCAGTCCGAATCGAAAAAAGCAGTCATCTCGGCAACTTCTCGGATAATGTCCCCCGTCACCGAGTGAGCGCGGGTGCCTTTGCATATGACAGCTTGTAACTTTTCGGCAAAAATCCCGAAGCTTTCTTGTAGAATCTTGCTCCCGTTGGGTCCAATACCAATGGCTGTCCCACGTTCCGGCGCTGGCGCGGGGTCACTTTCGTAGACGACCACGGTATGACTTTGGCGAAGGATGCTGGCCGCGGCGCGAGACCTGCAATGCCCCCACCAATAATGGCGATTTGGAGACCTTGGGGTCGTGGGTACCATCTCGTCGGTTGATCGTGGGTTGAGGTATGAGAAGGCTGGATGCACGGAGCAGAGTAACTTTGAATCTTAGGGGCGGGAGAGGTGAACCGAGAGGCATTTGACCATAACGATTTCCGGTCTGGGTTCATCCCTTAAACGACACCGGAGAGAACAGCTGTCCGTGACATATCCGGACAATATAGTCGGCCTCTTACCCGGTCGTGAGTAGGTGGTTGTCGGACAATAGAGTGGATCGCGACACCGACTGTTTTGTCCGGCCCCTATCACCACACGCCTGTGCGACGCACACACCATCTACAGTGATGTCATGCATTTCATGTTCTGCTGGTAGAAAATTCATGGCCGAATATCTGTCTTCACTGTTTTCGCTCGAGATACAAGTAGCGAGGCCGTGGGCGTCGAACAATTTTCTGGTCACATCTCGCCAAAGGCATCACAGCTGCCTGTTTGCTGTCAATCTCCCCCAGAGAAGCGCCAGAAAAGGTCACCATGATCACCACTCTTAGCCTAGGTTCCATCATTGCGTGTGGCGCCGTTTTGATCGCCGCAGCACTTGCCAGCGTAGGTCTATCTCCCTCCTCGATGATCAAGAGTGTTGCTAATGTTCATGACGCCAACAGATTCTCATTTGAGCCTATACTTCCTCGCTGAAAAGACTCCCTGGTCCTTGGTACACCCATATCACACACTACGTTCTGAAATGGCACACTATCAACGGACGCCGGATATACTACGTCCATGACCTCCACGAAAAGTACGGCCCCATGGTCCGCCTCAGTCTAGACGAGGTCTCTGCCACCACAAGCAGTGCCTTCAAGCAGATCTACTCGGTGACTTCTCGATTTCCCAAACACGAGTGGTACGTGGCATTCGGTGGCCACCCTACGCCTGACGTTTTTTCCATGTCAGACTTTGCCGAGAATAGACGCCGACGCAAAATCTTTGCTCGCGCTTTCAGCAAATCGCAGTTGCGGGCAAGCTGGGAGGGGACCTTCAACTCAATCGCCGAAAGGGCAATGACAAAGGTTAAGGAAGACATCGACGCCCATGGCAAGGCAGACGGTCCGAAGTGGTTCACATTCATGGCTCCGGACATTTCCGGACAAATGATGTTCGGCGAGTCATGGAACATGCTCGACGAGGGAGAGAAGAACGATTTCATCAAGTGCTTGGAAGTATACATGCAAGCATCTGGGCTTACGGCCGAACTTCCCTTGATCAAGATCATCGGCAAGTGGATTCCTCACCCTTTCTGCACCAGGGCGTTCCGCGGTTGGGACATGGTCATTGACTACGCTTCTCGCGCCGTCGAGAACAGTCGAAAGAGCAGCAAGACGGACAGCAAGACCATTTTAGGAGACGTCCTCGCCGCGGTCAAGAAGATCGAGTCTCTCGGCGATTTCAACATCAAGAATGAGGCACGGTAGCGGGAACAGACACCTCGGCAGTCACCCTTGCACGCGCCCTTCGGCGCTGGGGCGTGAACATGCATTGGAATATATACTGGTATGATGGCAACCATCAAGGGCGGTTACCCCATGAAGGTATATGTCAACTACTACCAACGTTCTTGACTCTCCCAACTGACATTACCATCTACAGCTCATCACTGATTTTGTCCAAACCCCGGAAGCATTCGCCACTTCGGAAACCTGGGTCAAACTGAATTTTCCTGAAGATGCACCCGCATATGTGGCAGACCGCGTACTCGAAGAATCCGACTACATCAAGTTTCTTCACGAGTCCGGTGTTACCCTTGGATGGGACATTCCGTTGCCAACCAAGGAACCTCCAGGCGTCCATTGTCCAGGTGGCTCATGCGCGAGGCCTCAAGGTTGTAGCCTACGCCGTGAGTCTTCGTGAGACGACGGACATACTGGAAGTCGGCGTGGATGGTCTTGCTCACACTTTCATCGACACTCTGCCGACAGATGCTCTGATTGAGGCGTACAAGGTCGACAACGCGTGGTGCTGCCCGACTCTGGCTGCGACCGGCAGCATGACCGCAACAGGCAAGCACATATCGAAGGAGTTCTTGATTGACGAAAGAGTTCAACATCTTGCTGGCGAAGCAGAGTGTCAGCGCCTATGCGCTTGCATGGGGCTTGCTGCCGGGAAGGGGTCTATTGAAAATGCAATCGAAAGTGTCAAGGCCCTGATGCAAGCTGACATCGACATTGTCTGGTAAGTGTCCTTTCTTTCAACCCGATTGCACCTCATATTCTGTACTGACTCTCTATCTTCCCAATCAGCGGCAGCGATTCTGTCGGACCTAGCAAGCCTGGTGTTGGCTGGGGCATTACTTTCCACCACGAACTCCTCGTTTTCGTCAAGGAAGTGGGCATGACTCCGTTGCAAGCGCTTACCTCTGCAACAACCACTCCTGCAAGGAGGTTTGGTTTCTTGGATCAGGGTCTCATCTCACCTGGACTGGTTGCAGACTTGATCCTCGTGGAAGGAGACCCACTGCAGGACATTGGGCACACTCTGAATCTACGGGGCGTCTGGAGAGGAGGCTGGCTCAACGAGGAGTACATTTGAAAATGAATCAATGATCAAGTCCCGTGTCAGGGACGTGTCTTGCAGATGAGTGGCGAAGTATGATTGGCGGTTTTGGGTTATATCTGTGCATGTGCTTGGTAGTTGTCGAAGCAAGGATGCGCTTGGACAGCTAAGGAGGCTGCGAAACGCGCCACCTCGACGCTACATATAAATAGGCCGAAGTGCGTGGGCCAAACAGTCTTGTTTGCAACCGTGCTCACAATCGTCGGGGTTGAAACATAAGGTTGGCTTGGCGGGCCGAAATCGTAGGATGAAATGATCGGAGGAGACCTTCACAGGGGGTGAACTTCCGTCACAGCCTGGTTGTGCGACTGATTTGTGTCACTGCTGGAAAAGGTGGCGGATCTGGGCTTCAGACCAAAGATAGCCTTTTGATGTTTTAGCTGAAGGTCAGACATGCCCATGCGCATCGCAGGCAAGAACATTCCTCGAATCGTGTACTGCGGGCGGGCTACAAGTATAAGGTGTGGTTCGCCCGCATGCTTCCATGTCATCAGATCAGATTCCATTGAATCACACGAATACAGAAACACTATGGTTCACTCTTTAACGATGATGGCGGCGCGGGCCGCCACTGGTGATGGCGATCCCAACGCCAAGTTCCTTGAATACCACGAGCCCAACAGTGAGTGAGCAACTTTATCCCAAGAAGTCTCCTTTCAATCAATCTATCTAATCGTCGACACCCGCTAACCTCTCAACTTTACAGTTGTTCAACTGCTCACCCTCATATCCTTTTTCTTTTTCCTGTCCCTAGGCGAATGGCTGTCCGACAAGGTCTTTCGCGCCGGGCTTATCGGCCAAATCATCGTCGGCCTCGTCTACGGCCTGCCTATCGGAAACATCATGCTTCGCGACTGGCAGGAGACCTTTGTCGCCCTAGGATATGTCGGCCTTGTGCTCATCATCTTCGAGGGCGGTCTCGCGGTCCGCCTCGATCTGCTGAAGAAATACATCTTGCCTGGGACCGTCGCCGCCACCATCGGTGTCCTGCTACCCATCGCCTTCTGCTACCTGCTCCTGTTCCTGGGATTTGGCTTTGGGGCTGTCGAGACGTTCATCATTGGTGCGGCGCTGAGCACGACGTCGCTGGGCACTACCTTTGTGGTGATCCGGAGCGCTGCCCGCGGCCTGAACTTTGCAGACACGAAGATTGGAACGATCCTTGTGACGGCCGCCGTGCTGGATGACGTGACGGGGCTGATCATGGCGAGGTGAGCCTGGATTACCACTTGCTTCACCCTGAACACCAACTAACGGGCCCTCAGTGTCATCTCCCAGCTCGGCGGCGTCAGTGGCGGAAATGTCAACATCGGCTGGCTTATTGGACGTCCAACCGTGGCCTCCGTGGCGATCGGCGTCCTCACGCCACTGTTCTCGAAATACGTGGCCAGCCCTGTGTTCAGATGGTATATCGAGGATCGCTTCATACGCTATAAGCACGTGAGCAATGTCATCCTGATGGTTCTGACCCTCTCGGCATTCATCTCCATCACCGCCTTTGCGGGTGCTTCCGTCCTCTTCGGCGTCTTCGTCGCTGGTGCCTTTTTGAACAGTCTTCCCTGTACACACCCAAGCGCCCCCTTTGCTGTTACCGACTTACACCAAGCTGAGACGGATCCGGAGAAAACACCGAGCTTCCTACACACCTTTGAGCGGTACTTCCATGGCGCCCTGACATATATTCTCCAGCCCATGTTCTTCGCAAGCATTGGTTTCGCTATTCCCTTCCAACAGCTCTGGGCCGGCATCGTTCTTTGGCAAGGCGTCGTCCTCACCATCCTCATGGTCATCGGCAAGCTCGCCGTCGGTGCCATTGTGCCCTTGTGGGACGTTGTCTCCAAACCAAAGCAGGCTCAACTTCCAGGAGTTTATGGGCCTGGCCAGTCTGCCACTGTGGCGCCGCGCTGGAAGCCCGCCCTCATGCTGGGCATGGCCATGGTCGCCCGAGGCGAGATTGGCCTTCTCATCATCCAGATCGGACTCAACAGCACGCCCTTCCTGTCCGAGCACGCCTTTCTCGTCGCAGCTTGGGCCATTGTGCTCAACACCATCATCGGGCCCCTCGCCGTTGGTGTGTTGCTCAAGAAATTCGGGCAGCAGATTTGCGACCATCCCACATGGGGCGTGCAGAATGTGCGCGAGGATGACTTGGGCGCCGACGATGACGGATCATCCACCGACCAAGGCTGGAGTCGCAAGACTTGGTCATCGAGGCGCCACTCAAAGGCTGTCAACAGGAGCAGGTCTAGGTCACGGCAGCTGTCCCGGCCTCCGAGCTTGTCAAACTCGGGAGACAGTGTCGCCGAGCAGCAATAACCCGATGGGAGAGTGGAGGACAACTTGGACTAGGGTAGTTTCGTCGAGGGAAGTTTGAACCTCGAAAATAGACATCGTCAGAGCCTATGTCCGTAAGCGCAGGAGGCGTTTTCACCTACAAGTTGGCTCAACACTCGCCCCTCCTGGCTCCCTCGACTCGCGCGCGAAGAAAAATATCCCTCCTCCTTTTTGTTGGCCCCTCTCACACCTCCACACAATGAAGCAAACGCCTCGAAAAAATAGACAACATGGCATTCTTCAAAGTCAAAGCCATCATTGCTCTTTGTTCCGCCTTGTCGGTCTCCTTCGTCGGCAACCTCGTCTTCTTCGGCGGCATCCCCGCTCGTAAGCCTACCCGTTACCTCTTGGGCTGTTCGGGGACTCTGCTCCCATGCCCAAAGGCATTCTTTCCACGAAGAAACTAAATCGAAATCTAACAGGTTACTACTCAATGCCCGGCGCGGGCCCTCTCTTCCTTGAGGGCCTGGTGGTCATGGGAATCAACTGGGAACTCTTCACCCTCTTACTCTGCGGGTGTCTGCCCGAGCCGCCCCTCCGCGCCGATCGTGAGAATTGGGTCCCTATCTCCTTCCTGCCGGATCGGTGGGAGGCAACCTGGTACGGGGTGCGAGGCAAGTCCATCTTCTACGCATTTGTGGTAGCCGCAAATCTTCTTGCCTACGCAACTGACATGGCCACGGACGAGTACTGCGTGAAGACGGTCATGGGGTGGGTGACGCTCGAGAACGCGTGGGAGCCCGTGGCCTATGTCACTGGCCCGCTGGTACATGCCCCCATCGTGCTCTCGCACATTGGCGCCGTTGTATACATCCTTTTCTTCTGGCCTCGGACGGCTAAGTCGATCAAAAAGGATGCTGGATCCTTGCAGCCTGTCGAGGGGACCGACCATGTAGAGGTTTCGGAGAAGTCGGGCCATATCCGGGGCGTTTAGGTCTTCAGCAGCATAGGCTATCTTTGATTGTCAAGAATCACATCAATCGCCTGTACCAGGTCAAAATAGGAGCGGCAAGGTTGGTGGACAATTACTGGAGAGTACTTTCATCAATATCATGACCCTCCTAATTACAGTGCACCACCACCAATGAGTGGTGCATGTGAAAATGAAACCCAAAACGCCGTCCCGATCGCTCGGCGAGGTATCGTCGCTCCTACTTCCTTCCGGCCGTTACATACGGGGCACCACCGCGCG
This sequence comes from Plectosphaerella sp. P0831, assembly GCA_014635975.1. Lineage (NCBI taxonomy): Eukaryota > Fungi > Ascomycota > Sordariomycetes > Glomerellales > Plectosphaerellaceae > Plectosphaerella > Plectosphaerella sp. P0831. The sequence continues at coordinate 171,942 of JACAFV010000057.1, read as the reverse complement.
TTCATCTTTCATTTCGGACAACGTCGTACACATTCGTTGCGAAGCTGACATCCATTTAGGCGACCTTGCCGGGGGGCGGGCCGGACGGCGGCGCGTAGTCGTTATCAGCACCGCGCGGGGCGTACGTGTTCTGGGGCTGCTGCAGCTGGATGCCCTCGTTCTGGCCGGCATAGTAGCCGTCATTGGGGTTGTAGGTCTGGCCAGTATACTGGGTCTGCTGGTATTGACCCTGCTGCTGACCGTAGGCGGGCGGCTGCCCGTACTGCTGCTGGCCGTAGCCGTACTGAGGTTGCTGCTGCTGGCCGTACTGCTGCTGCTGCTGGGGGTTGTAGCTGTTGGCCATCCAGCCGGTGCCGTACATGGGCGCGGTGCCCCTCTTCTTGCGGCGGCGGGAGCTGCAGCATCCTAGTGCGCAGAGGACGAGGATGAAGATGACCACCAGGATACCGGCGAGCACCCAGCGACCCCAGTAGTACCAGGCGCTGTTGTTCCGCCGAACGCAGGTGCGCGTGGTGTTGTTGAAGTAGTAGCCTGATCTGCAGCCGAACTGCCTGTCGTTGGGGAAAACACAATCGGTCAGCTTGGCCCATAGGGCGCGAAAGTTGGGTGCAGGAGCTTACCTCTTCTCGAGCTCGTCGGCGGGGAAGAAGTCTGCCATGTCGGTGATTGGGGATGTGAGGGCGCGCGAAAAGTTCGATGCGATTGATTGAATCGCGGTTGACTGAGACTCGAAGTGCGGGTGACCTTGGGTCTTTGTTTGATGGGTGACGAAAGCAAACAAAGCTTGGGGTTGCAGCAGGCAGAAGGTGGACTGCTTATTTCAAGCCGGCGGGGACCGATCCGGTTTCAAAGGGATGCGTGTATGTCGCGCGGGGAGCTACTGAGGCTGGGCGAAAATTGATGACGTTATCCGGGGGGATGAGCGCGACCCTTGGGGGGGCTGAGGATGAATGGATGGTGGTGACTTGATGATTGCTGGTTGGCCTCCGGGCGATGGCCGAAGGTCACTGGGGGGTTGCAGTCGGGTACTTGTACTTGGCCTGACGAAAGGGTGGCGACGGAAGTACGAGGGACAAGGAGAGGGAAACTGCTGGGAGGGCGGGGGGCGAGGATTTTGCTCTTTGAGACCAAAGAAGCCTGGGCGAAACGGGGAGTCCGACTAACACGGCAATTGCACGGCTACTTATTTGCCCTTGGTATCATCGCCAAGAGCTCGTTAGCAGGAGGGATCCCGGCGGACTTGAAATGCTAATGTCACGAGCTCACAGCTCCAGCACTGCAGGGGGCAGTTTACCGGCAGGTCAGTGCTCCGGGGCGCGCCCTGATAGTGGGCCTGGCGTGATGTGTCCGGGGGCTCAGCTCCAGTCCAGTGGGCAGGCCCGGCCGGGCGACGGTCGACCCGACGGGGACTTCCATCGATAAAGTGGTACGTCACCACCTGCGGCAACAACTGACAAATAGCAGGTACACTTGTTCCCCGTCGAGCTACCCCAACCCAGCGTTCTCCAGGCATCGACGTCCACCCCAGCTCGAAACGGTTACAGTGGTTCGTCGTCGACAGGACAAGCTTCCACCGCCCAGCTCTTTATCAGTGGCTGTGCTTGCCAGATGACGAGGCCACCATCACGATCAGTCAGTCACCACACCACTGTCGCGGGGATGGTACTGAGTACATCTCTGGCCGTCCCCTCAGCCGAGCCACCGCGGCCAACGAAGCTGGCTCCACGCCCAAAATCTCTAGCCCACGAGCTACCAAACGCCCAAGCCCAAAGGATACGCGGGTGTTGCCCCGTTGTGGTCGCCCGCCTGCGCCTCTCCTTACAGTCGCAGGTATGGATGGGACGGGGAAATGGGCATTGCTTCGTATTGGCCACTTCAGGGTGCGTGACGTCGTGCACATGGACCCTGAAGGGCTTCTGGAAGCAGACATGCGCGGGTTGGCTAATACCTTAGGTTAGTTGCATAAGCTTATGATCGACTGCGGTGGGACCGTGAACCTGTTCCGTGGCAACGCCAAGATGCGGTGCACCATGGATGAGATCTGGTTGAGGCTTGTCGTTGAGAAACAGCGGTCGTCATCCGACACAAGACGCACCGAAGAGGATCGAATTTTGAACGTACATGCCATGACGGCTTCGCTATTGTCTCGCTACCACTCACGCCCATGCTGCCTGACAGTCTCCTGCGCAGATAGCCAAGTTCGCGCCCAGCCGAGCCCAGCCGAGCGAGACATTCATGATTCGTATCCCGCAATGTACCCTCAGAAGCAACCACC
>JACAFV010000057.1:26726-169628 GCA_014635975.1 Plectosphaerella sp. P0831 | reverse complement strand
AAAAAAAAAAAAAAAAAAAAAAAAAACCCCAGCCGGGGGTATGCGCAAACAATGAAGCAGTCAGGGCCCTTGCAGTGCGCCATTACCCCTACCCCGAATCGAAGCTGAAAACTGCCCAGCTCTTCTGGCGGAAGGCTCTCCCGCCGAGACCTCTTTTGAATTAACCCGAAACCCAGGCCCAAAACTCCGTTCCGTTGATAGTCATGATGCGGCCGTCCCAAAACGCCCAGAACCCGAAAGACACACTCTCTGCGTGGAAGTCATATCGACGCTCACTTGGGGTATGAGAAGCGGGACGACTCCCTCTTGCCCGCCCCAGCTGGTACCGCAGTGTTGGGCGCCTGATGCTGCTGTTGTTGCTGCCGCGCTGCCAGCTCGGCAATCTTCTCGCGCGCCTTGATCAGGCTGCTGTTGTCCTGCTGCTTCAGCTTGGCGCGAATCTCGTACAACGCCATAAGTGTCGACGCTCGATCAAGATCATCTTCCAACTCCGAGTCGCGACGGGGCGTGGCCGCGCCAGAAGCCTGTGCAGAGTTTGTCCGCGTCAGGGGCGGGCTCATGAGGATGCGCCGGCCGAACTTGTCGAAGCGCGCCGCGTTGCTGGCTGCCGGCGAGGGCGAAGGAGGGCTGCCGCTGGCGGCAGCGCCGACATTGCGTTGGAGACCCTGGGACGAGTGGGCGCGGCGGAGGTCTTCAGTAGGACGGTGAGGGACGGCGAGGGTTTCGGCGTTGATGGCCTTGTTTGCGGTGACGAGAGCGACGGCTGCGTTGGGTTCCTGGGGAAGGGAGCGTTAGCGCATGGAAGGGACAGAGGGCACACGACCACAAGCGTGGCGAAAAAGAGAAGCCAGGCGAGATGGAGCGGGGGGAACGTACTGCTGCGTTGAGGCTGCTCAAATCGGCGAGCATCTGCGCCAGCTGAAGGGTTTCCATGGTTGTGTCGCGTGTGCAGGAGAGTTGCTCGTTGAGGACGTCCGGGCGCTCGGCTCAGGGGTGTCGAGGCTGCTGAGGCTCTGGTATGGTCTGTCGGTCGTCGGCGAGGGGCTGCGGGATCTTGACAGCTAGCTCTTTGGACGCTGGATCTAATGCAAGAGGGCGTCTTGGGGTTGTCGACCGGTCTGTTGAAAGGGCGAGGGACCATATGTAGGATTGTGGATGCGGCGGGGGTGAGAAGACTGTGTCGAGGGTTGTGGATGGACGGATCAACGGAGGAGCCCACATCAGATGGAGCCCGCCTTTGGCGCACGGGTCACGCCGCGGTGTTGCTGGGAAAATGCGATGCCTGCAATGGCCCGTGCTCTCACTACAAGTCGCCATCAACATCCCGCGTCATGGCGGAGCCGGCTAAATACGGTACAGCCAATCATGTGGCTTCCGAGTGTCCTTTGCTGCCCGGCTGCAGGTCCCATCGACGCCTTGCCTTCGAAAATCAACAGCCAAAAAGCTCAAAATACCATCTTGGTGCTACTATAACCAATACTCAGGGGCCACAAGGCTGGGCTCCGCCTTGAGATGAAGAACACCATGATCAATGCAGGGCCATCACGATGGTTCATGCACTAAGCTCGGGAGGCCCGTTGCAGGGTCACGGGCGGTCATGTCAACTGTCCACCCGTCGCAGCAAGAGTCAAGAGCGGCAACAGGCGCTAGCCGCTTTAAGCTTCCTCCTGTTCGGATCAAGCTCGTCTTTTTGAACGGACGAGCTTCCGGCCTCGGGAGCATTGCCGAACGAGTCCCGACGCCCGCAAAAGGGTCCGAGCAGGACTCATTCCCAGACTCGGGACATATTTACCTCGAACTCGCCCTCACGTAAAGTGTCGGTTTACACGAGACATTTCGCCAGCACCCAATCATCCATCATGTCTCTGCTCTTCAAGAGGTCAATGGTTACGGCCGCGTCGCTGAAGAAGGCGGGCAAGATTATCTGCGTCGGCCGCAACTATGCGTGAGTGTGCCTGACGCCCGCCCCCTGAGTTACGTCCAGAGTGCATTGAATCCAGCTGACCTCGCCGCAGCGACCACATCAAGGAGCTCAACAGCGCCAAGCCCAAGCAGCCCTTCTTCTTCCTCAAGCCGGCGTCTTCCGTGCTCCTCCCCGGCGATGGACCCGTGCTGAGGCCCAAGGGCGTCGACATGCACTACGAGATTGAGCTGGCCGCCGTCATCGGCAAGGAGGTGCGCGACACGGACCCTAATGACCTCGAGGGCGCCCTGGCCGCCATCGACTGTATGTTGCTTCCCACTCCCTTTACTTGAGCCATCTACTGACACTCACCCCAGCCTACGCCCTGTCCATCGACATGACGGCGCGTAACGTTCAGAACGAGGCCAAGAAGAAGGGTCTCCCCTGGAGCATCGCCAAGGGCTTCGACACGTTCCTGCCCGTCAGCGGTCTCATCCCCAAGTCGGCCATCCCCGACCCGCACAATGTCGAGGTCTTCCTCAAGGTCAACGGTGAGACCAAGCAGGACGCTTCGACCAACCTCATGCTGTACCAGATCCCCCGCCTGCTTGCCGACATCTCCAAGGTCATGACCCTGGAGAAGGGCGATATCGTTCTGACCGGTACCCCCGCGGGCGTCGGCCCTGCCGTGCCGGGCGACGTTATCACTGCCGGCATCCGCGTCGATGGTAAGGAGCTCGAGGCCGGCCGGATCGAGGTGGCCGTCGAGGAGAACCCGAGCTCGTACGTGTTCAAGGAGACGTAAGCTACCTGAATGTGTACGATGGACGGTGTAGATTTTGGGTATATACAAAATATCAACAGCTTAAAAACCCATCACATCGCGTCTTTTGATGCGGCTACATGGCTTCAAGTTAATCGTCGAGGTTGGGGTCCTTGATGCTGCCCGGCGGCGGCGCAGCCTCGGCCAGAGTACCGCACTGACGACAGCGGCGCTTATCCTCGCTCTCCTTGAATTCGTTGACGGCGGCCTTGATCTGTGTGCCGAGGTCTGTGCAGTGGAAAGAGGCCTCGTGAACGACGACGTCACCACAAGAGGCGCAGTACCAGCGCATGCGGTCGATGCTATCAGGAGGGCGACGCTGCTCGAGCACGACACCAACAGTGTTGGCGAAGCGCACGGGGTTGTGAGGGGTGTTGCCAGGGAGGAGGAACATGTCGCCTTCACGGATGATGATATCGCGGAAGACACCGTCATCGACGACCTTGAGCATCATGGCGCCTTTGTACTGGTAGAACCACTCGGGGGTAGTGTTGATGTGGTAGTCTGTGCGGGCGTTGGGGCCGCCGACGATCTGACTGGGTCAGTGTGGTTGTGGCAGGGTAGAGGGGGGGTTGACTTGCCATGACGGTAAAGTCCTCATTGTAGACGCAGTAGTTGTTGATGGGTGGCTGTAAGAGGTGCGAATTTTCCTCGAGCCTGGGGTTGTGGTCATGGTGAGCATGTGTTTCTTGTGACTGAGTGTGACAACTCAAAACTGACCACTTTGGGAGGTTGACTGGGGGGGCCAGCATGGCGGGCAATGATCACGAGACCAGTTTGTGAGGGGTCTAAGGATGCGAAATCGTCGTTCAAACGGTTCAAGACAAGCGAGAAACGGTGATGAAGGGTTCAGGTTTGAAGTAACGAGATGGGGAGTAGAAATCTCTCACAGATCTTGAGTGAGAGTGTCGCCGGGTGTCCCGACGTCGGGTGTCATCGGCGCTAGAGTTGTTGACTGATGACTCCCAGCTTCAGTGGTTCCAGGCACTTTGCATTGACTGAAACCCTGAGTTGGGCCCTGAGTACCCCTCAAGCCTCCTGGCAATGGTCGACCGATGCCCCGCGCCGATCACGTCACAGGCGCTGCGACCGCTGTATCCAGCGGGAATGCGGCAGGTCCTTATCTTATCGGCCGGGGTGGCATCGTTAAGGGTCCACCAGCCCCCTCAAAGGGGAAGCTCCCAGCTCCGCATGCGAGTCGCACCTGTCGCAGCTGCCTCCGAGTCGACGGCGGCTCGGGCTCAGCTCTCCGCACGACGCATGTCACCGCCTCGACCGCTGCACGTTGTCGCGCACGTTTGAGAACGTTTCCTCCTCCTCCCGACATCCATATCACCACCGAACTCCCCCTGTGTCGACAACACTTGGAACCAACACTCGCTGTTTCTGACACAGTGACATACGACCCCCTCCCTCGACTCTCGAACACCTAGCTCGCGACACCTCCCTCTACTCAATCGAACCGACCGACACCTCCCTCCCACCTACACAATGGATCACTCGCACATGGATCACGGCGACATGGGCCATGGCGATATGGGCCACGGAGGCCACGGAGACATGGGCGGCGGTCCCCAGTGCAGCATGAACGTACGGCTTCTCCCTCGCCGTGGCAACACTTTTCCTCAGACCAAACAGCTGACGAACACCTCCCATAGATGCTCTTCACCTGGGACACCAACAACCTCTGCATTGTCTTCCGCCAGTGGCGCATCGACTCGACAGCCTCTCTGGTCGTGTCGCTGCTGCTTGTCATCGCCCTGACCGCAGGCTACGAGGCTCTGCGCGCCGCCAGTCGCCGGTACGAACAGTCAGTCGACAAGCGCGTCAACGCCCTGCCGAGTAAGCTCCTCCCTGCCCCCCTCGTGATGCTACGGTCACCGCTCGTCCCCCTTCCAAGCATTCCCATGGGATTGGCGGATTGATGCTAAGACTTGATTCTTTCTCCCCGCGAAAAGCCGGCGAGACCGATGGTGAGACAGCTACTGAGACGACGCCCTTCCTCTGGACAGGATCACAGCAGGTCGAGGCTACCAGGAGCGCCCACATCTTCAAGGCCGTCCTGTACGCGCTTCAGAACTTTTACGCCTTTATGATCATGTGAGTTTTGCTGTCCTGGTTCGTGCTAGGGGGGGACGGGAACTGACAGGCGCAGGCTCATCTTCATGACCTACAACGGATGGGTCATGGTTGCGGTTGCTTTTGGCGCATTCATCGGGTACGTGCTGTTTGGCAACTCGACGTCCTCGACCAAGGACAACGCGTGCCATTAGTATTTGTCAAGAACACCCGGGCTTGGTCCATATGGGCAGAGGATTGTCCCCATGACTCTGCCCACGGTCCAGCCATCTCTGCTGGCATCAGCTGCAATTTGAATATTTGGGCGTATATATCATCGGTTGAATTCGCTAGTTATCGTCATGTGAGAAATCATACACATCTTCCTCTCGACCGTCACATCTTGGCGGCCTCGTTCTTCTTCGCGTCATGCCCACCCTCGGCGGCCTCGCCTTCGGCCTTTCTCTTCTTGTCGAAGAAGCGCCCCTCATTGTCCATCTCGACAATGATCTCTTCGTCGCCGTAGTGCGGGTTGTGCTCGATCTCGGGCATCTCATCGTAGGCAATACGCGCGGCGTCGACGAGGACGTGCGCCGTCATACCCCAGACCTTGAAGCGGCCGACCTTTTCAGCGTCCTCGGCCGCTTCGGGGACGTTGGCCTTCATGTTTCCCTCGGGGGCGACTGCTTCGGCCTTGGCCTCGGCAGCGGCGGCTGGAGGCGGTGCACCCTCGGGCACCTCATCGACGGCGACTGGCGGCGGCGTTTCGGGCCGTGGCCTCTGGACTTGCTGGCGATCGACGGGAACGTAAAAGTTGTGGACGCGCCAGCGGTGGACGTCGCGGAAGTGTATCCAGCGGCCGTCGTACCAGTGGCCCGGCGGCAGGGGTGTGTTGGCAGTGCGGCCGCGGCTCTCATCTTGGGCGCGCAGGAAGTTGTGGAAGGGGGCAGAGAAGACGGCAGCGACCTCCTTGGCATCGAGGCGGGGGATCAGCGACTCTTCGACGGTCGGGCAGGCGTCCTCTGATGAATCGGCCGAGGGGGAGCGCCGGCCATCGGCGTGCAGAAGAGCCACGCAGGGACGCACGACAATCTCGGTGGCTGCGATATTGCAGGGGAGTTCGCACAGTTGCTCTACGCGGAAGGGCTTGGGGATGTCAGCGTCAACGGCAGGCAGGCCAATCTCCTCCCAGGCCTCGCGACGGGCGATTTGGACTGGGAGGTGTCAGTCTTTGGAGCAGCAAAGGGGGTGGATGGAACGTGCAGGCCGTCTCATGAACATCGTCGGCCTTGCCGCCGGGGAATGCAGCGTGACCAGAGTAGTTGCGAAGGCTAGCAGCGCGCATGGTGACGACAACGCGTAACTCGCCGCGGCGATCGGCATAGAGGAGCAGCAGGACGGCGGCGCGGCGACTCGCGGGCAGCCTGTCCCAAACAGGCAGGGGTGGCGGGCGGTAAGCCCTGAGACGGGCGATGGCGGCCTGTGGTGGTGAGTCAGGGGTCATAGGTGAGGGCAGAGAGAACAAACTAAGGACCGAGCGCTAAAGGGAGCCATGGCGGCGGCGTCCCAGTAATCTGTATCCTCGTTGTCTTTGTCGACGGCGACTGGGAGCTCTGCCGAGGCTTCCCGGACGTAGGAGACGAGGTCGTCGACGTCGTGTGCCGAAAGGGGCTCAACGTAAGGCGGGGGATCGTCGGCTAGAGTGTCAGGGGTGTTGGCGGTAGAGGGCTCCTGCGTGCCGAGTCGGGACGGGATGCTCGACGGCGCCGGGGGCATGATGCGTGGACGGGGGGTTGGTCAAGTTGGAGGTGAGGTTGTGAAGTTGGAGATGAAGATGAAGGAGCGGACGGCTAGGCACGGGGTTCGGATGTGTAAGCAGGAAGTCGGAGACGGAGCTGGGAGGGGTTTGGCCGGAGATCTGGGTCCGGCCCGGGGCGCCGAGGGTATTTAAAACCCGGCCTTCCCCTCCTTTTTCGCCCGTGACTCTTGTCTGTGGAATGCTGAGTGAGAGACCGCACCGGCAATGGGCGTCCGCGGCCCTCCGATGGTCTCGGCATGAGGCACAGCACGGCGTAAATACAACACCGGCATGCATCAAGCATCGTCATGTGACTGCTGCCTGGAGTATAATGCAGGACATCAACCATAGACAGACAGACAGCTGATAGAGGGTTGTTCACTGGCAGCGACAGATATTAGGCCGGTATCGGCATCGGCATCGGCATCGCCGTCTCGGTCCAGTCAGAGCCTCCCGGCAGGGGATCTTCCTGCCGTCCCGGGCCTCCCGGCCTCTGTTTGCCCTCCTCAAGAAACGCAGAGAAGCAGAGAAGCCCCCCTCCGTCCCACGACCCAGTCTCTGTACGACTTGGCGAAATACACCTCTGCCACGTGCGATACCCCTCCTTTACAGGGGCCCAACTGGGGGAACAGACGCCTAGAGCATCGATCGTCGTACAATGCCCCCCTCCCTTTGTCTGACCCAACCACCCACACTCCATCTCTGCCCAGCACACCCCCTTTGTGTCCCCAGACGTATTTAGAAGGCCAACACTTCCCCGCCTGCATCAACAGGGAGGGAGAATCGGCGTCACCGTTGCACAACCTGGAAAAATCAAAGAGTCAAGGCGTCCCCCACTAGCGAGCCATCCAGCACTGTGCCTTTTCAAGTCATATCCCCCATCTTTGTGCCATCCGACCTTTGTAGATGCGCTGGCCGACAAGAGAGGGGGAGGTGGTAGCATGTGGAAACACATATTATGCCCTCCCCGCGGCAACGAACCGTCTGGAGGAAGCAGACATACAACAACAAATACCGCTTCTCTAATGTTCTCATCTTCTCACCTCTGGCTCTAAGACATATTTCACAAGTACATCTCCCAAGTATAACACGCTTCTTCCCCCAAGACATCCTCATTACTGGGACCATGAGCCCCGACAACACCCCCAGAACGCGCACCCAGCCCAGCCCCAAGTCCCCCTCGGCCTTCGACCTCAAGCCTCTGCCTCCGACACCAGCACCCCTCGTAGGCACCCGCTGGAGCCACGCAGTTAGCCCCCGTATGCGTGACGACGTGAGCAGTCTGTACAGCCAGGACAGCCCGACTCTCGGCACCTCTCAGACCACTCTCTGCCCTGTTCTTGCCCCTACCACCACGTCTCGGAGAGCCACCTCCATGGCGCCGCCCCCTCGCCCGCCCCGGGACTCCATCGATCCCACTCTGGCCGCCTTCTTCCCCAACCGCGATCCTCTGGCCCAGCAGCCACCGGCGGCCTGCCATTTTGACACCATCCTCGACCGCCAACAGGCGTCCGCAGGTCCCTCCGTGCCGGCACAGGAGCCCGAGAAGCCCAAGCGCGTCTTCTTCTCCCGGGAGAGCCTGAGCTTTGCCCGAAAGGCCCTCCAGACAGGTCGTAAGAAGCCCCCTGTCAAGGTCGATACCACCAGCTTTGCCCAGATCAGCCACCCCGAGCGGACACCCTACCCCGAGCCGGTCGCTCCCGCTGCCCCCCGCCCCTCCAGCAGCCGCTCGCATCGCACGAGCGCCGGTAGCACCTGCTCCCAAGCCGTGGCCAGGATGTTCCGCCGCAGCGCCACTCGCGAGGCTTGGATCAACGCCGCCGAGCCGCCTTCCGACCTGCCGCGGGTCCCGCCCCCAACTCCTGAAAACCGTACAAACCGTGGCAGCGGCGGAAGCGGCTGGTACGAGGATGACAGCGATGAGGAGAATAGCGGCAACTACATTGTCAATCAGCAGCGCATCATCCCCTCGTGGTCTCGCAAGGCAGGAGGGCCTGACACGCCCCGACCTGTTGTGAGCCATCAGTGGCCTAACTTTATGAGGAATGTCGTCATTTCGCGGGATGAGAGGCGACGGATGGCGCTGAGGGACAAGATCCGTGTGATCCCTGAGGGCCAGCCTGTTGAGTGATGGTGATGAAGGGGAAGTCTTGTTTGTGATCTGGTGCATCTAGCCGGTGGTGTCCTGCATTTCGGGGGTTCTTTGTTTTCACTCTCTATTCGGGAGCTGGTGTTCATCATAGCGCGAGTCAAATATCGGGTGTCAGCCTGTGGTATCTAGCCAGTCAGTTAAAGCTTCATAGCGAAATCATTTGCCATTTGCTGCCATAAAAAGGTCGGCCGTTTGCGGCCGGTAGGTCTATCCAAACGCCTCTATATCGAGTACAGTCGTTCATTACAGCGTTATACACTGTCATATTACAAAAGGTGGTTGCTGCTCTGCTCGGAATACTCCGAAAACTCGCCGTCAGATGAGTACTGCGAGTAGTCACCCAGCAGCACGTCGTCATCGCCGGGGCCGCCGGCCGTGTCCCGGATGTACTCCGTCTCGACGCGGAAGAAGATCCAGACCCAGCGGCGGAAGACTTCCAGAAATTCGAGCAGGAATATGGAGCTCTCAAAGTCGGCCAGGCGGTCGAGACGCGGGCTCAGCTTAAGGGCCCAGGTGCAGCGTAGGACCAGGTCCATGGCGATGATGGTGTAGTAGAAGGCCGGGGCGCGGAAGATGAGGCGGCGGCGCAGGCCAAAGGGGTGGTCGCGGCTCGACCGAGCGGCGGAGAACAGAGTCATATCCCAATCCTTGGTGACGTCCCAGTAGAAAGAATAGAGCGAGTTGAGCAGCACGGCAGCCAGCCAGGCGCGGTTGAGAGCGGGGCTCGGCTGGTCGACAGGCTGACGGCGCTGCAGGGCGCCGAGGATGATGACGGGGAAGGCAGTCGAGTACTTTGCGGCGTTTGCGAGATGCTGGCCACCCCAGCCGGCTGACTCCTTGTAGGGGGCACGGCGCACGCGCAGGTATTCGGTCAGGCACTGCCGCAGGCGAATAGCGCTGGGCAGGGCCATGATGAGCGGCACGACGACAGTACCTCCGCAGCCACGGTCAGGGCGGGCAGTCGAGGCGCCATCGGTGCGGAAGAACATGCACGTGGCGACGTATAGGTCGCCCATGACCTTTGCGTAGCTGGTGAGGGCATCGGCGAGGAGGACATCACCGAACTTTCCGTTGCGGGCCTCTGCGATGCCGCCGACGCTGACGCGGCGCAGCGACGACAGGAAGCGACGTCGGCCCTCATGCGTAAAGCTACGCATGGGCACGAAGAAGAGCGCGGCCACAGCAAGCAGCAGCGTCATTGGGAGCCAGTCATACTCGATGACGAGGCCCGGCGTGCGCCTCGTGAAGAGCCAAAAGGTGCTGATGGACAGCCCAAAGAGCACCGATAGCACCGTGGCGAGGCGGTACGTCGACAGGTGATGCGGCGGCTGCGTGGCAGATGTGCGCGTCGGGTATTGTATCAGCGAGGGAAGGTTGATGCCGGCCCTGTCGAGGTACTGGAGGTTGAGGCCGAAGCCCCAGGCGCCTGGGAGGGGGAGAAGTCAGCGAGGGGCATTGGGGGAGGCATTGAGGCGGAAGCGGAGGGGCGACATACCGAGAATGACAATGAATGCCACCCGATACGGCAGGGGAAAGGTCAGGCTGAAGCCATCGAGCTCCGAGGGAACCTTGGGATCACCGTCCATTGTTGGCGGCGGCGGGTTGCGAAGTCATCGAGGTGCGAAAGGAAGGGACGGCTCTGGCGGGCCGGCGCTGATGGTTGGAAGAATGCGATCAAGACGGGAGCTGGCTCGAGGTGCTATACAACAGGCATCGTGGGGGGTTTTGTCGGGTGCGAGGCTTCTGCCCAGGGGGTAGCTGAGGCTGTCGATGTTTGGTTTGGTTCAGGAGTAAATGAAGCCAGCGCTCGATACGAGACGGGAGAGAAGTGCACAAACGCGACGGAAAAAGCGACGTCACCCGTGGGGGGGCAGACATTGGCAGCTGGCGAGAGGTGTCAGGTGGCCGGGCTCTCCCCCGGGCCGCCGTCCAACTTCCTCCTGGTCAACCCGACGAAGTGCCAGGCCAGGTCCGTCCCCTTATTTCTGTCAACAGCAACCGACATATCATTATGACGAGGAGATATCCGATCTTCCTTTTAGAGTGCCAGTCTTGAATATAGTCTTTTACTCATTCGCAGCTCAATCTGCCGGATGTCGCGTTTCCGTGCACATCCAAGACCGAACGTCAATGACGATCAGGCTTGCAATCTTTCTGCTGCAGACACAAGCCTGATGCTCCAGGCCGCATTGCCCCATCAAGATGTGCTCATGAGTGAGCAGATCTATTTTTAATCAGTCATGGCTTACACAGGGCATGGGGGGGGNGGGGGGGGGGGGGGGGGGGGGGGGGTTCCATGTGCGGATGTCTGCCCCTCTACAGGCGCAGCCTCGTCTGTCCTTGAGAGGGTGTGGTTACACGAAGTCCAGGAATTCCCTCAAAAAGCGGCATGGCCCCGTAGCTCGTGCCTTGGGTCACATTTTCCAAGGCATGTCTTCTGCCACTGCAAGGTCAACAGAACACCATGTCGTATGAGCTCACCAACCGAAGTACTTCACCCAATGACTTCGTCAGTAGGAGAAGCTCTGCATCCTTCGAGCCTATTCTCCACACAACGGAACCGGTGAACAATCGCAGTCCTAGTCCTGAGCAGGCAGACGATGCCAGTGACACATCGACGCCGGATGCGTGGCAGTGGCCGCCACAAACGCTGGCCCGTGGCCGCTTCAAAACTCTGGCGGCATGGACTTGGGACATTCTTCTGACAATCCTCCCAGCCTGCTTCTTTGGTAAGAACATCCTGTACAGTATCGTGTCGGACTTTCCCATCTAACTACAACACCAGGACTCGTTGTTGCCGTGGTCCGTCTGGATGGAGAACGCCAATCCGACTATGGTGACAGGATCATTGACCTCACCCGCCTTAGCCCGACTCTGTACCCAATTCTGTTCGCGGCAGTAGTCAGTCGTTTTTTCAAAAGCATGTCTCGCTGGCTCCTCGAGTCGGACACTGGTATTCCTCTCGGACTGCTAGAGCAAATGTTCGGTAGCCAGAGTCTCGCAGGGACAATCGAAAGGCTGCTCTTCGTTCGGGTGCGTTTAGGCGTCGGCTTCCTCATCCTCATGGTTTGGGGAATCTCCCCTATCGGAGGCCAAAGTGCCATACGCCTGTTGCATCTGGACCAGCGAAGCGACAAATACTCAAGCACAGTCTACTATGCACCTTCGCTTTGGCAATTCAGAAACTTCGAGAGCTTTGTATTTCGACCAATTGCCAAACCCAGCGTCAATTCCATGTACACAGCAAGTCTGTTGGCGCCGGCGCACAGAGGGTCTCCGGTCGACCTCTGGGCATTACCTAAAATCCCACAGTGGCCACGAGATCTTCCTAAAGATCGAGGCGTGGAACGGCAATTTTCTGCCGGTGACGATCAGGCTCTTTTCGGAGAAGAAGAGCATTATGCTTCGCTTTTGGGGGTCCAGGTCCTCGGTCTGGAAGACAACGCAGTGTATAACTTCACCATCGAGACACTCTATTACGATTTTGAGTGCACCTCTGTACCCGTCACAATGCCAAGAGCCAACATGACGGAGTACATCCCCTCAGCCAACAACTCGGCAAACGAAAGTAACACAGGTGGAACGGATTCTAGCAGCTTTGTCGCCGTGTTGATTGCATCCAGTCCGGATGAATCACCAGACAAGCCTGTCTCCCTCGAAGCCCAAACCCCAGCGCAAATGCTGTTTGCACCGATTGACGAATACGGCTTCCATCTTCTTAATTTCACTGTCCGCCCGGTTGTCCTCGACACAAGTATCAGTTGCGACGCTACATTGTCAACGCCAGATTGTCATGCAACAAGCCAAAGGGTCGTGACACATCGATACAGCTCACACCTACGACATGTCATGAGCAATATGTCGACAGAAGAGCATAGGACAGCGCTCGTAGAAGAATGGAGCCTTGCTGACTACTACGACGCCTCGTCAACTGCAAAATATCTTGCCGGCACCACATTCTCTTCCGGCAATACCGCAGCATATTGGCCTGCAGCGTGGGATTCAATCCCCTTGGAAGACTTGTCCAAGCGTATGACGACCCTCTTCAATACGTACTACGATGCGTCCATTGGTGCATTTAGTCACGCGAATGTGGCTTTGCGACAACAACCAGATTCACCAGAAGATGACCACAAGAAGTGGCGTCTGCAAGGTCAAAGGTGGATTCCGTACCTGAACAGAACCGATGCAGTTTCAACGGTCCGGTACCCCATTTACCGCGCTGAGCCACTTTGGGTTGTCACTTTTGTCATCATAACCATGTGTCTACAGGTTTTGGCTGTACTTGGACTGCTTCTTCAAGGTCTCATCAGGGGGCCGGATATCTTAGGCTACGCCAGCTCGCTGACCCGCGAGAACCCTTACATCAGAGTGCCAGCCGGAGGATCAGCCTTGGACGGTCCTAAAAGGGCGAAAGTTTTGGGACGCATGTATGTACAGTTGGCAGACACTTCCCCTACTCATGCAGTAGGACACATCGCACTCAGGCAAGTCGAACAGGAGAACAAAGATTGGAGGCAACTTGGACCTCAGAGACTCTACAACTGAGGTACGATTACAAAAGATTGCCCCCTCTCTTGCAATTTGCAAGGCAGGTAGCCGGAGGATACTTTTGTGTTTGGCTGGGTTGCTAATGCAGCAAGTAGGTGACCCCTCAGTGTCTCCAGGCTAGGTCTTTTAATGGAATGGATGGACGGAGGGTCTTGACGGATCATTCATCTTTGTCGCAAATGTAGCTGACGAATGCATTGCGTGTGCAAAATGGTGACTTTGGCACTTTACACACACCATGTTGGAATCATGGTCGAAAGGCTCTGTGCCGCCCATTGGCAGTCGCCCGAATAGATTTGCTATGCATAGAGACTCAGCCACCGCTTGTGGATGGTCACACAGCTTGCGAGTCTCTCCCAACAGAGAACCAACCAGATTTTTCTTGGCCTCTACAGCTGATTCGCTGCTGCCTGCACTCGTACTGCTGTCTGACAGGCCATGGCAGAATTATAATTAGCATTCCTCCCCGCTAGAACAAGAAGTCCAGGGTCTCCCAAGTTGAATCTGAGGTCCCCGCGCATACGTCCCCTTACAACAACCTTCGGAACCATTCAACCGCAGTGGCCGCCCTCACTCTTGGTCAAACATTTTGTTCTTCAGCGTGGTGTCAGTCCCAACAGGCCGATCAGATCCCTCAGACAGACATTATGTCTGAAAAAATCATTGAGGATCTCGGTCTGTGGTGTCCTAGTGGAGGATCCTTCTACATTTGCAGCGGCGACTCAAACGAATTCATCGGCTGCTGTAACTCGAACCCGTGCGGCGAGGAGAGAATGGGCCTGTGCCCCCACAGAGATCTGAGAGAATCTTCCTTCAACGCGGAGAAATACGCGAATATCCCAGAACAGAGTTGCGCCGACGCTCGCGGTGAACTCGTCTGGTACACCTGCCGCGACAACTCCCCACCTTTTATAGGATGCTGTGCAAGTGTTCCTTGCGGCGATGGTTGCCCAAAAGATCATCTTATCATGGCGCTGTCGTCACCAGATGAGGCCAAAAGGTTACTGCCCATGACACCCATTCCATGGGTTCCTGGCGAGCCAGCCACCGACTTTCCGACTTCTTTGTCGACATTGCTGCCAATTTCCGAACCGAAGCCATGGGGAAGCTTTATATTATCAGTTGGTCTGCTCATTGGCGTCGCCATCGGTGGTACAGCTGTTCTGGTTGCCCTAGGCATCCTCATCGGGGGCTACAGACGGCGGATTTGGAAGACGAGTCCCTGTCGACTGTCCCTTGAAATTGCAGACTCACCATACGGACATGGTTACAAAAGGCGGGACAACACCCCGAAATGAGCTTACAGCATTGCTTCTTTTGTATTACGTGGTGTAAGGACATTTGGTCGGTAGTCTTTCCTCCGGGTGTTCGCTTGCTCATCAAACCGCAACTGTCCTTGCGGCGGATGATCGGCGACAGACTGGTACCAATAATTTCGAGAAGATATCGCTGGAAACATGTAGCCCCCTTGAACTAATTTAATGCAATATCTCTTGTTTGAGGCGGGGGATAATGATTGTACGATGGCCTCCCGAGAATGCGCAGGGTCGTGGTCCTGAGAACTAGTACGTAGGCGGGTCTTGCTACGAGCCTCTGCTGGGCACGTGCGTGTACACCCCGCGGCCGGTGTCGGTGAACTGCCGAATGCGCCGAGGTCCAACGTCTTCACCGAAACACCACGCCTCTCCATCACAGCTCGCTCTAACTTCAACCACCACCAACCCAGAACAACCTCCGCATCTATCTCCCACCATGCGCTCCCGATAATTCACACCCCACCGACAAACATGGCCCCCGACACCCCTACCCCCGCAGCGCCGGCACTGGCGCCATCGCCATCACCATCATCACCCGCCGACGCCCTCTCCTCCCCATACCCCTACGCCGCTGCCCCAGACATCATCCGCGCACACCAGAAAGATGCCTACTTCCGCGGCACCCTCGCCGGCGACATGGCTGACATCCATCGCCGCCTCCTCGGCGCCCGCTCCGCCCACGCATGGTCGGGCGAGATTCGCACCATCGCCGACACTCTCTACCTTTCCCTCACAACCTTGCTCGGCAACCGCACCCTAGGCGAAGAATACACCGACGTTGTCCAGATTGACGCCACCTCCTCTGGCGCTGCAGGCTTGCCTGCTCTTAGCCGCCGCGCATCATATATCGCCGGTAGCGTTCTGCTGCCATACGTCCTCGGCAGGTTGTTGCCTGGCTTCAGGGCAGCTGTGCGCCGCCTTCTCGAGGGGCGCCTCGCCCGTCTGCAAAGAGCTGCTGCCGCGAGGAAGCACGAGGCCGAAGCGGCGCGGGCAAAGGCAGAGGCAGAGGGACAGGAGGAGGATGAAGACACAGAGACGAAGCCAAAGCCAACACCCAGAAAACAACCTTCCCGCACCGGCGAGCGCGAACAGGCCCTCTGGCGATACGTCCTCGCCCACCTCGGCACCCTGACCTCGTCAGCCCCCCTCCACGCCCTCACCCTGGCCACCTTCTACTTCTCCGGCACCTACTACGAGCTGTCCAAGCGCGTCCTCGGCCTCCGCTACGTCTTCACGCGCGAGGTCCCCGCCACCCCCGACCGCGCCGGCTACGAGCTCCTCGGCCTCCTCCTGCTCGTCCAGCTCTCCGTTCAAGCCTACATGCACGTCCGCCACACCCTCTCCTCAGCCCTCCTCCTCCCTTCGTCCGCCCGCCGGGACAATGGCGCGCCTCTGCCCATCCCCGACGTCTCCCTCAGTGACAACGCCTACACTGCCAACACGGCCGTCCTTCTCCCCGATACCGCTTCGCCCGCTGGCGGTATCGGCGCCTCGCGCGTCGCACGCGTCGACATGGCTCGCCTCACTCATACCCCGCCCCTCGCTGTTGGCGGTGCTCGCTACCACCTCGCTGACGAGAATGTCATGGCTTTTGTCTCGGGCCGCCAGCAGCGCAAGTGCACCCTCTGCCTCGAGGAGATGCGCGACCCCGCTGCCACCCAGTGCGGTCACGTCTTCTGCTGGGAGTGCATCGGCGACTGGGTCCGGGAGAAGCCCGAGTGTCCGCTGTGTCGACGTGAGGCCATGGTGCAGCACATCCTGCCTCTACGGGTGGCTTAAAGCACCTTTTTCTTCTTTGATTGTACCACAAAATATGCAACGGGGGCCATGTGCCAGGCTGGTGGGATTTAAGCGACGCATCTGATTTGATTCACCTCGGAATTATCCAACGAGAAATATACCCACACACTATGGTCATAATGTACAGACGAAGATTATGCCCGCGCGCTCTCGCCCCGTGATAGGTAATGATACATGGAGGCAGAGAGGCACGGATGGAGGGGAGGCTCTTTGGAAAGAAAAAAGGGGCAGCCGATAAACTTGCGTCCATGCTCTCTATAAGCTCGCATAGACCAGCCAGGAGCGTGTCCAGTGTCCATTTCCCTTCCGCACCCGGTGCGCCGTGAGAAAACACAACGACGACAGAAGATAGTGTGTGCAACGGGGTGTTGAATCCAATTTCAAGGTATCATGGTAAAAAGAAGAAACAGACGGGGAAAAAAGGACGGCGGACAGACGATCCCTGGAACATCGGACACAGTCCAGCGCGCGGTGGGACCACATACGTCCCCCGCGGCCGATGAACCATTGAACGCCGCGTCGCCGTCGAGGGCGTCTCGCAGGACCCCTCTGCTGTTTTGGACGGAACCCCCCTTCACCCAGGGCCGTCCAACCTCCGCACGCCCACCGAGCCTCGGTCTATACCACCTGCCGAGCCCTCTCCGTTCCGCAGCCCGCTTACAGACCGAACAGAACAATCTCACCCCTCTCATTCTTGCGCATCCGCAACGACCGCCACAGCTCCTTCTCCTCGATCGACTTGCCCTGGAAGTCGTCGCTGCCGTTGCGCTCGCGGTGGAAGTGTCGCAGAGCCTTCTTCATGCTGTAGCCGCGCTCGCTGTCGGGGCCCTTGGTGACGTAGGACAGGAGCAGATCGGCGCGGGGGCGGAAGACGACCATCTGGTTATCGGCGCCATCCTCGCCGCTTGAGCCGGGACGGTACTCGATGAGCTGAGTGGGCTTTTCGCCGTCGCGCTCGCGGTGGCGGTGCGAAGAGGACGACTTCCTGGATGACGAAGATGCCTTTCTCTTCTTGGACTTTGCCGACTTGCTGCCGCCGAGCAGGCCCATGAGGTTGCTGCCGATGCTCTCCTTTTTCGATTTTGAGGAGTGCTTCGAGTGCTTCTTCTTCTTGAGCGGGCTGGCGGGCGAGGGGTCGGCGGCGTCGCCGCCGGAGTAGTCGGGCGAAGGCGGGAAGTGGGAGCGCATCATGCGGTTGATGCCGCCGGTGAGGCCGGTGTGGAGCATGGGCGGCGCGTCGTCCATGACCTGGTCCGTGTCGATGTGGAGACGCTTCCTCTTCTTGTCCTTCTTCTGTTCGCTGCCCTCCTTGCGTCGTCGCTCGCGGCCGGGGGCGGGTGTCTCGAAGGCGCCGGGGATGGGGCCGATGCCGTACTGAACGAGAGCGTCGGGGTCCTCGTCGACCATGTCGCCGGCGGCGTCGATGAAGCCGGGCGACTCGGCCTCGTAGCGCACCATTTGGGTCTCCATGTTGGCGCGGTCAGTGTGGCGGCCCAGCTGGAGGACCGAGGCGTTGGGTGTCGCCGAGGGGTCGAGGAAGTCAAAGACGTTCAGGGCCACTTCATGGGCGGGAGGAGGGGTGGGCGCCTCAGGCAGGTCTGCGGGCGACTTGCCATTGTCGCTGCCATCGTCGTACTCATACTCGGCAAAAGCCGCCTCGACAACGTCCTCGACGTAGGCCTTCTGAGGCATGGCTTGGGGTATGGGAGCGGCGATGGGGACTTCGTTGGGGTTGTTGTTGTGGTGGTTCTTGGCCTTCTTGTTCTTGTAGAGGGCGCCCTGGTACTTTTGGTCTTCGGTGATACAGCTCTGCGTTGGCATGTCAGTCAGCAAGCTGGCGTGAGGTCATTCCGTCGCGCCGGTAGGGCCACCTACGGTATGTGAGCGGTATTCGGTTCCGGGGAAGTGAACCATGCAGTCGATGCAGGTAAAGGTGGCACCTCGGCAGCGGTTCCTGTGCGGGTCGAGCTTCTTCTTCGTCAAGACGTCACCACAACCCTGTTGGTGGCGGAGAGAGTATGTTAGAGATGAGGTCGTTTGTCGTTTGTGGTATGTCGAGCAGAAGGGTCCAGGGGGGTGGGTAGGTGGATAGGTGGGTGCGGGATTGGCTTGATATTATGCGGGAGGGGTGGTGATCAGGGAGAGCAGAGCAAGAAGGCAAGTGGGCTGGAAGGGAGATATGATGGACATGTATCAGACAAGCACGGCCACGACGGGCCAAGGGTCTGTCTGGGTGGAGGGGGACGTGGTTTATGGGGAAGGGCAGGGGGGTGAGCGCGGACCTGAGGCACGACTGGTGCATTGTAGTGCCGTGTTGCGAGTTAAGGGGAGGCGGCACGAGCGTGTGAGGTGATGTCAAGTGTGGAAATTAGGATAGCCCCCCCATCAGCTGGCGGGGGTGATGTATGGTGCGAGGCATGGGGAGGGTGGGCGGAGCGAGACATGGAGGGGACGGCATGATGAACGACGGCGGGATGTTCAGAGAGGCCAGTGGGGAGACAGACACAGAGAGTGTGTGTCCCCTTGGTGCTTGGGAAGGGAGGGCGAAACAAACATGGGACTACCATGTAGAGCCGGGGGGTCCTGTTTGGGGGGGGGACAAAGTGTGTGGGATGAGTGAGTACGTACCTCGCAACTGAAGGAGACCATGTTGATGACGGCGGCGGCTCAGCGTCGATATGCTTTGGTCGTGGACAGGGAAAAGACAGCGGTGTCGGGTATGTGATTGGGCACTGATGTTGGGCAGATGCGTGGCAGCCGGGCTTGGAACGAGGGGGGGACCGGCGGTGTTTTGGCGGGGTGAGCGCTGTATGGACGATGAATTCTGGTGATAGATGCAGAAATGGACCGGGTGCTGGGGCGTCGTCTGAGTGGACGAGGCGAAAGGGGGGGGGGTCACTGGCTTTGGGGGGACTGGAATGGGACCAGCGGGAAAACAAGTGCGATGGCGAGTCGAGTCGGAGCCGGGGAGCGTGCCTTGTTCGGAGGGCAAGACAAGACGTTGACTGGATGGGTTGGCGAAGATGAGGAGGGATGGTCGCGTCCAGAGGGAGAATGGCGCGCGCGCTGGGGCTGGAGTTTGATGGAGGGAGAGGGAGGGTAAGAGAGAGACGATCCCGATGGAGGTGGTGGTGTCGGGCGACTCTTCTTTTCGCGCTCAAACCTCGAAATAGGGGCTGACGGAGCACCAGTCGTGTCTCAGGATCAGCCGGGATTTGGGGGTGGCCCCTTGATCTGTCGACTTGGGACGGAGGGATGGGCGGATGGTGGACGGATTAGGATGCCAAAGCGCTTCGTGTTCCGAGCGCAGGAGAAGTTATTGGAGAGGTGCGAGCTGCGTCGCGTGGACCAGATAGCAGAGAGAGAGAGGCGCGTGGTGTCTTTGTCGTGGTGATGTGCGTGCGCGGGGCGGGGGGTAGGTGGTTTGTTGTTGGGAAAGGGCCGCTTCCTGGAGATAGTTGCGTTCCAACGGCGAAGAACGAGTGGGCAAACGGGCCTGGGGACGTGTTGCGGCGAGCAGAAGTCGGGTGAACTGGCCGTCTTCTCTATCTTGGCGCGCGACGGGTGGAAATGGAAGAGAAAAGGGGATGCGATGCGTTGCGCTCCGCTGCGGCCGTGGTGTTGTCGGCTTGTTGTTTGGACAATTTTTCGTTTTCTTTTTTTCCTCGCGCTGCTCGCGGGACGAAAGAGCAGGCCAGGCCAGGCCAGGGAAGATGGAGCAGCGCAGAACAGAACAGTGGTCCACGGGGCCAGACCAGACCCCCCTACATCCACACCCGTATCGCAATCGGTTTCCGGGGAAGCAAGAGCAGCGTGGTCCAATCAGCAGACATGAGTAGACCGCGTAGCGCGGGTGATTGGCCAAATTGGCCCTGTAACTTAGACTGTCGACCACTGGAGCGAATCGCCGTCAGCGACCACGGGCCAATCGCTTGGGTGTGCCCCTATCCGTCAGACACTGCCAGACCCAGCTTCGCCACTCTTCAGTGCCCTTCTTTTGCTGCATTTTGCTGGGTCCCCCTCTCGTGCTATCGTCGACAAACCTGACTTGCCTGACAAGTGGGAAGTGCAAAGTCTCCACGCGCCCACGTCCGCGGTCCGCCTCACTCGTCCATTGGCCCTGCGCGTGTGTCCTGCGTCCTATTTTGTACTTGTGTCCCCGGGGGATCTTCTTTGCGTGCCCGTCCTGTCCACTTTCAGTGTTTGCGCCAGATCCCCCCGATCCACGCACCCGCAACCAGCGGCGGCCCATCCGTTGACCGCTGGGCCGGCCGTTGCCGTTGCCATTGCCCCCGTTGGCCTGGCCCTGCCCGCCTGTCTGTCTCCTGCTGGTGTAACCGGGAGGGCCCGGGGCGGCTCGTGGGCCGCCGCCAGACTGATCGCGGCGAGAAGGTTTTGGCCGGGGTCAGGGGATCCCCTCTTGGGCGATGGCCGTCGGTTTCTAGAAAGCCTAGGTACGGGCAGATCAAACATGCCCCTTTTTTTGCGACGGCGCCGACAAAAGCCAATCCCGAAGGTGCGGTCGCAGTCTTGGGAGTGCCAGTACAGACAGATACAGATACAGGTACAGGTACTTGCTTTGAAACGAGACGGAAGATGCCAGGACAGGGGATGTTGATGTTGGTCTGCTGTCGCTCGGCTCTTGTGGCCTGCCAGCCGGCTGGGTCGCGCCGATAATAGCATGACCAGTTATCATTCATCAAGTGACAAGCGCTGGACAGGACAGGATGTGGTCGTCTCCCACGGGCCACCACACACCATCCATGACAGATCGGCGGCAGCGCGAGGGGCTGCTTGGCATGAAGCACGACGACGTTTGGGACGATGCAGGCTCATCACCCCCTACTATTTCGCGTCCTTCCGCGCGGCTGGACGCGCATGTCGAGTCTGGAAGTTGGTCATTGACCGAGGCAGTCCACCTGTACCCATGGTGGGAGCAGAGCGCTATCTTACTAGTAGTACTGTATTCAATTACTCGTACCTGACCTCTGTCATGTGCTGTGGCTGAATCGTGGCGGCATTTCCATCTCAGCCAGGGAGCGCCAACATGCCAGCAGACGCGGCATCTCGCCCGTGTTTTGGTCGACCACGTGGTATTGCTGCTGAGCGCTGGCCGAGAGGCCGAGGACGACCTCTAGCTGAGACCGCGGAGTGGCAAGCGAGCCGCCCTGCGTACGAGCGCTTCATGCCCGAGGGGCTCCAATAATGAGCATCAATGCAACGGCAATCCTCTGTTCAATAAAGATCTCTCCCTCCCTGTTTGCCCAGGACACCTCACCCATCACTGGCAGCTGTGGACTGGTCGCGGGTCAAGAGCTAAAAGGGACGCTTCATCCACTAGTGCGGGTCCCAGTAGCGCCTTCCGTCCCAACTTGTCGGTCGTCTCGCCTCGTCAACCCGCAGCACCTTCCCAGGAGCTCCTTCCCTCGAAGCACCTTCCAGGCACCACATCTTCAACCAGAAGCGCTATCAACCTGAGGCTCCTAGCACCAGACGTCAAATCAACAAATCCTTAGACGAAGGGGACAGCTGCACCTTACTCACTACATACGTACTAGTACCCAGCGCTACCTGAGGTACAGTACCTCGCTCACCTGCCAAATCCGCCGAGGTCCCGCTGTACCTGAGAGATTTGGCCCGCCTTCCGTCGCACCTCGGCCCCAAACTCCAAAGCGAAGCCCCGGCCCGAGCCCCCAACCCGACCAGGTTCACCACTTGCCCCGCATCCTCTGTCCTCCATCGCCACGAACAACAGCTTCACCAATTCACCACCCAGTCCACGTCACGTCCTACCGACATACAGACTCCTCATCGCACGCTACGGCATCGTCTCCTTCCATCCCCGGCACACCACGAACACGCTGGCACACCCACTCGTCCCATCCCAGCCAGGGTCCCGCGCCATCTCAGATCGAATGACCCGCATGGTCATGCGCCGCCACTGACGGGGACTCTTCTGCGGTATCACGCTGCCCTCTTCGGCTCCTAGCCTCCTTCCCCCCCCTGGCCATCCTCACCCACACACAGCCTCAACAGCGACATCTCCACATCTCCTCTCCCCCCCCCTGGGCCAAAGATCCCCTGAAGCGTGGAACCTACGATACTCGCCCAGCAATTTTGCCAATTCTGCTTCAGCACGCACCTCAACCTGGTCCGCGCATCGTCCGCCGCCTTGACCTTCAACCCCCGACCCCGACCCCTCCGGCTTGCAGCTTGACGACGCCTGTTATTCGTCCTTGCGACGACCGACCCCATCCCACTTCGGGACGACCTCGCTCTCTTGTTCCCGACCCGCTCGCTGTCCACCTCCTGAGCGCTGACCGCCACCTCGACAACTCTCGTTTGTTCGACTTGGTCGGGTGCGACAAACCCCCCCTCTCCACCGCCGGCATGGCATCTTCGAACCCGCCGCCATCCAATACAAACTCTTTTGTAGAGCAGACCGTCTCCCTGCTCAGCTCGGTAGGCTCGTACATGCGGCTTCCGGCGATTGCGTCCACGGTATGTACACTCAACTTTGCTGCCACCCACATCCTCACACACCCGTACCCTACTCCGGGATACCTTGCCCATCTTGCCTCGTCCTGTCTTGTGCGACACGGGGCGAGCCACCATCCTAGTCCTACCATGGCAGCTCCGGCATCGCAAGCTGAGCTGAGCTGAGCTGGAGCTGAGCTGGCACGGCTGAGTTCGACAGAACCTAGCTGACGTTGTATCTAGGGCGTCGCCGCCGTCTTGACATCACTCCTCTATTTCAAGCAAAAGTAAGTCAATCGCTCATCCTTGTCCAGGTGTGGCCATGTGATGTTCCGCCGCTGACCAGCACCTCCCACCTTCTCTCTAGGGCCTTGATTTACCCCTCGCACATGCCCCCGAATGCCCGGACTGAAGTCCCGAGACCCTCACAATATGGCATCAAGGACTTCGAAGAGCTTGTGATCCCTACAAGCGACGGCGAGAAACTCTCCGCTTTTTACATCCGCGGCCCGCGCGGATCAAACAATGCCAACACGACGGTGCTTATGTTCCACGGAAACGCGGGCAACATTGGCCACCGCCTGCCTATCGCCCGCATGATTATCAACTTCATCGGCTGCAATGTCTTCATGCTTGAATACCGTGGCTACGGCCTGTCCACCGGCGAGCCCGACGAGTCGGGTCTCTACCTTGACGCCCAGACAGCACTGGAATATCTGAGGAACCGCGCCGAGACGAGCGACCATAAGCTGGTTATCTACGGCCAAAGCCTTGGTGGTGCCGTCGCCTCCAAGCTAGTGGCCAAGAACCAGAAAGCTGGCGACATTGCCGGGTTGATCCTGGAAAACACTTTTCTTTCCATGCGGAAACTCATACCCTCAGTCATCCCGCCTGCCCGCTATCTCACCTATCTCTGCCATCAGGTCTGGCCCACCGATTCCGTCATTCCAAACATCGCCATCCCCATCCTCTTCCTGTCCGGACTGCAGGACGAGATTGTGCCGTAAGTCTCTACCCTTCCCCCACGCGTCCTCCCCCTCCCTGGCTCTCATGATGAATCTATACACCCACAAAATATGAGCCCCTCACCGGGTGCTGATCTGCATACCAAATCACCAAACTGAAGCCATCCCCTCGTTACGCTGCCAACTTGTTTGCCATCCGAGACATGAAAACAGGGCTAACCACTTTCGACCCCACCCTCAGGCCACATCACATGCGCCAGCTGTACGAGCTGGCCAAGGCACCCACCAAGATCTGGAAACCTCTCCCCGGTGGCGACCACAACTCAAGTGTGCTGGAGGAGGGATACTTCGAGGCCATCGCTGACTTCATCTCGGCCATCACCGGAGAAGAGAAGAGACTGTCGAGGCAGAACTTGTAGGCCGAGCTTATTGCAGCAGAAAAAGAGCGAGCCGAGGTTGTCGAACGCGCGATGGACAATGTGGCCGTCCAGATCAGGAACGCCAGCGCCGCGCAGCCAAGAAAGCAGCGATGGACCAGCTGCTCCCGCAAAGGCAGCAGCGAGGAGGAAAAGGGCCGGTAGACGGCAGACCGGCCGGAAGACCAAGGTCTTTGCATTGGACTATGACCCGCTTGGAGAGGAGGATTAACGATACCCCTTTTTGTGTTGAACAACTTTGTTGATAGAGGCGCAAGGCTCATGCCCCGGGCGCGAAACTCGCCCGCCTCGCAAGATGCCGTATCCGTACATAATAGCATTCTTAATCATGTGCCGATTCTGGCATGTGTGCAAATACGCACAATCATTCATCCACCTGGGCTTGAGGGAGTGTACATCTACGATTTCTATGTTTCTACAGAATTTATTCACTGCCACCGTTTAGTTGGGCTCTAGCTTTGATGCCTCATCGTCCAACGTGGCCGCCGCCGCCTCCCAGTCTTCGTCAACATCCTCGACGAGCTTCTTCCTAGGCGCCTTGGAGAAGCTCACAAATCCGCCCCTCGCCGGCCGGGCCTCCTCCCTGGCAGCTGTGGGCTGTGCACGCGCCTTGGCAGCACGGCCGACAACATCGTTCCAACCACCGCCTGCACCGCCAGTCTTTGCCTCGCCGGACGCCTCGCGACGAAGGATGTTGAGGTCCGCGTCGGCGTGGACGAGGGCGACAGCGTTGGCTAGGCCCTCGCGAACGACTGTGCGTGCCACGACGGGCCGGAGGGTGCCGAGGGCAGACTCGACAGCGGCGGCGCTGGAGCCCCAGCTCGTAACTGGAGCGGCGCGAATGAGGACCTCGTCTGAGGGGAGGAAGCTGGTGGTGAAGGACAGGTTCTTGTGAGCGGAGAAATCGGCAGCTAGAGCGGCTTCGAGCTCCTCGATGGTCAGGGCGAACCGGGGACCTGAGACGAGTAGGGCGTTGTATGCTGGTAGGGCGCGGAGGGCAGCTTCTGCTGAAGAGGCACCTACGCGAGCGGCAGAGGCGGCCTGGGCGTTGCGAATACGTACGCACTGGGCGAGGGTCTTGCCGGGAGCGGAGACGA
Source organism: Plectosphaerella sp. P0831 (assembly GCA_014635975.1). Taxonomy (NCBI): domain Eukaryota; kingdom Fungi; phylum Ascomycota; class Sordariomycetes; order Glomerellales; family Plectosphaerellaceae; genus Plectosphaerella; species Plectosphaerella sp. P0831. The sequence continues at coordinate 144,251 of JACAFV010000057.1, read as the reverse complement.
AGCGAGGCGTCTTGAAAACGCTGACGTGACGATGGGGCTCGGGGTCCTGGCTCTCGGTGTCGAGGCCAAAGTCATCGGCGAGATGGTGGATAAAGGCACGTTGGGGCGCAGGCATGGGCCGTAGGCGGAGACGCTTCTCGGCACCGTCAGAAGCAAAGACGCGTAGTTCGCGCTCCTGAGTCTCGGCCCAGCGCATGTGGTCGCGGGCGTAGCGGAGCGTTGCCTCGGCGTAGGGTACATGGTCGTCCGTGTGGGTGGCCGGGTCGATGTTAAGGGCGGCGGCGAGACGCTGGTTACGCTGCAATCGGAGGCACTCGTCATCGCACTTGAGCGTCTCGCGCTCCGGGTCTGGGTTGGCACGGGTTGCAAGGCACTTGATCTCCTTCTTCCGGTGCTGGCAGGCGCAGGTGATGAAGGTGCGCGACTGGCACGGCTTCTCCTCCTTGCACGGGTAGGGCGCATGGCATGCGTCCTGGTCGGCATGACCACACGAGCGACGCGGTTTGCCGCAAGGCTGTGTGCATTTTGTGTCGGCGTCCTCGCACTGGCCGGGCCGATGGCAGGACTTTTGGCATGCGTGGGCGCCGCACTTGAGGCGCGCGCCGCAGGGTAGGCCGCAGCGGACCTCTTCGAACCAGCACGGCTGGTTCTTGAGCATCTTCTTGCCGCACACGCATGGCTTCTCGACCAGGAATGGGCACTTGGGGCAGGGCGTCTCGGCGTCGTGGCAGTTGTGCTTGACGGCCGGGTGGCCACAAGCTGGGCGCTCGGTACAGTCGAAGCGGCATTCGGGAGGCCGCGTGCCGCACGGCTGCGGAGGCTGGAGAACGGTGCGGCCGCAGCGACAGCTGATCTCCTCGAAGACGGCTTCGAGGCAGCTGGGACAAGGTCCGCGGTGGCAGATCTGATGGCACTGATGCGAGCCGCACTTGAGCGTGCGGCCGCACACGCGGATGCAGATATGCTCAGCTTCGATATCGTCGGACACGGGGCCGTGGTTCCTCTTCTTTGCCGCCGCCTGCCGCTCCATGGCCTTCTTCTCCCCGGCGCAGCAATGCTCGAGGCACTGGTGGCGGCCGCAGTTGAGCTGGGCCTGGCATACCCTCATACACAGTGGCGCGGTCACGTCGGCGCCGTGGCAGAGCGTCTTATTGCTCGTGCGACCGCACCGACAGGCGACGTTCATGGACTGGAAGCATGGGGGGCAAGGCCCGACGTGGCACGTCTGCTGGCAGTGGTGTCCGCAGGCCATGGTCTTGTCGCACATTTCCTTGCAGTGCGGGATCTCGTCTTGACAGGACTGTCTAGGCTGGTCCAACAGACTGTCCAGGGGCGTCTTGCCGCAAGGGCAGCTCAGGATGACATCGGGGGAGAGTGGGCAGTGGGCCTCGCTCTCATCTTGCGGGTGGCAAGACTTTTCGCACTCGTGCTCGCCGCAGTCGTATTTGCGACCACAGGGCGAGTCACACCCGAAAGACCCGTCAAAGGGCTGACCGATGGGAACGTTGTCGCCGTCGTCGGGGGAAACGACCTGGCCGTAGTTGAAGGACTGCAAGACATCGCCCCGCAGGTCACAAGGGACGTCCTTCTGGATGCGGCCGCAGTAACATCTGGAGGTGATGGGGACCTCGCAGCCTCCGCAGAGGCCGGCGTGGCATGGTCTCTCGCAGGTGTGCTCGCCGCAGGGTAGAAGGTCGCCGCAAATCTGCTGACAGGACCAGCCATTGTCGTAGTCAGTGTCGATGCAGCGCTTCGTAACATCCTGTTTGCCGCAGAAGCAGGGCTGGGTAGGGCCCATGAGCTCGCAGGGCGGACAAGGACCGGCGTGACACTCGGAGTAGCATGGATGAGGGCATGTCGCGCGGGGCTTGGTGCAGGTCTGACCGCACGAGTGCGGTGACCGGCTCGAGATACTCGTCGGGTTGATATCCTTGCCGCACCAGCAGTGGTAGGTACTGGGCTCCTCGGTGAGGCCCGAGTTGCAGCCGGGGCATCGCCAAGTCTTGGGCTGCTGGGCCTCTTCGTCGTCCGGCCGCCCCTGCTTCTCGAGCTGGCTCTTATGCCACTTCTTGACGCAATGGAGATGGACGACGGTCCAGCACGTGGTGCATGACCATACTCTCGAGGGCCGGAGCACCTCGCTGGAGCAGATGACACACTCGTACTGCCCGTTGGCGATGTCCTGGTGAATACGGGTGGGCAAATCTGGAGCGGTTGACTTGGGGGCCAGGGGATACTTGGGTGCCTGTGGCTTGGGGGCTTGTCTGCGAATGTGTGAGTACTGGGAGTGGCTGGAAATTTGAAGAGAGCCTCACCTCGGCTGTTGTGCTATAGGTTGGCCGGGCACGAAGTCGGGCGTGTCTGCGCGGAGGCCACCAGAGCTCGAAGGTTCGTCCGTCTGAGCCTGAGAGGTCAGATGTCCTCCGAACATCCTCCGAGATCCGGCTACCGCACCGCCACGGATGGCAGGGTCAGCTCGTCCCCCTCGACCGCCCCCGCGGCCTCGATTGCCGCCTCGTCCTCGTCCCCTGCCTCTGCCAGATGAGTTCGAAGGTGTCGGGGCTCCCTCGGGGCGAGCCCCGGCATCAGTGGCGGGTGCTGGTGAGGGAACTGGTGCTGGTGCGGATGCAGAGGTGGATGGCGTGGCCTGAGATGTCTCCGTACCAGCATTTTCCGTGCCTGCTCCTCCGCCACCTCCTCCTCTCCGCCCACCGCGGCGACTGCCTCTTGGCCGGTTTCTTCTCACCCGGCCGTTCATCTGCTCTCCCCGCGTCTCGGTTGACACTGCGGGTGCTGTCTGGGCGCCTTCTGTCGACGCCATGATGAAATTGTGAGGCGGTGAGACCGAAAAATCGTGGTAGTGAATTGTGATGGGGGTCGCCGGTAGCTGACGAAAAGGTTTGATCTGGGCTGAGGGGCGAATATTGTGTTGTGTGTATGCGCTTTTTGAAATGCAGCGACTTCGAACAAGGGATCGTCCAAAATGGGGCGAAACTCTCGAATGGAAAAACAGGCAGGCAGCACAAGCAAAAACGCCAGCAAGATGCGGCGCGAGGACCGGGAAGATTACGGATGTTGAACGGAGGAAGGAAGCCGCCTCGAGCGTGGTATGTCGTCGGTTTGCTTTATAACAAGGGCCAGAAAATCATGCTGGCGCCAGTGTAAGGCCAACACACTGGGAGGCAAACGACTGACGCCCGGGCCCGGAGGCCAATTCGTGCTTACCGGCAACTGTCAGTGTCCATTCATTGGCTGTAGTTGGGCCGGCAATCAGTGGTGAAGGCTGTCAAGCTGCACTCCGCCCTGTAGAGCTCCACCCATTGGCTCGCTGGTTTCAATTCCACAACCCTCATTCGCTGTAATTTGGGCAGCGGCGATGACTCAACATGAGATGATGGCTCGAACAAGCCGGAAGCCGACGCGAGTTGCCAGGCAGGTGCAGAAACGGGAATGGCGGGTTCGGATTTGAAAAAGAAAGTCATTGGTTCATTGAGCGGATTTAGTCTGCTGGCGGTTGAGTGTTTGGGGCAAGTTTTGGTGACGTCTGCCAGAGGAAGGAAAACATGCCCGCTTCCCTTCGACCTAACAAAATACATTTTTATTTCAATCATAGTCACCTCCTCACTTACATACCCTTTTCAATGGATACACATCAACATCAGATGCCTCAGTCAATGCAGGCTGGTGTTTGTGGGTTGTCATCTCGTCTGCGTCCCAATCTGATACTCGCCGCATGAGTCATACTTGCCTTCTGGCACACGAGCCTTGCAATTATCCAGCCTTGCCAACGGCCAGCAACTTTCACGCAGAGGACAAAATTGTCATCAAGCCCAGCCTGCCTCACATGTCACCGCTTATTAATACTACCGTCCGACACCTCCAGCTCCATAGCCGGAGCACAGCATTGCACAAGCCTGGCGGGCCATCGTATGTCGGGATAATCTATTCAAACTGAAACCAAGCAAGCATGCCGCTTGGCCGCCGAACCTTCAGCCCCGAGCGGCTTGCGACATGTCTCCTCTCCCGGATCGACGCGCTCCAGCCGTACTTCTTCCTTGCCTCCCGCACCCCGTGGCGCGCCGCCTTCGTCGATCCCCCGACTGCTCACGCTGGCGCTGGAAATCCCGTGTCACACCAGGCACGGCCGTCGGCGGAAGCCAGTGCGTTTATGTACCCCATAGGCGCACTGCAGCCCGATCATGTATCTATTTCCACCCGCCGCGGGTCGACGACCGGCTCGCATGTCAGTTGATGCGCCCTCGTCGACTTTCCGGAGCCTTTCCTCAAGTCCACCCGCCGGAGGTGGCGTGAGGCTGGCACATCCCATATGCCGACTCGCCGCCTCTGGAAGGAATATTGATTCTCAGGTGGTGGAGGCCACTCCTTCAGGGTAAGCACTCAAAGTCGGGCGGCTGGCGCCGAGGATGTAACGGCTCAGGGGCGTGAACACCACCATGCTCAACCCAAGCGAGCAGAGGGGAGGGGATTGAGCCTGATGCACCAGACCGCAGCTCGATCGCGGGCTGCATCCGAGGAGCCAAGCAGCTTACTCGCTGATGTGTTGTCGAATCGCCCCGGAGAGGGAGGGGCGGCATGGGCCAGGATTGGGAACCAGCTTTGCTTGACCTCTCACATATCGGCCTCAATCTCCACCGTGGCTCGCACGGCGCCTGGCTCCGTCTCTGCAATTGACATCCAGGAACATGATCCCTCGTTGACTCCATCACCGACGTGGTCAGCAAGAACCTGGGAGCAGCAGGACATATGCGTCTTGATTATTGATGTTCGGGTCATATCGCACACCGCCCCCGCGCGCCCGGGCGAGCCTGGGCCTGCTCCGCGGGGTGAACATGGTATGATCTCGACCTGTAGGGAGAAGCACTGTACACTGCATGATGCAGCAGGCTGTGCATGGATAGATAGGTAGGACCGACATGACAGACTTGTTCAGGGCTGCATCTGAAGGCGGGCGAGGCATTTGTTCGTGACGGATATCGACGCCGACGCGCGATACCCAGGGTGCCGTCCCGGCCGTTCTTCCTGTCAACTGCTCCGACGCGCGACACGGCTCCCTAGTGTCTCAATCAATACGAGCTGCTATTGAAAAGGTGCATAAGGGGTGCTGTCAACACGCAGCATGCTGCAACGGCCCAACGCGTCCAGTCGCAGGAGGGGAGCAGAGGGCTGAACCTCACCCCTGCACAAGCACCCACCACACCTGTTCGTGTGGCGTTACCGGCACGCCCTGGACCCCCAACCCAGGATCCTAGTGCAGGCACAGAACAGCTGGCCGACTAATGACGGTTGAGATTCACCCGCCATTAGCGGACACCACCAGGTTCCTTCGCCGGCTAGGCTGGGCGGCAAGCACCGAGCTTACTTGGGAGTTGGGTGTGTGTTGAGTTCTGTAGTTTTAGCGAGGAAGCCGTAGCGAGGAAGCCCGGGACAGAGATGGTAGTCAAGAGAGAGACGTTTCAATGAAAGCCATGACCCTGACACATAAGTTTCCGGGCTTAATCCCTTTCCAGCGTGGGCGTTGGCTTTGGCGTCGCGGGACTATCTCTCCTCTTATCCGTGAACCGACCAGGTCCGGTCCACCACCTGACATGGCCCTGAGTGAGCCGGGCGATATTTGTCGGCAGTGCTACCCTGATCAGGTCAACAGTGCGGCACGGCTATCGTTGGAGCCCGCGGGAGGACGAGATCCAGAGGCGGTACTTGGCGACGGGGCCGAGGCAGATCCCTTGGGCTTCCAGGGCTGTCCAGGGGTCACATTCCACCCAGCCTTGCCTTGCTGGTGACAACATGGCAATGTCACCCTCCCTGGTCAAACACCATGTTGGGTTTCTTTTTGTCTCCGACGGTGTGGAGGCAACCATGTTTCCGCGTTCCGGGTGTGCGCGCAAGTCAAGGTGCCCAGCCACGGGCGGCGCCTGGAGGCGAGATGGCCTGATCATGGACAGATGGGTTCTGCCAAGGGGCCGGTCTTCTCTCGAGGAGGTCATCATCTCGGTCATGAGAAGAGGCGTCGCTTCGCTTGTGTTGTAGACCAGCTTGGGAGTAGTGAGGCCAGCCAAGTCAAGCTGAAAGGAGTGGAACGGTGAGAACAGATGGCTGTGCCTGGCGGCGTCCAACACCGTCCACTTGGTCAAGCCTTGGAAGCGTGCCCAGACAGCCCGGTGTTCTTGTCATTGTCGCGGGCGGACTGGTACGAGGATACCAAGCGTCGAGCAGGAGAAGCAACGAGGGTCCGTCGGTGGACAGTGTGTTGCCCGGGCATGCTCGAGATGTGCTTCGAGAGTGGAATCTAGTCAGAGAGTGCCAGTGAGGACAAGTGAATGGCACGTGGATGGAGACTGGTGAGGAGAGAACAGTCACCCGGTGCCTCCACGCGCTGGAGAGATTGGAAGCGGCACGGGCCCAAGCTCTGAGAGGTGATCAGGGGTCCGCATTTGCCGAAGGCGCCTTCCCCGCCCTGGACAAGACTGGACGGGGCGGGTCCTTCCACTGCACGTCTTATTTCGGTCGCACCTGCCGTCGTGCCCGTTGCTGACCGGTGCTTTCTTCTTCACCCTACCAAGGGAAGGCACCTCCCACTAGGCAGCAGATAAGAGAACTCTGCCCTGATCTGGTCGATGCGGACCGGAACCGAAGCTTATCTTTTGCCTGAGTCGACATGTCCTCAGAATGGCCTCATGGGCCTGCGATGCTCCCCATTCTGGCCATCGCCACGCAGTCGTGGCGCCTGCGACCCAAGGCCTCCATCGATGCCTCGACCATCATCGGCCACACCCGGTTTCCTACTTGACCTCTCGTTGACAGCCGGCCTACCCTTGGCCGGCCGGACAGGGGATCGATCACAATGCTACCTTGCCTACAGTGCTGTCCACGCCGAGCGGCTGAACTCCGCGAGCGACCCTGGCCGCCCTCTGCCTGCAACCTGGTCGTCTCGATGACCTTGATAACAGGGCCTGGGAGTTCTAGAGGCCAAGATACCATGACTGCCTAGGTACCTAGAGTGTACGGCTAAACGAAGGGAGAAGCAGGCACAACCTCCATGTCCCACGCGCACCCGCGTGGCGTTCTGCTGTGGGATGAACCCCTGACCCTTACCTTTTCCATCGAGGTTCTACAAAGCCAACCGGCCGACCGCCACGCGCCCGTCAACCGGTGGTCGATGCTCGCCTTGGTGCAGGAAGTCGAAAAGGGGCGGCCAGGGCACTTGCCGCCTTGTCTGACTGCCTGCCTATCAACCGTCGACCTGCTTACAGTGTGCCTACCTAAGCATGCATCAGCCCACCCCCCTCCTTCATATTCTCTGCCCTCCTCTTTCTCGCACCCCTCCCGGCCGTTCGCCGTCGTGGCCCGGCCCCGAACACTCACACACTCTGCACATGGATACCCGGAACACCTTGCCTCGCCATCAATACCAAGACATGGCCCGCGGGCCAAGACACGCGGTCCCCGCCCGGTACCTACCTATCTAACCGCAAGGCAAGGTAGGTAGGTTGGCCGACCCAGACATTGGTGCTGCAGGTCGGGGGAAAGAATCGGACCCCTTCCTCGCACTTTCCTACCCTCCCTCCATGTCCTTCCTTCCCACTTACATGGGTACAACGATACATGTACATCATTTGCCTTCCTTCTGTCGCCCGCCCAGCTTTCTCGGAGTCAGCCTGCATGGCTTGGGCACTACCTTACATTGTACCATCCCAGGGTAGGTGCCCACCGACGCTGGAAGGCGCCGCCGCGACCATGGCAGCGCCGGCATCCTGGGCATGTCGGCCGCCTCCATCGCGAGCCGGGATCCATGCTTCACCTCCCCTCCCCTCCCTCACACCCCCCATCTTCATCCTCTCAGCCCGCTCGTCCACCCGCATCCATCCTGCATGCACCACGCGTCCAATCTCCACTAGCTTGCTGTCCAGCCCGCCGCCAGGAGTCCCAATTCGTATCGGTGACCTCTCTGCGCGGACTGGACGCTCCTTGACGACTCGCATGCATATCAGCAGCTTTTCTGGTCTCAGCCTTCTCTCTGTATATTAGTCCCCGGGGTGCCCCCCGTTCCACGACACTTGTGAGTCTTCTTTACCGCCTCTCGCTTTCCCCAACCTCATCTCTTGTCGCCCCATTGCGCTGGCTATCGGCGCCTGTTGGCAGACAACCCTCGCCATGAGGTCTTCACTCGCTCTTCTCGCCTCGCTGGCGCTGGCCAATGCCGGCGTCACACACCTCGCCAAGCGAGCTCCCCCACCTGAGATTGCTGGAGGATGGGAGTATCAAGGATGTTACGTGTAAGTCCAGCAAACCCAGATCATTTCCTCCCTCTCCGGGAACCCAATGGCTGACGAGACTCAGTGATGTTCCCGGCCGCACCCTCAGGGGTGCCAGCATGACCGACCCCGAAATGACAAACGAGATGTGCACCACGTTCTGCGCGTCCCGGGGCTTCTCCTACGCAGGCACCGAATACTTCCAGGAGTGCTGTAAGACCACTCCACATCTCTACGCGTTGATAATGTCCATGCCCTGACCAATCCAGATTGCGGCAACGCCCTGTTCACGGGAGGAGTCATCGCCAACGAGCTCGACTGCAACACTGCTTGTGCCGGAGACGGCACCCAGCCCTGTGGTGGCGGCAGCCGTCTGACCCTGTACCTAACTGCAGAAGTCACCGGCCCCGGCGTCAACCCCGGCGTCGACGGATGGGAGTCAATGGGTTGCTACAGGTGCGCAAAGTCATGTTCAGTCTCCCCCTGCGCCAACCACCGCTGACCCAATCTCGCAGCGAGGGAACCACGGGTCGCACCCTGACTTATCCTGCCGGCCTCGTGGCCTCCACCATGACAGTCGCCAGATGTCTCACAGCATGCCGAGCTGCCAACTTCATTCTTGCTGGTATAGAGTATGCTAGTGAATGCTGTGAGTTCCCTTCTGCCAACACACCAAATAATTCCCTCTGATTCGTCTAGACTGCGGCAACGCAATCTCCAATGGCGGCGCTCCTGCGGTTGACGGCTGCAACATGCTCTGCAACGGCAACTCCACCGAGTACTGTGGCGGCCCGGATCGTCTCAACGTCTACAACTTCGAAGGCCAGTTCGAGCCTCCTTCGACCACGTCGACCGTCCCCGAGCCTACCGACCCCAACGCGAGTGCCAGCGGTTCGGCCCCTGCCACCGCAACACCCACCGGACCGAGCCAGCCAGAAACCGTTGGCCCCTACACTTGGTATGGCTGCCGGACGGAAGCCACTGGGGTCCGCGCCCTGGGCGGCCGCACCACGGCTGCCGATACGATGACTCTGGAGACTTGCCAGACCTTCTGCGCTGGCTTCACCTACTTTGGAACTGAATACGGCCGCGAGTGTAAGAAATCGGCACCGCTCCACCCCCTGTTGTGTTTGACAGACAATGCTGACAAGCTCATGTGCCAGGCTACTGCGGAAACTCCTTTGGCGCCGGCTCCGTCGCCGCCCCTGCAACCGACTGCAACATGCTCTGCGCTGGAAACGCTGGCCAATACTGCGGTGCAGGCAACAGGCTCTCCGTTTACTCTGTGGACGGTCCCGCCCCGTCTGGGTCTGACGTTCCGCCTGCGTCGAGCACTGCAACCTCTCCGCCGGTCAGCACGTCCGCCGGTCCGGCTCCCTCGGGCTACCCTGAAGGATGGACAGACCAAGGCTGCTGGATCGATGGCCGCGCGGGTCGTATTCTTTCCACGCAGATCCCCGATGACCCGGCCCTGACCCTCGAAAAGTGCGCTACTGCCTGCTTCAACCGTGGGTTCACCGTTGCCGGAGCCGAGTACAGCACCCAGTGCTTCTGCGGCAACGCCATTGTCAATGATGGTGCCCTGGCCACCAGCGGCTCTCAGTGCAACACGGCTTGCGGCGGCAATGGCGCCCAGATGTGCGGTGGCCCCGATCGTATGTCGATCATCTCCAACGGTGTGCCTCCCATCCAAGGTGCGCCGGCTCCCCAGACCGGTGGCCTCAAGGGCTCTTGGGTCTACAAGGGATGTGTCACCGGCACAGTCGGCGCAGGCGACGCCCTGGTCCGCACCTTTGTCTGGCAGGTCTTGTTCCCCAACATCATGACCCCGAGCATGTGCCTGGACCGTTGCGCGCAGTTTGGCTACGCGGCCGCCGGTCTGGAATACGGCGAAGAGTGCTACTGTGGTGACCCGGCAAACATTGGCACGGTTGGCGCCACGTTCAGGCCCGAGACGGAGTGCAACATCCTCTGCCCTGGCAACTCATCCTCCATCTGCGGTGGCGGCTCCCGCATGACAACCTACTTCTGGGAGGGCGGCGACCCTCTGTACACCTGGGACTTCCCCCAGGACCCGGCCGAAGCCGGCTCGTACGAACTGCTCATCGGAGGCGTCTGCATCCCCTTGATGACCATGCAGTCCATCACGGGCAAGGTCACCTTCCTCGAGAAATGGGGCACCGGCCCCGAGAACTCCACCGGCGCCTACGAGCTTGATCTGTCCCTTGTGCCCAACATTCAGACTGCCTGGAGGGAGATGCATGTCAAGACTGACATTTTCTGCTCCTCGGGTGTTATTCTCCCCGACAAGGCAGGCCGTCAGCTGACCGTCGGAGGATGGTCGGGCGCCTCGACGTACGGTGTTCGCCTCTACGAACCCGATGGCACAACGGGCGTCAACGGCACAAACGACTGGCAGGAAGACGTCAACGTCCTGTCTCTCCAGGACGGCCGCTGGTACCCTACGTCGATAATGCTGGCCAACGGTTCCATCTTCGTTATTGGCGGGCAGATCGGCGCCAACGATGCGGCCGTTCCCACGATCGAGATTCTGCCCTACACAGGATCCCCTCCTCTGTTCATGGACTGGCTGGAGCGCACCGACCCGAACAACCTGTACCCATTCTGCGCCGTGCTCCCCAGCGAGAATATCTTTGTGGCGTACTGGAACGAGGCGCGTATTCTGGACAAGACGACTTTTGACACCATCGCCGTCCTCCCCAACATCCCCGGTGCGGTTAACAACCCTCTGGCGGGCCGCACGTACCCGCTCGAGGGTACGGGTGTCTTGCTTCCGCAGCACGCCCCCTACGATGAGCCCCTGGGCGTCCTGATCTGTGGCGGCTCGACCGAAGGTGCGGCAACGGCGCTGGACAACTGCGTAACCATTTACCCCGAGTCGGATGACCCTACATGGGTGCTCGAGCGCATGCCTTCGAAGCGTGTCATCTCTTGCATGGCACCGCTGCCCGACGGCACATATCTCATCAACAACGGCGCGCACCAAGGTGTGGCCGGCTTTGGACTTGCCTCGGGCCCCAACCTGAACGCACTTCTTTACGACCCGAAGAAGCCCGTGGGCGGCCGCATCTCGGTCATGGCCAACACGACAATTGCACGCATGTACCACTCGGAGTCCATTACGCTCCTTGACGGACGTGTCATGGTGTCGGGATCGGACCCCGATGATTCCGTCAACCCGCAGGAGTACCGCGTCGAGGTGTTCAGCCCGCCCTACCTGCTCAACGGCAAGCCGCGGCCGACTTTTACGTTGACGGACCGCGACTGGGCCTACAACGACGTTATCAGCTTCACGCTGGGCGGCCTGCCGGTCAACGGACCTATCCAGGTGTCGCTGCTGGGCGCCGTGTCGTCGACGCACGGCAACTCGATGGGAGCGCGCACCATCTTCCCCGAGGTTGCCTGCGCGGGAACGTCGTGCACTGTGACGGCGCCGCCGGACGCGGGCATCAGCCCTCCAGGCTGGTTCCAGTTCTTCGTCCTCGACGGCGGTATCCCTGCTGTGGGCGTGTACGTCCGCATCGGCGGCGACCCAGCCGAGCTGGGCAACTGGCCCAACGTCGCCGGCTTTTCGACGCCCGGCCTGGGTCCTATCGGGTCCTGATGAGGTCGTGTATGGAGGCAAGGGGGACGTGCTGTATACACAGGCAGGAGCACACGGGATACACTCGTTGCAATTCTCACTCTTCTTCATCACCACGAGCATTCAGTAAATAATCCTAATCGAACTCCATGAACCAATCAGGGGGTAAACGGCCCGAGAGCGGCATGATATGTGGTGATATGTGGTCGGGGCATCTGTAAGCGGTTCGGGCGGAGGAGATATAGGCGAGTGATAGATTCAGGACCTGCTGGCGTGCTCGGGAGGAGTGAAGTCCGGTGCCGAGAGCCGCGGAGGCGATGGAGGGCTACGCAAGCGGGTGAACAGTGCGGCCTGAATCTGAGGCATCGGGGGGATGGAGGGGCCATGGAGGAGAGGCATCTGCGCAGGATGCTGTAGCTATGCCGGGGTGAGATTGGGCTGGGGGAGCTGTCAAAGAGGGAGGCGAAACAGCAGAAGGATCGGCGAAACACGATAGTCTTGGTTGCTATCACTCAGGGCCCATATGGTCATCTGCATCTGGTTCATGGGTTCGGGCAGATGGACACGCACGGGCTTCTTTGTTCTGGTAGCCGGGGGTTGGTGAAACCTCAAAACCGGTGATGGCCAAGGGGTTCGCCCGGAGGTCTAGCTTGGGCAAGAGACACTGAAACGGAGCCGCGTGGTTGGGTTGGCGTATTGGCCCCCCGGGAGGCGGTGTCCGATCCGGGACCCGAAGTTGGGGGTGGTGGTGGCCCTGGTGGGTGGGCAGAGGGAGTCTATTTGATGGGGCCGGAGGGCTGAAGCCTGAAGACGAGGCTTGACTTTACAAGGCGACCAGAACGAGGCCACGCGGAGGACGGCATCGACGGCACGGGGTTTTGAGATGCCGAGAGGGGCGATTCGGGATCAAATGAGATGTCCGTCGGCATTTGTCTAGACGGAAGAACTGGACGGACTTTAGATGGGAGAGGTCGGCTACTGTGGTGAGACGGGGGTCGATGAGCAAACTACAACAAAGGCCCATGTCCAGGATGGCCAAAAGGAGGCGCAGCAGCTGTTGATGATGAAGGAGCACACACGGAGTGACACGGAGCCGGGAGAGCCTGCAAAGGCGGCGAGCAGGCCAATCGGGGTTGAGGGGGATGGTCTTACGGGCACATTACAGCACCTGCATTGGCGCGGCGGGTGTGACGGGTGGTGCGAGGTCGCGATATTGAGATTGGTGTGACAGGGTGGAGGGAGGCAGCGAGTGAGGGAGCGAGGGGGGGGGAGTTCGCGACATCTGCTGCTGACGGGAGGTGATGGCTTCAGGTAGGTCATCCGAAAAGCTGGGCGAGCTGCCAATGCCAGCAAAGTGTGTCAGAAGTCGCGACGATGGGGGGGGAAGACAAGAGGGTGGAGGCTGACTCGGGCGCTTGCATGCAGGGAGGAACCTGGGGGAAGCGCTGGGAAGAGGATCACGGTTGGTGGTTGGTGCCGCGCAAGTTGGTGTCCGTGGATGAGGTGAAAGGGCGGGAGGTGGACAGCAAGCAGCCCAACACAGCGTCCGAGGGCAACCATCTCACCTCGTTTTTTTTTTTCCCAACCCGGCGCACAGGCCTTCCCGGTTGGATGGGTCTGGCTGGGTTGAGATGGTCCCGGAGCCGGAGGATCGATCCTCTGGGCAAGCGAGGGAAGGATTTGGCGATGCAGGCCCGGCCTGTGCAAGCGACCATTGCTGACGGCGGTCATGACGCGGGCAGGTTGATGAGAGGGGGGGGATCGGCCATTGAGTGTCCCCCGAAACATGGTGACCACAGAACAGCAAAGTGGTTTTTCGTTTGTGATTTAAAGGCTTGGTGATAAATTACAGGTCAAAAATAGACGGTGTTTTCTATAGCGGGAAAGCCAATCAAGAAGGTCTGTTTTTAATTGTTTACCTTGCCTGACACTGCCGCCGGCCGTTTCTTTCTTTATTCCGTCGGTACCTCCCAACCTCCCGTCCCCGCACCAGGAACAGAACATTTGACCACTGGACGCACTGTTCTGTCACGAATGAGGGGCATCGGTACGGCTTGTCAGTGGGCTGTAGTTTGGATAAAACATCGGCTCTTCTTGGACATTGCTTGGCACAGGCAGGAACCAGTCAGTGCTGACCATCGGTGTCCATTGGTGGCTGTTAGACATGAAGCTCCCTAGTCTCTTAGCTGGGTTAGCTCCAGAATGGGGGAGGTCCTGGATGCCGCGTGTAAGTGAGATCGGCACTGACCTCCTCCGGGCTCCTTCGCGCCTTCCTTCCCTCTCATTCCCTCCCAACACTCACCCTTTGAAGTCAAGGTCAGGTCGCGGCTTCCGTTCCTCCCGCCCCTGCGCCTTCCTTTCGAGCTGCAGCCCCTGTCATGTCCTGTCCTATGGCTGTTTCTCCTGCGGGTGACGAACCACGCCCGTGCCTTCCGCTGTGTGCTGTCGTGGGCTGGCTCGGACTTGACATCCTTGCCCCCCCTGCGTCCCCATCTCCTTTGTACCCCCCTTCCGTGTCACTCGTCATGAGGTGACTTGCTTCCGCCTGGATACAGTGACCTTTTAGCTAGCGGCATCAAGTGAGGTGGTCATCCCTCACACTCACCTTACCTGTTGCCGTGCCTGCCCTGGGCGAGCCTAGTGCTGCTGCACCTGCCGACCCCCAGGGCCAGGGCTGAGCAACTGATGGCAAACTTCCAACCCCTCGGGTGGGAAACTAGTACTTAGGACCGCGACTTCCCCTTCCCTTCCCTCAGTGATACCTGACGTCTCCCCTCCTCCCTCCTCCCACCCGATCATCCACTCCCTTGTGCCTTTTTGCATTTACCTGTCTGTCAAGGTAGTCAGGTCGTCTCCCTTCCTCTCATCGTCCGTATCACGCTCGTGTACTTGATCACCTCCACCACCCGGCTGTACACCCTCCTTTGGTCATCTACAGCCTCTCCATAAACACAGCACCAGTCGATTCACACACCAGCCAACATGCGCGCCTCTTCCGTTCTCCCCGTTGTCCTGGCCACCGTCGGCCGTGTTGCCGCCCAGGACGCACCCACGACTGGCGTATGTCACCTCCATCCATACCAAAATCAGCGTACATCAACTAACACACCCGCTTCAGGAGCTTGGTGATGCCGCCGTTGTCGAGGGCAACCCGCCTGGTCTGGTCTACGAGGCCGTCCTGCCCGACGAGCCCTTCTTCTCCGGCGTTGCCATCGAGGGCAACGTCAAGGGCTCCATCATCGCCACTTCGGCCCCCGATGGTGTCGGTGTCGAGTTCAAGGTCCAGTTCTCCAACCTCCCCAAGGAGGGCGGCCCCTTCTGTACGTCCAGCCCCCCAGTCCAGCATCAATTATTACCAACACTAACACCCTGAAGCCTACCACATCCACTCCGCCCCTGTCCCCGAGGGCGGCAACTGCACCGCCGCCCGGGCGCATCTTGACCCCTACATCCGCGGCCAGGCCATCCCCTGCGACGACGAGCACCCCGAGACTTGCGAGGTCGGCGACCTTAGTGGCAAGCACGGCCTCATCGACTCAGTCGAGGACCCCTACGAGGCCACCTACCTCGACCGTTACAGCTCTCTCATCGAGGGCCAGGGTGCCTTCCTCGGCAACCGCAGCTTCGTCTTCCACTTCAGCTCCAACCTCACCCGCATCACATGTGCCAACTTTGAGCTCAAGAACTCGGGCACCCCGCTACCACCTCCTCACTCCGACAACTGCACCACGAGCACGGCTTCCGACGGCTACCAGCAGCCCACCGCACCGCCCACTCAGAGCGAGGGCGGTGATGACTCGGGCATCTCGAGCCAGGTCTCCGGCGGCGCCCTGCCCACCGGTAGCATCCCCGAGCCGAGCAGCACCAGCAGCCTCGAGCCTGTCCCCACCGCCGGCGCCGCCACGGCTGCCGTTCCCTTCGCCATGCTCGGCGCCGCCATCCTCGCCGGCGTCTTCGGCATGTGTTAAGGGGCAACTACTTCACGGCCGTCACTGAACAACTCGGAAACATCTTTACCACAGAGACATTGGATTTCGAGAAGCCGTTGGATGAGCGGGTCAGGATGTTGCTCTCGCCATCAACGCGACCACCAATTTTTTTTTTTTCTTTCCTTCCACTGTACAAAGCAACCATTGTCACCCACTTCCTGGGCGACGCTAATGAACCGCGGGCGGGCGCGGAGGTTTTGGGCATGGCAGGGCGCCGCCGGGGACGAAGGGCGGGGTCGCCAGGCGAATATTTCATCCTGCAAGATGACTAGATACCACACGGAGACATGGGCAAGCCAGGGGCGTAGACAAAAGATTCCACGCCACCGAACTAATACAACCTTGAATCATCTACCTTCTGTCCATGCAATTCTCTAGTGACTTTATCAGTATGGTCTCTCCTCCCGGCTGAACATGAGATGTTGTGAGATTTGAGACGGGGCCTAACCCCAGACACCCTGGTTGGCTGCAAATGCAAAGTCAGCCAGCCCTGCGAGCGTCCCCAGCGGAGGATTCCAACGTGCGGCGGAGGCGCGGGTTGGACCTTTGGTGCCGACGGGCACGCGTGCTGCGCCCTGGCAGTGCCGCCAACGGCGTGTCGGCTCAATGATTTCCAGTGCGCCCAGTGGCCGTGGACCTTGGCGCTGCTGACGCGACGCAGGGGTCCGCGGGGCTGGGCGACGGCTAGAGGCTGAAGGATCGGGGGGGGGGAGATTAGGGGCTACCCCGTCGGGCTGAGCAGCGGGAGGAGGACATTAACAGGAATAATCTGGGGTCAGTTTGGCGCACTGCCTTAGTACGATGAGGAGTGTTAGCAGCCCCTGGGATGCGGTCAGGGGCTTGAGACAAGACTACAGGGTCTCCGCCTGGCTTGGCAGCCCTGTCAGCGGCATCTATCAATAGAAAATAGGCACTTTTGCTCACTGGGCTGGTCCCGCCGCAAATTTGACCAGGCGATGAATGTCCAATGGCGGATGTGATGAGGGATCCGGGGGGTGGTGGGCGCAGGGCGCAGGGCTGGGCTCTTGGGCAGCATATACCTGTGATGCGCTCGCTGTTGATGACTTTTGTGTGTGATCAGTCTCTCGTCTGCGTGTCTTTCCTTTCCTTTTATCGTGCCCTTCGATACTTACACGACTCCTGGGGACGAATATCAGAAACCTCGAAGAAGTAGAAGCGACCAGATACAGTCATGGTCCTCCGCATCTGTACCGCCATCGGCAACTGCAAGGACTCGGAAGCGTCGTCCTTTTTCGGCCACCGACCAAGTCTCATCGCGGGCTTCGTCTTCGTCGCCGTCGCAAGTCTTGCCATCCTCGCCAACATCGGCATCGCTTTCAAGGCGCGCCGTCATTATGGCTTCGTCATCTCCATGGTGATCGCGTGCGGCATGTCCGTGGCAGGATGGATTGCGCGTTACGTCGGCGCGCGCGACCCCTGGCTCATGTGGCCTTGGGTGCAGTCCACTTGGGCTCTGTCCCTTGCGCCGACTTATATCGCCATTGCGTGAGTCTCCTTGGGGAGACCAAGAGGAGAAACGGGATAGCGGTTGCTAACGTCCGCGTCAGGATATATCCCTTGCTCGCTTTCATCGTCAGCGTTGTCGGCGAGGAGCACTCGCCCCTGAGCCCCAAGATCATCAATGTTGGCTTCCTCACATCGGAGCTCATCGCCCTGGTCCTCCAGCTCGTCGGATTTGGCGTCGCCTTTCGTGATGTGCACCGCAACACCCTCAACGTCAACGCCGAGACGTACGCTGGCGCTCGCATCGTCATGGCTGCCTCGGCCCTGCAGCTGCTGACGCTCCTCCTCGCCATTGCACTCATGGCCCTTGTTGGCCTCCGGGCCGTCGGCGCTCGCCGCTCGCCAAAGGTTGCCTCGCTCGCTTCCACCTTTTTCGTCTGTGTCGGCGCCATCGTTGCGACCATGGCCGTCCTGGCTGGCCGCCTGGGCTACCGCGTCGCGCTGCTGAGCGGTGGTTTCCGCGGCGCCATCGCCCAAAACTGGATTATCTTCATCGTTTTTGATGGCGCCGCCGTCGCTTTCGCCATCGTCACCCTGACCGCCCTGCACCCCTCGTTCTTCCTGGTCGCCGGACGCAGCGGCTCCGTCCAGGGCCGCGAGGGCCGCTTCGAGAAGCTCCACGACGCCGAGGACGCCGCCCTCGTGGAGCGCGACGATACTCGGTACGTCGGCGCCGCCGGCGTGACTGCCCCGGCCTACTCGGATGAGACGACGCCAGCGAGCGTGCCCCTGCAGCCCATGGTTTTCGAGCCCCCGCGCTCGTATGACCCCCAGCCCCAGGAGCCCAGCCGCTACGAGCCGACGAGGGCTGGCGACAGGAGGTCACTGACGCCCCAGCCGTACGAGACAGGTGACCTCTCCGCGGCCACGTCGCGGGACACATCGCCCAAGCCCTACGGATCCGGTGGCTTGTAGGGGAGCCAGCCTGGTGGCGTGGCAGAGGCGCCTTTTCGTTTGAGGTGCATGGTGCAGATTTGGGCTTCCTCTCAGCTTTGGGGGCGGTTGACTGGCGTTTTTGTATACTGGGTCCGCTGCATTAAAGCCGTCTTTCTTTTTTTACACGGAAAGGGGGGTAGACACCGGAAATGGAAGCAAGAATTACTCTATCGCCTGGTGCTCAGTGTAACGGTCTCACACAAGATAATGATCTGTGGCTCACCAAAAGTCTGTCCTCATCTTGCGATCCCTGTCGATGCAACTACAAACCTTGTGATGGTGGCACGTCCACCTGAGATGGGTAAAGTATGAGTTCGATCGGCCCTTGGCCGGGGTCACGGTGCCGGGCCGAGGCCGATCTTGGAGCGCGCCACTGCATCTTTTGTCAAACAATCTGCCATTGTTTCGCGGCAGTTGCTCCGTTGTCGCTGCACATCAGTAGCCTTGGAGATCCATGCCCCTCCCCGACTGGCAAATGACGATGGACAGTAGCAGGTTGGCTTCAGGTGAGCCGGGGCACGGAAGAGAGGGATCGGCACGACAGAAACCCGAGGCATATCCCGTGATAAGGCCCGCCCTAGTTCATTTGTGTGCCCGACTCTGACAGTGGCTGAGCTGACGACTTTCCCAGAGCTGGTATCGAGGCACTGGCCGCGCCGGCGCGCCCTGAGGCTGACTGGAATGGCATGGCCTTGGAACCAATCGCGAGCCTAAGCTGCCATGGCCTTGGACCTCAGCTTTGGGGGCCGGCTTGAAGTCAGCTTCGTCAAGGACGAAAGGTTTCCGAAATCGCAGCGGTTGTTGTGACGATACTTGCCCTTTTGGCTGCCCCTGTCCATCAGGCAGCTTGCCCCCTCCCACCGGAGCATCCTGAATGGCAGGTAAGGAGCAGCGTGCATCGTGATCAGCGCGCCCACCACGGCCGTGGTGGGGAAACAAAATGCTACAGGGGTCACGGATGTGCTCTAGCTCAACTGCCGGACGACTGGGAACCACCCCAAAAGAGACATGGGGGACCCGAAAGCGTATGGATCGGCGGGTGGTACATTGGCAGTGGCCGGGGCGCGATTGGCTTGCTGCTTCAGTGACAGCCAGGTAGGCCGGCGGTTCGATGTAACGCTGCGATGATGACGGCTGCGAGAGCTGTGATGAACTGGGAACGAGGGCGCCCGTTTCCGCGCCAGCGAGAGGGACGAGTGGACGAGTGGATGAATGGATGAACCGCCGTGGGTTCGCAGAGGCGTGATGTGATGCAGGCACCCAGGTCTTGAGGTCTGGTTCGCCAAGATGCAGCGAGCAGAGGAAGTGAAAACAGGAGCTAGAACAAAAATGTTCGAGGGCGGCCCTTGTAGTCGTTGGATCGGGAGGAGGAAGAGGAACTTGTGGTGGTCCAGTGGCCCAGCCCCTCTGCCATTTCCAATCACCAGAACACCGGGCTGTCTGTCGTCTCAGCCCGTTCCGTGGGCTAGTGCGGAATAGAGCCACGTATCGCAGGGCGACGTCGGGTTTGGCGGTTCGGGCGACGATCTCATGGAGGTGGTGGAGGTGGGCGCGCAGTGTTCGGGGACCTGAGGCCAGGGGTGATGACGATACCCCGTGATTGAATGGTAGACGACAGGGGCTGGCCCCAACTTTGATGCTTGATGGTAGACGTGACCTGGCCTGTAGCAGCGGACGGGAGGCAAAAGGTAGGTTCGGAGCTGGGCCGGAGATTTGTTGAGTCGTATGGCAATAAGCTGGAGAAAGTCTGGAGAGTCTGTCGGCAGGTGCGTCTTCTCCGGACCAAGGCCTCCCTCCATCATCGCGTCGAGTTGCTCACCCGCCACCCCTTGCGCTACTGACGCCTGCGGTCTGCCTACCCGTACCTAGGCGTAGTTAGCGCAACGGGCATCCCTGAGCTCTGGTCGTGTGGACGGTGTGGTTCATCGTCTGTCGTCCACGGCTCGAGTTGGCTGAAGTCCGTTCGAGTCGACCTGGCAGACAGATCTGTTGGGGCTAGCGGGTGAAGTGCTGGCCTGCCAAGGGCAGGCGTTGGCTGTCGGCGAATAGGCTCCGGAGACTGGAGTTCGGACGAAAAGACAATCGCAGTCTTTTCCCTTTTCCTCGTCGAGTTGAGGAGTTGACGGACGGTCAAGTCGTTGCGGCGTGCCCAAACGGCGTTTCCAGCGAAGCGAGAGGGACGGACTTGGTGGGGAACCTGCCTGAGCTTGGGGCACTTGAAGTGGAAGCAGGGAAGTACCCGATACATGCGTGCGGAGTAACTGCCGTGCGGCGCCCTCGCCCCTCCTGCGTGGCGCAGCCAGGGCGCATTTCTCACACCCACCACTCACACCCACCAGGCTCCCAAGTTCCGCTGTGGCGTGGACTCTCTCTCCCTTCATGTCCGGGGCTCCTTGTGGGCGCTCTTGACACCAAGAGTGGCTGGCATCCACTGTCGCGGACTCTCCTCCGCAAGACAGGGGGCGCAAACTTCCTTGTTGAACAAAACAATGGCCAAGGTTGGATAGATGTTTCCAGACCGACGTAGTCAGCCACTGCTTCAGATATCTGGGCTGAAGACACAGCAGTCACGCTCTGGCTTGGCTTGATGGCGACGCCTTACGGCCCCCCGTCGCGTGGACAAAAAGAGTCATCATCGACACTCTACAGCAGACAGTGTAGTGATTGAACGAGCCGCAATCACAGACACGATATCATTTGAATGCCCCCCAAATTATTCGCCTCCTCCCCCGCCTCTCTTCTGTGGCTAGCCAGGGTCTTGAGGGTGATCGCCCTACATGCGTCCTGTTGTCCAATCCGCGTGGAGGCTCTGGCAGCTGATGAGCGTGAGAATTGCCAATTCGCCTCCCGCCCGCCCGTCTAGCAGTGCGGCCTCGAGGAGCTCCGGACGGAAAGCGCCTCAGCCGACAGGCCCCGAGATCCCGAGGGCCAAGCCACCTACTCCAAGTGTGTGGTCGTTTTGGCTTCCGTTCCCTGTATGGAGGAAATAAAGAGAAATCCGGGAATCAACTTGCTCCTAGGGCTGGCGGAGACGGCGTTAAGGGCGATGACGGTCGATGTGGCAGCGGCAGCGGCTGTGACAGGGGCGAGAACCTGATGGGGGGATGGTGAAGAGGATGGATGGCAAGATGGCCGATCCGAATGGCCCCTGCGGCGAGGCCTGAGCCACACTCACCGACCGCCCCTCCACACCTTTTCGGCCCAGAGTTACACTCAGCTGAAGTACCTGACCTCCACCCACTGCTTCGAGTTGGGGGGGGGCAGGGGCAGGGGCCCTTGTCCTGGTGCCCAGCGGTGCTGTGGTCCTGTGGAGGTGTTCCGCCACACCCAGGACGCGCCTGCCCTGTCCTGTCCCCTTCCTGCCCGGACAAGAGGCGCCTGCCTTCCTCCTCTTGATGTTGGACTTTTTATCGCCTCTGATTCAGAGCACGAATTATTCATCCTCCGTCCTCTATTCAACTCTTTCGCCAACTGTCAAACCACCATCAAAATACTTCTTATCGCCGCGCGCAGGTCCCCATCATCGACTCGACCCAAATTGTCGCGCCCCCCCGATCACCAGGCCCCGCTAGTGCACCGCCAGTCAAGGAAACGGACCCAGTCCGTTCGTCAGTCTGCCGACCCGACACGACCGACGCGGCCACTTTGGTCCCGCCAGCTGCCACACGACTCACCCCCGAAGGGCCCCATCCACCCAGACAGAGACGTCCAGTCCGTCCTGTCCGCTTCCCCTGTGCCTGTGGCCCGCCACTCACGCTTCCACTTCCACTTTCTCCCAACCCAGACCAGAGCACCGGTAGAGGACAAACTCCATTCTCGAAATATCACCCTCCGGCCATCTCCTTCACATCTTTCCAAACTAGCAACACGACTCTTTCGCCCCCCTTTCCAGACACCGGACGCCTCCCTCCACTCGACCCCTTGGACACCATTTGCGACGCGCGCCGCCTGCGACGCCACTTGTTTTCCCGCGCCTTTCGACACGCTCCACGCCGCCCAAGAGACACTGTGGCGAGAGCTTCACAAGCCACACGTCCATCTGTCGCGCGCGCGCACCCAATTCATCAATCGCCAATGACTAGGTAGTCCTGCTGGCCCTGGACTGGACAACCGCTGCCACCAAAGACACCAAGACGTCGCGCGCGTCATTTGGTCCCGAATCCCATTCCAGCCACTGCCACCGTCGTCGCCGCCCCCCCTAAAACCCTTTCACCACTACCATTACCTCCCACCCCCCCGTCCGTTCATGCCATCCGTCGCTCATGGCCTCTGAAAAGGGTTCCATCGCGACCGAAGACGCCATCCTGACCGCGACCCTCGCGCCGCCCGGTCTTTCCTCCCACCCGACCGCGTCCGACGTCTTCGCCTACGACCCGAGCCGCACAAAGTCTCTCAAGAGGACGCGCTCCGTTACGCCTACATCGCCCAGGTCGCCTTCCTCCATCGCCGCCGACCGCCCCAGCGGCCCCCTCGGCTCCCCGACAAAAGCTGCACGGTACGCCCTGGCTATCAATCGCTCCTCCATTCCCCTGACCGGCGCCGCTGCCCGCGAGGACCTCGAGCGCCTGCGGAGGGAGGAGGAGCTTCGTCACAAGCGCGATCCAATCTCGAGCCCGCCGCCTGGTCTCAGCGATAACCCGAACCAGAGGGTTCTGACCGCTCTCGCTGGTCACGCCACCTCGGCTATGAGCCGCCCATCGGACGCGCCCCAGCAGGCCCCGACTGCCTCGATGGACGCCGTCGCCATCCCCGTTGTCAACAGCGGCAGCGGCAGCAGCGCAAACAACAATCATACCTCCCACAACGACACGGCCGAGACGAGCCCTCAGAGCGCAACCAGCGCCGCCAGCATGGCAGGCGCTCTAGTTACCGCGAGCCCGACCCCAATGGATGTCGACCCCAGCCTTAACGACCAGGTCACGCCCCCGCCGCCGGCACCGCCGGCAGTGGTAGCTCAGGATCATCACGACGATACCAAGACCGCCGTCTCAGGCTCCCTGTCCTATCCGGGCTCCCTGCTCGCCGCTGGCGCTGGTGGTGGTAGCGGAATGCAAGCGCCGCCCACTCCCCATCGCAACCTCAGCTTCCCCATGCACTCGCCCGGCCACGACTCGACGGGCCCATCGAGCGGCAAGAAGCACAAGTGCCCATACTGCGAGACCGAGTTCACGCGGCACCACAACCTCAAGAGCCATCTCCTCACCCACAGTCAGGAGAAGCCCTTTGTCTGCTCCCAGTGCGACTCCAAGTTCCGCCGCCTCCACGATCTCAAGCGTCACAGCAAGCTGCATACGGGCGAGAAGAACCACACCTGCCCCAAGTGCAACCGCAAGTTCGCCCGCGGCGACGCCCTTGCGCGCCACAGTAAGGGCCCCGGTGGTTGCGCAGGCCGCCGCTCCAGTATGGGCGCCTTCGCAGACGACATGGACGATTCGATGCACGATGGTGACGACTCCATGACCGGCGTTGTCTACCCCAACGACGACAGTATAGCGGATGACGAGCGAAGGCAGCTGAGCCAGCCGCCCGGCAAGTCATCCCACGGCAGCGCGCCTTTCAACGCCGCCATGTATCTGCCCCAGGCGAGGACACACCCTCCGGCCGGCTCACTCGAAAGGCCGTCAAGTGGCCTCTACCCGCCGCCCCTGGCACAGGACCGCGGTCACCAGGCCAACAGCAATAACGTGTCCGGCACGGCTGCGCCCGCCGTCTACGCACCTGGCGCCGGAATGACGGAGAGCCCGAAACCTCTCAGCCCGTCAGCTGCGCACGACGGCACAAACCACAACAGGCAACGGTCGCCCAGTTTGACGCAGCAATACCAGCAGCAGCACTTT
Organism: Plectosphaerella sp. P0831; assembly: GCA_014635975.1. Lineage (NCBI taxonomy): Eukaryota > Fungi > Ascomycota > Sordariomycetes > Glomerellales > Plectosphaerellaceae > Plectosphaerella > Plectosphaerella sp. P0831. The sequence continues at coordinate 120,088 of JACAFV010000057.1, read as the reverse complement.
GGGCGGCGACTATCGGGACGACAGTCCCCTTCAGGTTCGTGTCACCCTATTTCCCACAAAGGCTCGCCCGCTTACTGACGTGTTTTCACAGCCTACGGGGCCGCCGCTCAAGCCGGGGCACCATCTGCCCACGGCCGCACCTCCAGTGGTTCCCACGTCGCCACCTCGGACAGTGCCAATAACGTCTTCTCAGTGGACCCGGCGGTTTGGACGTATATCACGAGCTTGGAGGACCACATTAAGCAGCTCGCCGAGACTGTGTCTGGTATTCAAAAGTCGGACAGTGCTAAGCAGGCGCAGATCAGTCTGCTTACGACAGACGTCACGGCGCTTAAGCGACAGCTGCAGACACACGAGGGCGAGGTGACAGAGCTTCAGCGTCAGATCCATGCCCAGCAGGCCGATGTGGTCACCAAACAGGTGCAGATTGACGAGCTGGGTGGCTTGGTGACGGAACTGAGGGGCCAGCTGTCAAGTCGTGCCGGCGACGCGCCAGAACCCGCGCCGTGAGACGGAGATGGCCGGACGGCGCAGACCCTGAGTAAACGACAACCTCTTCGGCAACAACGACGGGACGGGAACAGCATCGGAACGGGGGCTGGATGCGGGCGCGGGCGCGGACGCGGACGCGGGGCCTACCAGCAAGGCGTTTTCTCTCGCTTATCATGCATTGCAACGACATAATGGACTGACCGCCCAGGGGAGGAGGTTTGTGTTGTCGTGTTTTTCACATCCTGTTCATTCAGATATCCTTCGTTTATTTTCCTTACTGTTCATTTTTCTAGACCTCTTGGACCCGGCGTTCTCTTTACTGGGCGGGAGCTGGGGAGTATGGCGGGTACGGTTCCGTCATGCCTCACCAGCCAAGTCCTCCCGGAAAAAGTTTTACAGAGATGCGATTTGATTCTTATTTCCTCTGCGACCCGGGCCGACGCGTGCGTTAGGAGACCACCGCAGGGGCGCCCTGTAGCTGTACAGGGGCCGTCGACTGATGTTTGTCCCAGGAACATGAGATCGAGCCGAGCACCGTTCACTTGATCAAGAGGGGAGTTGTGAAGCTTTTCTTGGGGGTTGACGGCTCCTGGCGTTCAGTGGTCATGTACATGTTAATACAGAGATGATGTCGTCCATGGCACTGCAGTGACATGTCGGGAATGTCGTGTCTCGTATGCATACAGACTGTTGGGAGAGCACAACGTGGTAGTCAGACAGGGCAGGCGAGTCGACCTCGGGCACATCGGGCATACTGCTGGTACAATCTCTCCTGTGAGTCATTACGTTTAGAAAGTCAGGGCCGTGTGGCAGGTCCTCGCAGTCCTTGATGGCAGAAACACCACACGAGCTTCACCGTCACTTCTGGGCCGGGCCCAAGTAGTGGATCGAGGATGGAGGTTGGGTGGCAACACGTGGTTGTGCATGTGGTTCGCCACATTGTGCGGCGACGACCCGCCCTGGGCCCCTAGACGGCGATCCGCTCGAGAAATGAACTGCTCCAGAGCGAGCCCAATGCCGAGGCGTGAGACGACATGCAGGGTGAGATTAGTATCGGTGCGGTGCAGCGCGCGGTGCTTCACTTGCAGGAAGGAGGAGGAAGAGGAAAGCAAGGTGAAATTGGGGGCGGGCTTGCGCGCATCTGAAAGTGGCGACGGCCTCCAATGGGCAATGGGCGCATTGCTTGCCTTTGGGTGGTCACACACCCATGATGCGCTGGTCGGTCTTGTCTGGTATGTGTGCACTAGTTTGGTGCGATGATGATGATGATGGTGGACGGGATGGGATGTGATGGGTTGGGATGAAGAGTGAAAGGCAGGAGCGGGCACCGTGACCCGTGCTCCCTCCCGCTCCCGAATCCCCAGCCACCGACTCTGAGGTAACCCCCGTAGCTACGGGCCTCCAAAAAGTGACCTTAGTGGACTAGCTCAGAGCTCCACGGCTTGTCCCGCCCAGTGACCGCGCAGCCTTTCAGCTGGTGGGGGCCCGCGCTGAGCGACGACGGCCCAATCGAAGGTACCCGCCGACCCTGGGTCTTCAGGTACAGTGGGCGTACCGCTGTCGCTGTGCTCCCGCCCTCCAGTTCCCGACCGCCTCGATCCATCTCTCAGCGGGCAGCTCCAGTCTAAACAAAACAACAACACCGCCTTGGGAAAACCAACATATCGTCGTCGCACTTTCCCAACGCCCCGACGAAAGCGCGCAACTACACAGAAATCGCAAATATCTTTACTCGAATTACCTCCGCAAGAACATCACTCGAGGAGGTCACCCGGGACCAAAAAACTCAGATGACCTCGCGAGAAGTCTCGCCGTAGCCGCCGCCCCGTCACGATGCCGCGAGACTCTCGTCGCCGGAGCCCAGAAAGCTCCAGGCGACAGAGAAAACAGCGGCGCAACTCGAGGGACAACCCGCCCCCAGATGCCAGCACCAGCACCGGCCTGCCCGGCCCCATGCCCGGCAGCATGCCCGACGACGACGAGCCAACCCCCGCTGCCGCCGCCGCTGACACGCGGTTCCAGTCTCAGACACGATCATACCCCGACTACCAGCCCGCCGACTACCAATCTCAATACCCCCCGTCCCAGTCATTCCAGTACCAGCAACAGGAGCAGCAGTCCTTCACGCCCCAGCAGAGCCAGTATTCGCAGCCATATCCTCAGCAGTACTCCTTGCCTTCGAATCAGCAATACGGCGCCCCGTCCCTGAGCCAGTCCTACTACCAGTCTTCGCCCCAGCCGTTCCAAGCCCAACACGCGTCCTCCTCCTACTATAACCCGCAGCCCTCGTCGCAGGGCCAGAGCACGCCACGACCGATTCCCATCCCCGGCACGCAGTCTCAGTACGGCCAGCAGCAGCCCGGCAACAACTCGGACAGCTCGTCTGCCACGTCCTCGTCGTACCTCAACATCTCGCGCCGCTCGACCAAGGTAGCCAAGTACGGCAACGCTATCACGACTTTCTTCCGCGCCCCTTCCGAGGCCGGCTCCGACCGCAGCTCCCGCCGCCGCAGAACTAAGCCCAAGAAGACGCGCTTCCTCGCCTTCAACAACTCGTCCTCTTCTTCTGTCGACTCGGACCTCGCCTACGGTCGTGGATACATCCCGCGCGACAAAACCTCGACGGCCGGATCTGTGGCGCCTGGTCGAAGCCCTGGTCCCGAGTTTCAGCAGCCACAGCAGCAGTACCAGCAGCAGCAGCAGCAATACCAGCAACAGCAAAGCTATGACCCACGCCGCTCCTTCACCGCCGACTCTGGACGGCCCGCCGCGCCGAGTCGCATCAAGACCGACGAGGAGATTCTCGAGATTGGCCGCAAGCTGTCCGACATTGCCCGCCACCAGAATGACGCCGACTTGCGCGCCATCGGAAAAACCCGCCCCTCGCAGCTAGTCGCCGCCGCGTCTGCTATCAACTCCTTCCGCCGCACAAACACCGGCGGCAGCACCAAGAGCCGCGGCATCGGAAGCTCTAGGCCCCACGGCGAGGATGGCGACTCTGAGTGGGAGTCGGCCTCGGACGGCGAGGACGACAGCTCCAGCGATGACGGTGGTCTTGTCTATGGCGCCACCGACGCCTCCAGCAAGAAGAACGGCGGTGGCAGCAACAGTTTCGCCGGTGCTGCCGTTGGTGGCGCCGCCCTCGCCGCTGGTGCTGCTGGGCTCTACGGCCTCAGCCAGCGCGACAGTCACTCTCGCACCACCAGTGGCCAAGTCGACCCGCGTCTCTTCGGCCCCCAGAACTCGTTGCGCGGTCTCATCACACCACTGCCCGACGACCCTCGGCAGCAAGATGCTCTTCGTCACGCGCCGCCGTCGCAGGCACCGTCCCAGCCTCACAGCCAAGCCCAGGCCCTGCGCCAGGAGGCGCCGTTGCCAGCGTCGCCACACGCCTCATCCGTCAGGGCTGGCAAGCGCCCCATGCAGCATGTGTATCCCATGCCTACCTCTGACCCAACGAGATTTGACTACGACCGTGCCTCGTCCGTCTCCACGGTCCGCCAGACCCCCGCGTCCTCGTACCGCCCTGGCCCCGTGCCCATTCAGCAGCCTGTCCCCGTGACGCCTGTCTCCTCGAGAGTGTACGAGGCCGACAGTGTCGTTGACAACTCGCGCCCCCGCGACGCGAAGCATGCGCGCAGCAAGTCTGACGGTAGGATCCTGACTGGCGCCGCAGCTGCCACGGCCGCCGCGGCTGCGATCGGTGCCATCGCCGTGTCATCCAGTCGCAAGGAGGAACCGCGCGACTACCGCAAGGAAGACGCGCGTGACTACCGCAGAGATGACCGCAGAGATGAATCCCGGGACGATCGCCGGTCGGACCGCAGGTATGAGGCTCAGCCGGCTGATGTCCATGATCGGGACCGCAGAGACCGTGAGGCCCGAATCCCGAGGGACCAGGCAGACCGGAAGTACGAGACCGGACCGGTCGATGTATACGACCGTGACCGGCGAGACCGCGAGAGCCGCTCTTACAAGGACCAGAAACCGCGCGTCATGGATGAGCGGGACCCCGCTGCTCGGTCTGTCCGCCACGAAGACCCCAGCGGCCCAAGCCTCTCCCGTAGACATACCGCGCCCATTGAGGCCCCCCAGGAGTACTCGTACAAGCTGCCCCAGGGCGACGAGATTCGTGTCGAGTACGACCCTTACGAGGGGCGCGACCGAGACCGCCGCCGTGAGGAGCCCCGAGATCGCCAGCGCGAGCGCGCTCCCGAGGAACCCGTCAAGGCCATCGTCATGGAAGACCGTCAGGGAGCCCTGCCCAAGGACCTGCCATTGGAGTCGAAGACACAGGATAAGCAACGGGTCCAACCTCCCGCCGCCCCTCCAACCAGACCAACTATTGACCCTTTCCAGTTCCAGGTCGATAGTTTCCACAAGCCGCTTGGGGCCACGGAGGTTCCCGCCAGGCCCCTGACCCCCCAGGTATTCACAGTCGATCGCGAGCCCGACTTCTCCAATATGCCGCCCATGCCGACCGACCCGACGCCCCGGGACTCTCGGCTGAGCCGCAAGGACTCGTTCGAGATCGAACAACGACTGGAGGAGGAGCACCGCCAGAGCTCCAGGAACCGCTCCAAGACCCCCCAGCCTCGCCAGAGGGCAACTTACGAGGAGGACGAGCACGCCGCCAGGTCCATCCTGGACGAGGCGAAGCAGTCAACCGCACCCGTCTCTGCGGCCGCATTCGCCGCGGCAGTCGCCATTGAGAATGAGAGGTCACGCGAGCGCCAGCGCTACGAGATTGACGACGTGGGATCCCGCACACGGTCGGCCGCTGAGCGCGACCCTGTTCAGGAGGAAGCCGACCGGTACTATCGTGAGTCGATCATCGCGCGTAAGATCGAGGACGACCTCCGCTCCCGCAGTGCGTCTCCCAACAAGGACCACTCCGTCGTCGACAAGTACCGGGAGGCGGAAGAGCCCAACGTCGTCACCATCGTCACACCCCCGAACATCATGGAGGCTGAGGAGGAGGAGGATCCGTCAAAGACGGGTCCTTACGCCGCTCCTGATGCCGACGTCCGTATCGACAATATTATCAAGCCGCACGAGCTGTCTCGCTTCAGGCTTCAGGATGGCTCCCTCGGCACCGGCGAAGGATTGTCCATTTGGAAGTCGCGTGACCCCTCTTGCGAGCGGGAAAGGCCCCTGCTCAACCTCGTCCAGCCCACGCCCGTTACCACGCCCACTCCTGAGAAGCAGGAGAAGCCTGCCAGCCGCGTCGTCGAGATTGACACCACGCCTTCATCGCCGAGGTCCGCCCCTGATATCATCATCGGCCCTAGGGGCGAGATTATCCAGACGCCCTCCACCCCCAAGTCGGTCACCTGGGGCGAGAACGAGACCAAGAGCTTCGAGCCTGACAGCCCCGAGCCGTCACAGAGTGACGATGGCGGTGAAAGGCATGCCAAGTCGCGTCCCAAGATCTCCAAGGGCACCGGCTGGGGCGTCCTGGCCGCTGCTCTTGCGGGTGGCGCCATGATGGGGGGCAAGAGTGACCACAAGGAGAAGAAGTCAACGGAGAGCAAGTCTGAATCGTCTAGGTCTGTGCCCGATGATGCCCGGTGGGCTGAGAGCCGGTCCTACGCGGACGATGATGACATGCCGCCCGTGCCCGGCCCAAAGCCTGTGATCTCCAGCACCGCAGACGTCTCGCCCATGCCCGGCGCGTTTGGCAGCGACAACGAGTTCGCAGCTGTCCTGGCCGCCGGCCTTCAAGACACTGGCTTTGACCCCAACATTGTCATCGACGACCCCATCTACCGCCGACGAGACAGCCCGCCGGGCTCCAACGGCGAATTCTACCAACACCCCACAGCCGAGACGGTGACGGACCTTGGTGTGTATGATGACCTCCCCCGCGATCGCTCGGCCCCCTCAGACACTGGCTACGTCCTCGGCGACATCGCGGATACCCCGAGAACCGAGAAGGAGTTTGTGGAGGAGGAATGGGCGACGTCATCCAAGCTCGGCAAGAAGGACCGCAAGAAGAAGTACAAGAGCACCAAGCGGCAGAGCACCGATGGCGGCGAGGATGCCCTCCGGGCTTGGGAGGACAAGCTCCCTGAGCCGACGCCTGAGACCCCCGCCGTCTTTGCTGATGAGCCGCCAGCGGAGAAGCTCAGCAAGAAGGATCGCAAGAAGCGGGACAGGGCTGCTGCCAAGGAGGTCGTCATTGTCCAGGAGAGCCCGCCGTCAGCCGGAACACCCGTCGAGTCACCGCCACCCGAGTCGTTCGAAGTCATTGAGGTGATTGAGGATGAGTGGGCGAGCTCGAAGAAGAAGAAGAAGGGAAAGAAGTCGATGGACGCTGCCGACAACACCGACGAGAAGAAGGTGTCCATCCCCGTCGACGCCTTTGAGGACCTCCAGTCGTCTCGCGAGCTGCCCGAGCAAGCCGCCCCGGTTGACGAGTGGGATGTGTCCAAGAAGTCCAAGAAGAAGTCGAAGCGGGATTCGGCTTCATTCGACTCTCCGTCGCGCCCGACTTCGGAGGAACGGCAGTCGACTCGTGTCCTGCCAGAAGTGGTCACCGTCGATCAGTCGGACGTTTCCAAGAAGTCCAAGAAGAAGTCGAAGCGTGACTCTGCGGTCTTTGACTCGCCTTCGCGCACCACCTCGGACGACTGGCAGTCGACCCGCGAGCAGTCCGAGGTGGCCGCGGTGGACGAGTCGGAACTATCCAAGAAGTCGAAGAAGAAGTCGAAGCGCGACTCCTCTGTTTACGACTCACCGTCGCGCCCTGCCTCCGAGGTCTCTGTCGGGAGCAGCAAGAAGGACCGCCGCAAGAACAGCGACTATGCGGAACCCGACGACTACGTCAGAGACCGTGACGATCCTCCAGACAGAAATCGGCACTCGTTCATAGACGACCGGGATGTGGCTTCGGTGGCCTCGGACCCGGCGTCCAGGCACGAGCGCCGCGAGCGCCGCTCCAACGGCACGCGCTACGACGAGGACGACAACAGGTCCGTCACGTCCTTTGCCTCGGCACCTGACGGCCGCAAGAGCAAGGACCTGAAGCGTACAAAGAGTCTCGAGAAGCGCAGCAGCACCAGCTCATTCTTTGGCCTCTTCAGCCGCGGCGGCGGCGACTCGAAGGACGAGGAGAAACGAAGGTCCGACAAGGACCAGTCGTCTTTTTTAGGTAATGCCGGCACCCTTGGCGCGGGTGTCGGCCTGGCGGGCGCGGCGGCGGCTCTGGGCTACGCCACGTCTCGTTCCAACGCCACCGGTTCTCCTACGGATGAGGAGCCCGACGACGTCGGCCGTGACCGGGAGCTCTCCGACAGCTTCCGGGCCCGAGACGTTGATGTTGTCGACCCCGAGATTTTCGAAAGGGTCATCAAGCCTGCCATCGATCCGCAGTACGGGGATCTCCTCCCGCTGCCCCCAAGCGAGCCCAGCTCCCCCAAGAAGCTGGATGACGACGAGGAGCTGCTCCCGGCCCTCCCAGACAGCCGCCCCGAGACGCCGCCTGAGGAGCGCACCCGCCTCCTTCAACACGCCTCCCACGTCCGCCGCCGCAGCGCCCATGACACCACGCCAATGAAGAGCCCTAGCCACACCGCCATCCCGTTGCAGCTCCGCCTGGGACAGCGCTCCGAACGCTCCGGTCCCTCGTCCCCGGGCTTCTTCAAGTCTTCGCCCATCGCCTCTCCCGAGTTGGTCTCGGCTCCGGAACTTGCCACACCGCGACGCCCAGCCCGGCCTACCTCATGGGACAGCAGCCGGGAAATCAAGCCTCTCTATCTCCTTGAACACTCCAGGCACGGCCCGGATGAACAACAGGAATTGGAACTCCCCGAACTGCCGCCCAGTGAGCCTTCAAGCTCTACCCGACAATCTCCGGCGCCGTATGTCGATAACGACAAGGGCGTTGGTCGCATCGTGAGTGATAGGGGCCTGACCCTGGACACGAAACAGCCTGCCCACGTCCCATCCTCCGGGCACCTTGGCTCACAGGAATCGACGCCCAAGGCTGAAAAGGGGCCCCTCTTCACGGATGCTGACGTCCACTCGGCACTGATCGGCGAAGCCCCTCTTCCTCGGGACCTCGAAACAAAGTCAGAGGTCCTTCCGAATGCCATTCCTGATGACCAGCTGGCAGACCTGCCGGCCCTGCCGCAGAGCGGCGTGGCCTCGCCCGTTGTCGAAGGGGACAAGGACCCGTTCCCGGTCGAGCCCATGTCCAAGAACCGGAGCTCCTACCTCATGTACTCAACACCCCCTTCGACCAACAAGTCACTCTCGCAAGATTTCCCCGACCAGTCTCCCGACGCAACGCCGAGCAAGCGTGGCCCTGTTGATGTGATGAAGAACATCCAGGAAGACGCCACGGAGCAGGAGCCGACTTCCCCCAAGGCTGCCAAGTCCGGTCTGTGGAAGACGGTCGCTGGCGCTGCGGTCGGCGGCCTCGCCGGTTTCTGGGCTGCATCAGACAAGAAGGACGAGCCCGCGGCCGTGGAACCAGCTGCCGAGGCTGAAGCCGCTACACCTTCCGAGCCGCAAGAGGACGAGTGGAACGCGTCCGCTTCGGCGAAGAAGAAGAAGGGCAAAAAGGGGAAGAAGGGCAAGGATGTTGCCAGTGAGGAGACATCTGACACCCCGATCGCGGCCCCTGAGGAGCTCCCTATTGTTGCTCCGGAGACCGTAGTCCCCGTGGACACTCCTGTCGAGATGCCTGCTCCTGTTGACGATCCTTCCGAGCCAAAATTGTCCAAGAAGGACAAGAAGAAGAAGAAGAAGTCACAGGCGGCGGACCTGGAGGTGGCTGCTGAAGAGCCTCAGCAGGAGGCCAGGTCCATTGAACCGGTCCAGGAGCTCACCGAGCCTGCACCTGTCGACGTGGCTGAGGCAGTTTCCGAGCCTCTCGATGCTACGAGGTCGATCGAACTGGCCGAGAAGCCCATCGAGCCTGCACCTGTTGAGGTGGCAGAGACGGTCCCCGAACCTCTTTCTGCCCCGACCGAGACACCGGTTGACGACGCCGCCAAAGCCATTGACCTCGCTGCCATCACGCCCGCAGTTGTTGACGACTTCTCCGGACCCAAGCAGTCCAAGAAAGACAAGAAAAAGAAGAAGAAGTCGCAGACTATCACCGACTTCGATTCGACAGCCGAGGTGCCAGAGGAGAATGTCAGGTCCCTGGGCGATGTCGAGAATCTTCCCGAGCCTGGTGTCACTGAGCCTGTTGAGGCAGCTGTCGTTGAAGCTGCCGAAACACCAGCCGAGCCGCAAGCCATCGAGTCCGGGGAAGTCATCGATGCCTCTTCTGCCGTTCCCACGCCGATCGACAGCGTCTCTGAGCCCAAGACTTCAAAGAAGGACAAGAAGAAGAAGAAGAAGTCTCAGATCATCGAGCCGGAGTTGACTGCGGACGAGCCTCAGGAGACTTTCAAGTCTCTTACCGACAGCCCTCTGACTGCAGAACCGCTTTCGGAGACTGCGGCCATCGAGCCCACTGTTGATCCTTCGATCACATCAACCGAGACTCCTGTCGATCCTTGGACCGTGGCGGCAGACATGGCGGCAGAGCCTCCTGTCGATTCATCGACCACACTAGGGGAGCCTGTTGTCGACCCTTGGACGGTGGCGGCAGACCTGGCGGCAGAGCCTCCTGTCTCCGAGGCTCTCCCGGCTGAGAAAAATGACGTCGCGGAATCCAAGACTTCTAAGAAGGACAAGAAGAAAAAGAAGAAGTCGCAGGTCATTGAGCCGGACTGGACGGTCGAGTCACCGCAGAAGGGTGTCGACCCCCTCACCGATGCTCCCGCAGAACCCGAGCTCACTACCAAGGCCCTCGGAGCCGAGTCGCCGGCCGAGCCTTTGGCTCTCGCCGCTGTCCCTATCGAGACTGAGGACCTGTCGGAGCCCAAACTCTCCAAAAAGGACAAGAAAAAGAAGAAGAAATCTCAGGCCATCGATGCCGACTCGGCTGAGCCGCAAGAGGCTGCCACGCCCCTTCCCGATCCTTCTCCAGAGAGTGACAAGCTTCCCGAGACCGAGGTCACTGACCTTCCCACCAAGTCTCTGGAAGTTGAGTCCTCGGCCGAGCCTCTGGTTCTTGCTCCCTCGCCCGCTGACACTGAGGATTTGTCTTCTGAACCTAAGCTTTCCAAGAAGGACAAAAAGAAGAAGAAGAAGTCTCAGACCATTGAGTTGGACTTGTCGGAACCTCAAGAGACTGTCAAGTCTCTTTCCGATCCTCCTGCCGACACTGAGCCGATCCCCGAGACTGAAGCCACTGCCCCTGCTACTGAGTCTCTGGGAGTCGAATCGTCGGCCGAACCCCTGGTTCTTGCGCCCACGCCTACCGAGACCGAAGACATCTTTTCTGAAGCCAAGCTCTCCAAAAAGGACAAAAAGAAGAAGAATAAGTCTAAGGGTTTGGATCTGGATGACCAAACGTCGACCCCTGAGGATGTCGCGACAACACCGGCGGCCACCGAATCCCTTGCCGCCTCAGACAACGTCGAGCAGCCTTTGTCCACACTTGAAGACGCTGCTGTCGAGCCCGTCCCTGAGCCTACTCCCTCGATCGTCGAGGCGGCTGCAACAGAGCCTGCCGCCGACGACTCCTTCGAGCCCAAGCTATCTAAGAAGGACAAGAAGAAAAAGAAGAAACCACAGTCCCAGGAGCCCGACCCGGCGATCGAGGAGCCACTGCAGCCCGCTTCATCCTCGCAAGACATCACGCAGTCGACGGTCACCGCTGAACCTGAGTCCTTTGTTGAGGCTAGCCAAGATTTCACCGCCGAGCCTGAAGCTGTGCCAGAAGTCTCTCCCGCTCCCTCGACCAAGAAGAGCAAGAAGAGCAAAAGAAAATCACAGTCCTGGGAGTCTGACGACGATGCTGTCGCCGATGACTCGAAGGACGTCACAACTGCGGAAGACATCAACCCTCATGCCACAGAATCTCTGGCCATTGGCGTGAGCACTGGGCCTGAAGTCGTCACCCCTGTTGAAGCACCGCTGCCGGCTGAAGTCACGCCCGTTGCCAAGAAAGACAAGAAGAAGAAGAAAAAGGGCAAGAAGTCACTGGCATGGTCCGACGACGACACCGTGTCGGAGCCGGTTTCTGCAGATCAGTCGACACCGGCATCGCCCAAGATCGAGGTCACCAAACCGGAGGACCCTGTGGATTACCCCGCCAGGTTCCCCGTCTCGCAGTCCACCTCGCGCGGCCTCGACACTGAGGAGAGCAGATACGACTCGGAGTCGAATGTCTCCAACTGGGAGGACGCCCAGGACACTCAGCCAACTGAATGGTTCCAGGATTCCTTCGAACCATCCCGGCCGGCGGAGCCGTTGCATGTTGAAGGCTCTGTCAGAGATGACGTTTCGGACGTCTTCTTCGACGCCGACTCGCACACCGGACGCGAGACGCCTGACGAACTCGCGCGTGGCGCAGTTGACGACTTTTTGGTGGATGGCGACTTTGAAGAGACCCCAAAAGTCTCGGCCCAGGTGCCTTTGGATCAACCTACATCCCTGGATTTGGCTTCGGCCGAAACCATGGCTGACAAGCCCGCTGAAGCTGATCCTTGGTCCGCGGACACCTGGGCCGCTCCCCCGGAGAAGGGCAAGGAGACGTTGGGTGAGACGGCCGAGCCGACTGGCCCTTCACCCGCCTCCGATGCTCCCACTTCGGCCCCAGAAAGCTGGGACACACAAACAGCTTCAGCAACTATCGCCGAGCCATCGGGGGAGCCCGCTCCAATCGACAGTCCGGTGCCACTGGACGACGAATTGTCCGCGTCGACCACGAAGCAAAGCAAAAAGGACAAGAAGAAGGCCAAGAAGGCTGCCGCCTCTGCTGCTCTGGTGTCCGACACCACTTCGACAACCGTCGAGGCTGTCGAGCCTTCGGAAAGCGTTCCTGCACCCGCCAAGTCTCTCTCCTCCGACGAGTCACCCGCGCCACGCGAGATTGACGCCAAGGAGGAGGCCGACGTGGCGCCCGCCGACAACAGCAAGAAGAGCAAAAAGAAGAAGAACCGCAAATCTGTCACCTTCGACGATGACCAGGATGCCCCTTCTGAGCTTCCCCAGGGGGCGTCGCAGCCAAATGACTCGCAGCTCGGAGCCGAGGTGGCCGACGAACAACTCAAGCATGTCACTGCGGAGGCGGTTTCGGAGGCTGAATCCCGCAGCGCCAGCGGTGACAACGTTTCCCAACCTCCGGCGGAGAAGCAGCTGGAAGGCGGTGAAGCGGACGCAGCAATGCTCAAGGATGCTAGCTCCACGGACCGACCCGGGGCGCCTGGTAGTGTCACAATTCTTCAGGGGGCACCCACCTGGGCGGATGCAGTCCCGCATGCGGGTGACGCGCCGCTCGCCCAGCAAGAGGGGGATCGGGATCCGGTCCCGCTGGAGGACAAATCGCCAGAGGCCACGCGAGGCACAGATGCCCAAAGTGTGGAGCAGCAGGCCCTCACCGACTCACTTCACCCGCGCCAGGACGACCAGGGGGTCACGGCCCCACAGGAGCTGCTGCTCCCCCCTGGCCCTGACCCCGGTCATGGCTCGGCGGCGGAAGCAGATGGTGGTCTTACTTCAGAGGACCATTCCCAGACGCCGGCCGGACCCTTGGGCGATGATATCGAGCCCCGAGATTCGGCCAGCTCGACCCAAGAAACCAACGACGACAAGGACGGAATGGCCGTGTCTGCCTCTCTCCCCGCGCGCCCGGACGACGAGTGGCAGGCCACGTCCGTCTCGAAGAAGAAGGGCAAGAAGGACAAGAAGAAGAAGGCGTCGACCGCCTTGGGCGACGAACCGGTCCAGACTCCGGACGAGCCCGGGCCTGTGGCCGAAGTTGTCACTGCCCCTGAGGAGCCTGCACCTGTCATCGCCACAGAACCCGTTGCCGAAGATGAATGGGCAACTCCTTCCAACGACAAGAAGGGGAAGAAAAACAAGAAGAAGAAGGGCACCGCCGTCTTGGATACCGTCACCACTACTGAAGATGAGAAGCCTGTCGACACGCCTTCCGTCGAACAGTCCTCAGCAGACGACGCTGCACCAGCACCAGCATCAGAGTCTCAAACACAGCCGGAAGTTGAGCCGGTTGTTATCGACGCCCCGCCGGCTCCCGTTGAGCCAGAGGAGGACTCATCGGCCGCACAGCCTTCGTCCAAGAAGTCGAAGAAGGACAAGAAGAAGAAGAAGGGTCTGGTCTTGGACGAGGTCGAGCCATCCACTCCCGTCGAGGAATCGCCGCCTGTCGTGGAGACCGTGGCGGCCTCGGCGGCCGCTGAGGAGCCGATCCCATCTGCCACAACACTGGAACAGACCGAGTCTGTTCAACCCGATCAGTCACTCCCGCCCTCCGACACCCCGCCTGAAGCAACGCCAAACTCCGAGCTGCAGGCACCTGATACTGCCGTCATCGTGGAGGACGAGGTGACACAGCCCGCCGGCAAGAAGAAGAAGAACAAGAAGAAGAAGAAGGGCGCGGCAGATGTCACCGACGAGGCCGAGTCTTCCCCAAGCGCCGCTGAGCCCAGTGCAGAGATTCCTGCAGAACAGCCTTCAGACCTCACAGAAGCTGTTCCACCGCCAACAGACGACACTTCCCTTGAGACAACTGGGTTGAAGGAGTCCGAGGAAAAGAAGATCGAGGACCTCCTCGATGCCAGCAAGACTGAGCCTGCGTCGGCTTCTGAACCCATACCAGAGGAGCCCACGGCAAAGGACACGATGAGCTTGGAGCCGTCTAAAGAGACACTAGCCGTTGATGACTTGGGCTTTGAGGAGACCCCCAAGAAGGGCAAGAAATCCAAGAAGAAGCGCCAGAGTCTTGCGGCAGAGAGCCTCAATGATACTCCCCCCGAAGCGACCCTCGAGCACGCCCAGGCTGAGCCATCCCAAGACACGCTCGACAAAACGATACCAGCAGGGGTGCAACAGCCTGACGTTGCTGTCACGGAATCTGCCGTGGAGGCCTCGCCCGCTTCTTTGCCAGCTCAGGAGCCAGAAACTGACGTGGTTCCACCTTCGACAATTGATCTGGCGGAGCAGACCCCCGTTGAACCGTCACTGGACGACGAGTTCCCGGTGGTGACCAAGAAGAGCAAGAAGGACAAGAAGAAGCAGAAGAAGGCTGTCGCCATGGACGACGTCCAGGATACGCCATCTGAAGCACCTGGAACTCCTGCAGACCCCGATCCTTCACTCCCCTCCCCTCAGGTCGAGCAAGACCCCATCGTTGCGGAGCCTGAGCCCAAGCCGACGGAGGAAGAAGACTTTGGCGTCGTCTCCAAGAAGTCCAAGAAAGCCAAGAAGAAGGCCGCAGCCCTCAGCGAGCCATCTGAGCCAACTGCCGAGGCCAGCCCTTCCCCTTCTCAGGATGTGTCAGAGCCCGGTGAACGTTCCCTTGCCGACGACAAGCCTGGCGATTCCGCAGCCACCTCTGGTGTCGACGAGCCCTTTGCCCCCTCGACCGAGGAAGATTCTGTCCCCGTCAGCAAGAAGGACAAGAAAAAGAAGAAGAAGGGCCTTCTCGCCGCGGCTCTCGCGGCTTCCATGCTCGCGGAGGCCGATGCGGGCTCTTCAACGGACAACGACCAACCACGCGGACTGGCATCGGAGACTCCCGATGTTCCCTCGGAAGCACCCACTGTGCCCAAGGAAACCGAGCGCGTGGACGCTGACCCTTCTCTGATTGCCGAAGACCCTGTTCCCGCGGCTGAACCCACCCCGGCTGAGGAGGAATTCCCTCTGACGCGCAAGAAGTCAAAGAAGGACAAGAAGAAGGAGAAGAAGGAAGCCAGTCTCCAGGAGCCCGAGGCACAGCCAGAGAGCTCGGTCGAAGCAGCCTTGCCTGTTTCCACTGACGCTGCGAACTGGGCCGATGAGGTCGAAGAGGCTCTTGAACAGGAACCTCTTTCCGCCGAGGTCCTCCCTGTTTCCGAGGCGACTGTCCCTGAGACTTTACCTGAAGGGGAGCCCGTCGCACAGGACGACGAGTCCTCGCTCACCCGCAAGAAGTCCAAAAAGGACAAGAAGAAGAAGGGCAAGTCTCAAGAAGGCACTGACGTTGCATCGGGTGCCACGACCCCAGCCATCGTTGAAGAGGCCCCAGTCGTCCAGGAGGCCCCTGTCGTTGAGGACACGGAGCCAACAAGCGCGCTCGCAGATGCGGAGGTATCGACCGACACTCCACGGGAGACGGAGACGCTTGCCGACGATGGTTTTGCAACGACGGGGAAGAAGTCCAAGAAAGACAAGAAGAAGAAGAAGGGACTCGATCAGACCGACCTCGACCTGACCCCCGCTGCCGAAACCTTGCCAGAAACTCCCGTTGTTCCAGACGCTGAGCCCATCACGGTTGAAGACCTGCGCGCTACTTCTGTCGAGCCAATCACCGCGCCAAGCACGACTGAGCCGGCTGTGACTGAGCAGGCCGTCGCGGAAGAGATTCCTGACAGCTCCTTCTCCACCAAGAAGTCAAAGAAGGACAAGAAGAAGAAGGGCAAGCAGCAAGATGTGGTGGAACCTTCTGTCGACGAGGCCATCTCGACCGAACCTACACCAGCTGAGCCTGCTTCCGAGGTTGCCGTCGACAAAGAGTCCGAGGCCACACCGCCAACAGATGAGCTGATTCAAGAAACGCGCTCCATCGGCCTCGAGGAGCAGCCTGTCGCAACGAGCGAGTGGCCGGAAGAGACTGTCGTTTCGAAGAAGTCGAAGAAGGACAAGAAGAAGCGCAAGTCGCAGGTGGACAGCGCCTCTGGCACTGCTACCCCTGCCGAGGAGATTCCCCCCCTTGCTGAAGAACCCCAGGCCGCTGTCGAGCAAGAACGCAAGCTTGACAGCGCTGCCGAGCCGCAAGAGGTCTCCAAGGATGACAAGGCCGACATCATCACGTCGGGTGACGCCGTCACAGCCGAGCCGGAGCAGATCGAAGCCCCGGCAGAGCAGGTGGCTGCGGTGGAGGACACAGTTGTGTCCAAGAAGAAGTCAAAGAAAGACAAGAAGAAGAAGCGAGCGAGCCAATTCGAACCAGAGTTGGAAGCCGAGACCACTTCTCAGAGTGACGCTCGAGCGGATGCCCAGGAGTTGCAGCAAAGTCCTCAGGTACGGGATAGTAGCCGGGAAGCGCCCCTCGAGACGGCAGATGCCGGAACGCCAGCCGAGGAGGCCGCCGGCGATACTGAGGAATGGGCTGAGACGGGCACATCCAACAAGGGGAAGAAGAAGGAGAAGAAGGGCAAGAATGTCTCCCTCGCTGATCTCGAGCCAGAAGCTGCGCCTGCGCCGACGCCTGAAGCTTCCCTCGCCCAATACTCCATTGACGATTCGCAACCTACGGCCGAGGCCGAGCAACCTCCTGCTGAAAAGGTTGTGGACATCCTTCCCTCACCTAACCAGGACCTCGTTGTCGAGCCCATTGTCACCGCCGAGCAGCAGGAGGAGCCGTCTGCCCCTGCCGATGAGTGGCCCGAACCCATCACGAAGAAGGGCAAGAAGAACAAGAAGAAGGGGAAAATGGCTCTCGCCGAGACTGAGACAGAGCCTGTTTCTGAGACCATCACCGAGCCCATCACTGAGCCCATCACCGACGATCTCACCGCCCCGGTCGATGCTGAGCCTGCCCTGGCCTCTCACACTGAGGATCTCCCTGCCCAGACCGAGGCCGAGACTGTTGCTGCCGCCGTGGTTCGCGAGGCACATCAAGAAAGCACCGAGGTCTCAGCGCCGGGCCCCGTGCCCCCGTCAGATGATCAGCCCTCCACCCCTGCCGACGAGTGGTCTGATTTCGGCGCGAAGAAGGGAAAGAAAAAGAAGAAGGGTAAGGCTGCCATTGTCGACTTGGAGCCCGCACCGACCCCTGAGCCGGAGTCGGAGGCCGTGGCTGCTATTTCTGAGCAGCCCCCTCTGGCCGAGCCCCTCGTGTCTGAGGCGACCGAAGCCGTTGCAGAAGCTGAGCCAGCGCCCACCCCCAAGGAAGAACCCTCGACGCCCGCCGAAGAGTGGCCCGAAGTCGTGACGAAGAAGGGTAAAAAGAACAAGAAGAACAAGGGCATCGTCTTGGACGAGCCCGCGCCCGCGCCCACGACCATTGTCGACACCACGGCGCCCACAGAGCCTGCCACAGACAACACACAGGACCTGTCCCGGGGCGATCCTGGCTTCACCGAGAACGATTTGCCCGCTGAGCCAACACCAGTCGATGAGTGGTCTGGCGCTTCTTCCTCCAAGAAGAGCAAGAAGAATAAGAAGGGCAAGGGTGTCGTCGTTGACGAGCCTCTTCCCATTGAAGAGGTTGCGACATTGGCGGATCCTGTCACCGAAACCAAACAGGATCTGCCGCAGGATGACCTCGGCGCTGTTACGAGCACTGCACCTGCTGAGCCGACCTCTGCCGCGGTTGAAGATGACTGGTCGGGCACCCCCGTCAAGAAGGGCAAGAAGAATAAGAAGGGCAAGTCCCTTGTTGTTGAAGAGCCTCTGCCTGTCGAAGAGTCTCTGCCTGTCGAAGAGTCTCTGCCCGTCGAGGAGTCTCTGCCTATTGAGGAGGTTCTGCCTGCCGTTGAAGAGCCTTTGCCTGTTGAGGAGCCTCTGCCTGCCGTTGACGAGCCTCTGCCTGTCGACGAGGCTCCGGCACAGACGGATCCTGTCACCCCTGCACAAGAAGTTCCTGCTACCCCTGCCACCGTCAAGCAAACCTCCGTCGCCGACGATGACTGGTTTGGCACCTCGACCAAGAAGGGAAAGAAGAACAAGAAGGGCAAGTCGCTTCCCGTTGAAGAGCCCCTCGTCGAAGAGGTCCCGGCACAGAAACACATCACAGAAACCACTATGGATGTGCCTGAAGATGACCTGGCCACTCCCATTGAGCCAACAGCAGCAGACGACTGGTCTGGCGCCTCCACAAAGAAGGGCAAGAAAAACAAGAAGAAGGGCAAGGCACTGGCGTGGGATGATTCCGAGGCCCCCGGTCAGCTTGAAACCCCTGCCGAGGAGACCGCGCCAGCAAAGCTTGACGATGCTCCCGAGACACGCGCTCTCGAGCCTGCCGTCGAGGAGACCAACACTTCCGTCGAAGCAGCACCCGCCCCAGAGCCAGTCATTGAGGATGTGTTTGAATTCAGCACCAAGAAGAGCAAGAAGGACAAGAAGAAGAGGGGTCGCCAAGCGCTGGACTGGACCGATGACGCGGAGTCACCCGTCTCAGAGTCTGCCGCTGCCAACCAACAAGCCCTTGAGTCCGAATCTCAAACCGTCACTGAAGCGGCTCAGACGCCTCTGGACTCCGAGATGGCCAGCCAAATCCCCACCACCATTGAAGATCACCCAGCACCGTCTGGAGAGCTTTCCTCCATCCCCCAAATCGAAGAGCGGGGTCTGGAAGGCGAGTTTGGTGACAAGCCTGCCGCCGAGACTTCCCAGGGCGTCAGCGAGGAGACGGGCGACATGACCACTGCTGTCGAGGAGCCCGCTGAGACTTTTGTTCTGAAGAAGTCCAAGAAAGACAAGAAAAAAGGCAAGCGACAGTCTCTCCTGGCCGATTCTGAGCCGACCACTCCCATCGAAAGCCCTGCAGCGACCGCGGCCTTTAACGATGCGATTACTGCAGAGCCCGAGATGGACACCACCGACAATTTCCAGGATCAGCCTCTCGAGCAGACACCGCCCGAGCCCACAGAGCCTGTTGACGACGAATGGGCTGCGCCCTCCAAGAAGAAGAAGAAGGGAAAGAAGGGCAAAGAGTCTATCAGCGCCGAAACATCGACCCCTGTCTCGCGGGCCCTGTCCCCCGTTCGTGAGCCGGACAATGCAATGGTGGAGACGCAGACTCACGCACCTACCGAAGAGCCAGCTCTGGTTCTTGGAAATGAAGCGCTCGCACAGCCGGAGCCTGCCGAGGATGAATGGGCAGCGCCCTCCAAGAAGAAGAAAGGCAAGAAGGGCAAGGCACTGGCCTTGATGGCTGAACCAGAAGTCGCCATCCCAGAGCCTCCTGCTGAGGACGAGCAGGTGCCCGCTGCCGTTTCCGAAGTGGCACTCGTTGAGACGGAGCCTATGGACGCATCCATCAACACCTCCGATGCCACCCCCGCCATTGAGGAGCCTGCCGATGATGAATGGGCAGCGCCCTCCAAGAAGAAGAAGGGCAAGAAGGGCAAGGCGCTGGCCTTGATGGCTGAACCAGAAGTCGCCATCCCAGAGCCTCCTGCTGAGGACGAGCCGATGCCTGATGTCGTTTTCGAAACAGCACCTATGGAAGCATCCATTAACACCTCCGATGCCACCCCCGCCTTTGAGGAGCCTGCCGAGGAGTCCTGGGGCTCCACGCCCACCAAAAAGTCAAAGAAGGACAAGAAGCGTTCGAAGATGTCGGCGACTGCCTCTCGCAGCATCTCACCTGTTCAGGAGAGCCTAGGCGAGCCCGCCAACTCGACAGCCCTCGAGGATCCGGTCACTGTAGTATCTCCAGATACGCAGGAGTCGCCCGCGGCCGAGGATCCCTGGGATGCTGCCACTCCCTCCAAAAAGTCAAAGAAGGGTAAGAAAGGCAAGCTGGGTGCTGCCGCTGCGGCCCTCACAATCGGTGCCGCGGCGGCCGGTGCCTCCTCCTCGAAGGGAGCCGACAAGCCATCCGAGGATACATTCCTCGACGAGACTCCCGTCCAAGAAGTAGCTGCGTCACCCACAGAAGACCATGCCCGATCCCGCGAGATTGCCGCGGCCTACCTCGAGTCAGATCACTCTCACAACCCCTATCACTCGGGAGGCATCGATGCTCCCGAGGCCGAGACTGTGGACTCCAAAAACCCGCTTGGAATCCTGTCGGATGACGCCCAGACGCTTGATGACAAAAGTCGCGGCGGCTACGACGATGTCTGGGGCGATGACACGCGAGGCAACGAGGACAGGGACGACATTTGGGGCCAGGATACCCGCGGCAACAATGATCTCGACGATGTCTGGGGAGACGCACAGGAAGAGGGTGGCTCGCGCGTTTCCAATGATGTCAACCTGCTCTGGGGCGATACGCCCAAGTCCAAGCGATCTTCTGCGCGAGACGTTGCAGCATCATATCTCGACACTCCTCGGGGTAGCAAGGCCAGTGCTGCGGCACCGGAATCCCCTCCGCAGTCTACACCCAAGGAGAAGACGAGCCGATCCCCCAAGGGTGCCACCGCCTCCAGCCCCCCCGCCCCGGCCACAGGTGGCAAGAAGAAGAAGGCCAAGGGAAAGAAGAGGTTCGAGGGCAAGGTTGCTGGCGGTGGCGATGATCTGTTCGACGACCCCGTGCTCTGGGAGGGTGCCGACAAGAAGCACATCAGCGAAGCAGCCAGCGCAGAGGTGGAGATGCTCTGGGGCTCTGGAGGCGAAGACAATGGCGAGGAACAACAATCACCATACGCGGCCGTGGAGGCGGCAGCAGCAGCGGCGGCATTGGTCGCTTCTGGCGCTGCTGAGGAGAGCAACAAGCCCACGGCTGTGGACAAGTTGAAGATGGTGGAGGAGGAAGAGACTGTGGAGAGCCCCATTCTCGGACATGACGACAATGAACTCACCCAGCGCAGTGCCTCTCTACCGATGGATGAGAGGCATCTGCCTGCAACGGAGACACGAGAAATGGAGGCGAGGAAGAGTACAGAGATGGAGGAGAGGATGGAGATTGATCAGGCTATCGACCGTGGATTCGAAGCCGAGCAACGCCGCGACTTTGCTGCTGAGGAGCGGCCGACAACAACAGACACATTCATGGCGGCAATGGGATCGCCCAGCGACTTTAGGCGCCCCAAGTCCCGCGGGCTCCCGCCTGTACAAGAAGAGGGCGACGACTACACGGTTCAACCAACGCCCCGGAGCCTCAGGACCCGAGACGCAACGACCCCCGACCCGGACAGGGACAGCGGCTTCTCGGGCGACATGCCGCAAGCGACGCACCGTGGCCACACGTCCGGGCGAGACAACAGAGACAGCGGCGTGCATCTCCGCGAGCATGAGACGACGCCTCGCCTACCAGCACACAGTCCCCCTTCGCCCAGCTGGCCGCCAACGACGCCTTCGCGAGGCCTCGGAGGTCACGAGGAGAGTGGCAGCGGGTCGATGACCAAACCCAGGCTGCGGCGGTCGCCTCTTTCGAAAGGCGAACTTCGCGACAGCCCGCTGTCCAAAACACCCAAGCTACGAGAACCAGGACCGCGCGACGTTACCCCCGAACCCCAGAAGAACCGGCACCTGACCCCTGAGCCGGCCGCCGAACGTCGACCAAGATACGGAAACCTGGGAACTTCGTCGACTCGCGATGTTTCGCCAGGCGCCGCGGCGGCAGCAGCTTCCATCGGCGGACGACGCAGCGTGTCGGACCACGTGGCACGCATCCAGTCGCCGGTGCTGCGTGAGACGACGAGCATCAGGAGCCTTCGGAGGGTTGCGTCCAACACCAGCCTCACACGACAGCGCACGCCTGAGCCACTCACATTGGCCAGCCCCAGTGCCTCAGGCATCTTCAGAGGTGCATCAGCCACACCGCCTCTACGGCGGGTCGACAAGAGAAACAGCGGAGACCTGCGGTCTCTCAGCCAACGAAGCCAGGTTGATCTGCAGCTCCCGCACCCGTCCGACTCGCCCAGCCCCAGCCCCAGCCCCAGCCCCAGCCCCGGCTCAAGGTCCAGCCCCAGCTCTGGGCCACCGTCAGCAGCTGCAGTGACCACTGCTGGCGCCCTAGCGTTGGGAGCCGGTGCCCTAGCAGCTGCCGCCGTCCTAGGCGGCTCCTCTTCGTCTTCTTCCTCCGCCACCTCCAACAAGGACAAGGACAAGCTCAAGGACGCGACCAAGGCCAACACCTCCAGCACACCCGTCGCCAACGAAGGCCGCGTCCGCGCCAAGGACATGCCTGACGTATACGTGAGTTTCCATTCCAACTTCAGACGATTGATTCCCCCAATCCCCAATCACCATTCCCCATCCGGTCTCGGGCACGTCTCATCGCTGCCGCCCTCCCGCCCGTCCCCCGTCCGTGCTGAAGCTGACCATTCTTCCCCCTCCTTAGGATGGCGTTGGCGAGGGCCGCATCGGCTCGCCCCGATCTCCAACACGACCTCATAGCATGCGCCGTCGCCAAAGCATGCAGGTCCTCGATCTCGAATCCCGCGTCGAGCAGCTGACGGCAGAGAACCGCCTGCTCGCCGAAGCAAAGGCCCAAGCCGATGCCGCCTACAATTCCCGTTCCGCCGGCGCCCTGGCCGACCGCGACTCGGAGATCGATCAGCTCCGACAGTCGCTCGACTTCCTCCAGAAAGAGGTCGCCCGCTTGACCGAAGTCAATGACGGCCTCAACAGCGCCAATGCCCAGCTCGCATCGCAGCAAAATGACCGCTTCCGCACCCTCGAGACACAGCACAGCGAAACGTCGCGCGCCCTCGAAGCCTCGCGCGCCTCCTTCGGCACCTTCGAGACCGACCTCGCCGACAAGGATGCCGAGATCGAGAGGCTCAAGTCGGAGCTCGAGCAGGCCAAGGCTCAGATCAGAGCCATGCAACAACAAATCCTCGACTCAAAGGCCGGCGACGCCAACTTCCTCCGCCTCAGAGACGTCGACCACTTCGACCACCGCTGCCAGCAGCTGTGCTCCCACGCCCAGCAGTGGGTACTGCGCTTTTCAAAGTTCTCCGACATGCGCGCCTGCCGCCTGACAAGCGAGATCAACGACGAGAAGGTCATTGACCGCCTTGACAACTCGGTCCTCGACGGCTACGATGTCGACACCTACCTCGGTGACCGTGTCAAGCGCCGCGACATCTTCATGTCCATGACCATGAACATGATCTGGGAGTTTGTCTTCACCCGCTACCTTTTTGGCATGGACCGCGAGCAGCGCCAGAAGCTCAAGTCCCTCGAAAAGCTTCTCACAGAGGTTGGCCCTGCCCGCGCCGTTCGCCAGTGGCGCGCCGTCACCCTCACCCTCCTCTCCAAGCGGCCTACCTTCAAGGAGCAGCGCGACCTCGACACCGAGGCCGTTGTCCAGGCCGTCTTCCACACCCTCTCAAAGGTCCTCCCGCCCCCTTCCAACCTCGAGGACCAGATCCTGTCGCAGCTTCGCCGCGTCATGCGCGAGGCTGTCGACCTCTCCATCGAGATGCGCACCCAGCGCGCAGAGTACATGATGCTGCCCCCCCTGCAGCCCACTTACGACGAAGATGGTGAGCTCGCCGAGACAGTTACCTTCAATGCCGCTCTCATGAGCGAACGAAGCGGCGACGACTCGCTGCCCGACGGCCAGGGTCTTGAGGCCCAGGGCGCCGTCGTCCGCGTTGTGCTCTTCCCCCTTGTCGTCAAAAAGGGTGACGACGACGGTGAGGGCGACGATGAGATCGTCGTCTGCCCCGCTCAGGTGCTTGTCCAGCGCTCCCACGACAAGCGCCGCTCCGCCCGCATGCTGACGCCCTCGAGCGACGCCGGCGGTGCCTCTCTCCTTGGCGCGCCCACCCTCACAAACAGAAGCGACGTCAGCATGGGCGGCATGAGTGGCGTCTACAGCCCTCAGCAGATGCGGACTCCCGGACCCGAGTCCGACTACCGCGGTGCCGGTATCTAAGGGCCTACGCAACTACACGAAACCACAAAAATAGGCCACGAAGTCACGAAACCCCAGACCACCATGCAACCCCACGGGCGTGTGGGTTCGCGTGTGTGTGTATGTGTGTGTGAAAGCAGGAAAACAAAAGTTGGCGGAAGACGAAAGAGCACAGAGGACCGTCATGACACTCGAGGATAAATGCGCACGAGATGATATCCGGGTGACCTGCAGTCACCTATCCTGATTTTTACACGGTCTGGTTTCAGCAATGTTTTGGATTTTCTCTTCACATCTATTTCCTTTACATATTTTCCTAGAGTACATCGCGTGTGTAAGATGTGTCTACTTTGGTCGGGCGTTTGAGTATCATCTATAATGGCATTTGACGTTTCTCTCTGCGTGGTTCGACTTGCCCCGTGCATACTGCGCCGTACCGTGAAGTAGCATGAGTAAATACTATGATGTTTCATTTATGCTGCTTTTATAGCATCCAACATGATTCGTAAGTCGTAATATATGACCAACTATATACAGAATACGCTAATGTGTTTATAGCTGCCCCCAGCTCATCCCGAGCGATGGATCGTCGAAACCTGGGATGTTGAGCTCGCCTGTCATGGGGTTCGGCAGGAATAGTCCGTTGACAATGTCCTGATCAGTTGTTAGCAAGAAGCCAAGATGACGTGTGTCTCTGAGACGGAAGCAAACAAGTCTCACCCAGTCTACGTTGTCCAGCTGGCCCATAGGCGGCGGGGGAATAGGATTGCTGCCGCTCGGCAGTCTCGAGCCGCTGTACTCGCTGCTGCTGCTATCACCCGGACTGTCTCCAGGGGCAGGGGGTCCTGCCGCCCACAGAGTCTCGCCGTCGGAGATGCCCACGAACACGGCACCGGGTGGCGGTCCCATTGGCATGCCACCCGGTGGAGGTCCGCCTCCACCAGGGGCAGGACCTCCAGGACCAGGAGGGGGCATGCCCATGTTGAAGCCGCCGCCCGAGGCGCCGCCCATCGAGGGAGGAGGACCTTGTGGCTGCGGGGGAGGCTGGTAAGGAGTCGGCCCTGGTGCTCCTGCGACGGCATCCCGCCTCACCTCGGCGGTTGACGTTTTGATGGACCCTCTCATCTTGCGCAGGCTCTGGTACATGGCTGTCTTGCCCATGACCTCTCCCAGAATCTGCATGCCTTTGATCTCAGGGGGCAGGTTAGGGTCCAGATGGAAGGAGTAGTCGAGGCAGCCCCAGATCCTGGCCGATTCCCGGTTCTGTGGGCGAAAGTATACCTCGACGGCCAAGAGGAGAGCGACCTGGAACTGGAACATGGCGCCGAGATACCACTTCCATGGTGCAAGCTCTGGGTCGGTCTCTAGACGTGCGGCCACCTCGATGAGCAGGATTCCGCTGGAGATGAGCACAGCGTTGAGGCGATGAGGCATCGGCGAAGCTGCGTTGGCATGGAACGGATGTAGAACCATGACGTGCAGACGGTAAAGCAGGAGATGCGTCACAAGGCGGGTGTACTGCTTCAGGGGCTCGTCGCCGCTGCCAGCCTGTCCCTCGTTAGGGAGCATCATTGGCTCATACCGCTCAAGCACTCTTCGTCGGAAAGTCTCAATCTTGATGAGGACATCGGTGAGGTTGATGCGACGGGACTCGAGCTTGCGACGATCAGCCCAAATGTTGCGCATCATCTCGTTGACTTCGAAGCGAATCAGCGTCGGGAGTATCGACGTCCATTGCTTTTGGGGCTCTGATGACACGCCCAGGACAGAGATGGCCTCGTCCTCGACGTTCAGAGGGAGCTTCGTGTCGTAGTCCTCTCGACGAATCACTGGGCGTGGGCCTTGAGCCTCGCAGGTGCGGATGTCCAAGAAGCACAACTGATGCCAAATGAGACGGCGGACATGTGTGTCCAGAGGGTTCAAGCCATAAGTTTCTCCATCGCGATGAAGTCCTAGAAACGTTAGCGGACCGGTTTCACCTAGATCGAAGCCCCCTTACCCATGCACTCCGCCATACGAACAGCGGCAGCAAGAAGAACCGAGTGAGCTCTGGACACTTCAGCCAGACAAAGAGGAATCTAGCCATGTCAGAAATGATACAAAGGCCAAGGACCCGAAATGCTCACCATGTACATGACAAAAGCTTGGACGGTCTCAACCCTCGTGGTCTTGAGGAACTTGGCTTTGCTGAGGGCCGTTTCAGCACCGACCTTGAACCTCTCGACGAGGGCTTCCTTGGTCAGTCCAAAGTCCCGCTGCACAATGGCATCGTCCAAGCTGACGGCAGCACTGAACCATGCAGCAAAGACAATAGCCTGCGTCGATGCTCGCGGCTCGTAGTTTTCCATGACCTCGCCCCAGAAGGCTTGGTAGTCAGCCTCGAAAGAAGGACGGTGGACGACCCTAGCAATTGGGTGGACGGCTGCAAAATACTGCCTCAGCAGGTAGTCTCCTGCCTGGCGAGCGGGCAGAAGAGACTCAAGAGAAGGAAGTCCTTGGTTGCCATAGCCTTGTCCACCGAAGAATAGCCCGCTGGATGGGGACAGATAGGTGCTGCTGGGCCGAAGGAAGTCGGGCAGAGGTGCATCTGGGGAGAGCGTGGGCATCGGGGGCATGCCAGGGGGCATTCCGGGGGGCATGCCAGGGGGCATTCCGGGGGGCATACCCGGAGGCATACCCGGAGGCGGCCCCGCAAAGCCCGGAGGACGTCCAGCAGCGGGGGCTCCAGGGGCCGGACCTGACCCAGGAGGTCGCCCGGGAGCCTGTGGGGGAGGCCCTCCGCGGCCTGAAATGCCAGTCGAGATCTAGAGAGTGGTCAGCTGAGTTACAAGACTTGCACGGAAGAAGAAAGTACCTCCTCGGCAAGCCGTGGCCTCGTCAGTCCTCCTATCCTGTCTGTGATCCGCATCCTCCCAACCTGGACGCCCAAGTCAATAATGTCATCGGTGCCATCGGCGTCATCCTCGTAGGTAATGTCCAGCGCAGTCAACTCGGTCGGCTCCAAGTCGCGCTCCTCGGCGAACTCGTCCTCGACATCATCAGCCAGGATTCCACCCTCTCGATGATCAGCAGGGGCCTTCTGAGCCTTGCCGGATCTGGCAACGTCACGCTCCAGCTGGCGCTCCAGAGAGCCAACCTTCTCCTTCATCTCGGTCAGACGGACCTGGCTGGCCTGGTCGAGGGCGGGGCCGATGTAGATACAGTCCCGGCCGAACCTCACGCAGTTTGTGCATGGCTGGGACTTGTCACACTTGAGCTTGCGGCGGCGGCACTCGAGACACGAGGTGATGAGGCGCATGCGGCGACGGATAGGCCTGGCCGACGATGAAGAAGCGGCTGGCGTGGCCGGCACGGAGGACGAAGCCGGGGCCGCGGTGGTGTTGGCGGCGGTGTCTTCAGGGTTCACGGGGCCATAGTCACCGCCAGGGGCGTACCCGGAATAGCCCCCTCCCTGGCCGTTGGATTCATTGTAGCCGCCCGAGTGAGCAGTATTTCTCCCAGGATCCATCGGCACGGACGACTGCACGACAGACGGGCTGGGGCCGCTGGCCTAACGGTCACAGCTTGCGGGCGACAATGGGCGTCGGGCAACTGAACAAGAACGGCAGTTCTCCCAAGATGCCGGGGCCCGTGATTCGCCCTGTCGCAAACTTGGCGGGTAGGGATGCGGCGAGAGCAGTGGCCGTGAATGGCTGTGGCTGTTGGGGAGGCGAGGTCTTACGGACGTAAGAAGGCCGTCGGCGTCCACACGGCCGGAAAGGACAGGACAGGGCAAGGATGGCTGTGGAGGGTGGTATCTGAGATGGGTTCTGGGTAGAGTATGTGGAACAGGAAGCACTGCAGAGGGTGAGATTTGGCGCAGGAATGTTATCAGGAAATGTGTTTCGAGGCGGGGGCTGGACCGTTGTGTGTGTGCGCTTCTCGTCGAAAGGGACTTTGGAAGGCTGGAAGACGTCGGTGAGGCCTAAAGATGGGATGGGGGGAGGAGCTTGCACCGAACGAGCCGGAGGATCGAGGGGGTGTGAGGCAATGTCCCGCTGTGTGTGTCAGCAGATCTAACACTGTACTTACCGCATTTAGTTGCACCATGATCGTCAGAACGCACAGTCTACGCACCGCTCAGAGACATCCATCTCAGCATCTTGACCACAGCAAGATGCAACCCTCGGGCATTTAATGACCCCCTCTCTATTTAACCTTCCGGCCGGCTCTCGACTCGTTGACTATATTCGGTGGGCCGTGAGCATGTGCCACGTGCCAACTTGACTCGGCTTCTAGACCATTTGGTTGTTGATCGACAAGCAAATATCGTTACATGTTTACATCTAATGGTATCTGTTCGACAGGGCTAATAGAATGTGATGCGCTGCGCCGCCATGTTCCGGTTCTGCCACTCCCCCAGCAGCTTTGCCATCTTCTTGCCCTGCTGAACCCCAAGGCAGTCCGTGTTAAGCCGCACCAGCCAGTCGTGACGCTCAAAACGCCCCGATTCTCCCCGCTTCAAATCCCGAATGCCTGCTTTTGTGACGGCGAGCAAGTTGTCCGGGCCCGGCCTCTCGCCCGCGGAGCGCACCCACGCGTTGCAACGTGATACGTTCCTCAGCATCACCCGGTCCCCCAAGTGATCTGCCATTGAAAACCATACTGCCAAGGCCCTCACAACCACCTTCTTCAGTTCCAGCATCTTCTCGTCGTCTTCGCGAAGACTGTTCACCACGTCCCATACCCGGTCCACGTCCATACGCGGATCCAGCACCATGTCCTTGAGCCAGGGCAGCAACGCCAGCTGCAGCGGGTGTGTCGGCGAGATCAGCTTGTGTCGGTGCACCTCTGTCAATCCCAGAAGAGCCAGGGCCAGGTCGTAATCATCGAGATCGGTGGCTATGAAGCCCAGTCTCCTGCCGCAAAGAGATTCGGCATGGTCGCCGTATTTGATGATGGAATTGACGAGGACTTCGCGCGAAGCGAGGCGTGTCACAATCTCCACAAAAGCCTTGCGTTGGTTGCTAAACCTGATGCTGTAAACAAAGTGTCCGAACGAGCGTATGTCCGGAGACTCCCAGTCGTCAAAGGTCCTCGAAGCCGTCCGACTTTCCCAGTGTCGGAATGTCTTCCGGCTCCTCCAGTGGCGGAGCAGGAGCTCACAGACTTGTCTCTCCCGGGACCGGCTCCAGTTGTCGGCGAAAGTGGTGTATCTCTCGAGAGTGTCGAAAAAGTAAGGCGTACTGACTTTGGAAGAGTGCGCGAGGAAAACAAGCCACACGGTATGGATGTGTATCGCTTCCTTGCGCTCCTTCCCTGCGAGCATCTTCGTGACCAGAGCGGAGGCGGCATCGAATAGCCTGGTTCCCTCCTGAATGTCCAACGCGCCATTGATGAGAGCCGTAGCAAGATGTTTTTGAGGCTTCTTGATCTCGGTGAACCAGGTTCGGAGATATGTCTCTATGCCGCTTGAGACTTGGTTGGCGTAGCTCTCCGAGGCAGATTGCATGAACTCCTGGAACAACATTATTGCCTCTTTTGACTGGGGCAACTCGGACAGCATCGTGAGGAGCTTGTTGCATGTCTCCGGTTCCAGTTGCTCAAGGCCCTGAACCTTTGACGTGGAGAGTCCTCGGATGATCGCATCCACAAATTGGAGCGTAGCAAGCTTGAATTTTGCCTCCACACTAGGAGGTAGACCGTCCGTCCAATCGCGGTGAGCATGCTCGAATAGCTGCTCTACCTTCTGCGTGAAGCTGGCAAGCATGTCGGGCATTTCGGCGGCAGAAATCCTACCGAGGTAGATGTCTTGTTGCAGGCCGCGCATGACATGGGTGTATTGGCGGCTTAGTTCCCGTTTCGAAAGTGACCGAAACAAGGCTTCGCTAGCTTTGTCGAGTGTGGAAGTATACTGGTTGCCATTGGCCTGCACAGCCTGTTCTTCCAAAGCGGGCTGTGAGGGCTGGGCCTTGGCCGCCTCGGCCCCGGAAGACCACAGCTGCCAGAAGCCCGAGGTCGGTAGGGGAGCGCCCTCGCGCGTCTCCTTCTTTTTCATGCGCTCTTCGGCGGACGTCGGTGGTGACCATGTCCATTGGCTTAAGTCGACGGGAGACTCGAACATCCATGGGGGCAGGGTCGGCTGGAGCTCAGTCGAGTAGAGTCCTGTCATCTTCCTCATCCCAAGCCTTCGGCGGTTCTCCAGCGGCCCCGGTACATTGCTGGACTTGCGCCGCAGGAGCCTGTCAATGTTGCAATATCTCTCGAACGCGCTTGTGAGGATGCTGTCGGTGATCCAGACGCTCTCGAGGGGCGTCCGAACCTGTCTGATGGCGGCTCGCGAAGCGCGAGCTGTCGGTCGGGACGCCATTGGGGGCGCTGGGGGTGCCAATGAGACACGGTAGTCGTTCAGTCGAGTGTATAATGCGCTTTCATTGCCGATTGTAGCGGAGATAAAGTCGGGGGTGTCGGGACAGCTGGATGCTTGTTATCGGGTTGATTGAAGCTTGAAGCTGCGAGGTTGACACGAAATTGCAGAGCCGGCCATTGGCGAAGAGCTTGGTGCCGGGTGGGTCCATCTTCCAGCCACACACGGACCCGCAGCATCGTGAAAGCATGTAACGGAGTCGTGGCTGGAGCGCCGAACCGACTCGGGCTTGGGCGTCATTGGTCAGCGAGGGGAGCTTTCCTCGTCGGGTTTGGTCATCGCGGGGCAGTAGATCGTACTACCTCGCTTCATGTGTGTCGTGGTTTTCACAACCTCGGACCTTTCCTTTCTCCTCATAGACAAACCTTACGGATACTTGACAAGATGACGGAACACAACTTTGCACCTCTCAAGAACGACCTGCTGCTGCGGGCAGCGCGGGGTTAGTTTCCGGCCCCTCGGCCCCATCAGTTCTCATGACTGACAGAACTCTAGGCGAAACCATTGAGCGCCCTCCATGCTGGATCATGCGTCAAGGTGAGATGCCAGAATACAGAAAGACAGACACCCGAAGTCATCGTCACTGACACTCACTCAGCCGGCCGCTACCTCCCCGAGTACCACGAGGCAAAGGGCAACCGCGACTTCTTCACGTGCTGCCGCGACCCCGAGATCGCCTCGACTCTGACGCTGCAGCCCATTGAGCGTTTCGAGGGCCTCCTCGATGCCGCCATCATCTTCAGCGATATCCTCGTCATCCCCCAGGCGCTGGGCATGACGGTCGAGATGATCGACAAGAAGGGCCCCCACTTCCCCGAGCCCCTCAAGACGCCCGAGGACGCCCAGTACGCCTCGGTCCTGGCCAAGGACCCCGTCGAGGCGGCTCTCGAGCTGGACTACGTCTACCAGGCCCTGACGCTCACCCGCAAGAAGCTCGCCGGCCGCGTGCCCCTCATCGGCTTCTGCGGCGCCCCCTGGACGCTGCTGTGCTACATGGTCGAGGGCGGCGGCTCCAAGCTCTTCATGCAGACCAAGACGTGGACGTACCGCTACGCGCGCGAGTCGCAGGCCCTCCTCCAGAAGATTGCCGAGGTCTGCGTCGAGTACCTCGCCCTGCAGGTCAAGGCCGGCGCGCAGCTCATCATGGTCTTCGACTCGTGGGCTGGCGAGCTCGGCCCTGAGGCCTTCAAGCGCTTCAGCGAGCCGTACCTGCGCTACATTGCCGAGAAGCTGCCCCTCAAGCTGAAGGAGATGGGTCTCGAGCCCGTGCCCATGACCGTCTTCCCCAAGGGCGCGTGGCACGCCCTCGACAGTGCTCTCGACATGGGCTACAACGCCGTTGGTCTGGACTGGCTCCAGGACCCGGCCGAGGCCGTCAAGATCCGCGGCGACAGGCAGGTCGCCTTCCAGGGCAACGCCGACCCGGGTGTCCTGTACGGCACCAAGGAGGAGATCACCAAGGCCGTCCAGGTCATGGTTGACGGATTTTGGAAGGACAAGAAGCTGTGGATTGCCAACCTGGGTCACGGTTCGTTTGGCTTCCCCGCCGCATTGATGATTTTGGCTAATCGAGAGACGCAGGCATCACCCCGCTTGTCAACCCGGAGGACCTGCGGTTCTACCTTTCCGAGATTCACCGCCTGACTCAGCAATAGACTGTTGGGCAGAGGGGGAGGAGGAGTTTTGGGGAGGCGTGGTAGAGCATCATCATCCGTAAATTGACGGATGCAGGGAAACCAAAACCGAATCAACGGCGCAGACGAGAATCATGACCTTGACATGTACGTACGGTGCGGCCTTGGGCCTGGAAGGGAAAATGGCCCATCACTCTACTCTGGCCAGGGCGCCCCTGGCGCCTCGACCGCAAATAATAAAAATAAAACCAAACATTGGGTGGTGTTCCCCGCGCGATCCGTCCTCATCGAGATCAGACGGGGTGGGTCGGCCCAACACACCACAACACCAAACACCCAAGACCCATCAGATGAGCAATGTGTCACGGATGCAAAACTGAGGCAGCAAGTGGATTTGTTTGTTTGAAAAGCTTTTTTGAAATTTTGTCTGATGCCTGGTCCATCCTTCATGACTTGCTGACCCAAACAAAGGCTAATAAAAATAATAAAAATCATAGTGGTATCTTTGTAACTTTTTGTGTTTCGTGATGCATGTGCTCCTGCACAGCCCAAGAGAGAGACGCCCAAAAATCCAGGACAAGAGGTCGTAAATGTTGTATCGTACAGTTGGGGCAAGTAAACCCAGTCGCGGCCGAGGGGTATCTTTTTTTGCTTCATGACGCACAAGTTGCAGGAAGAAGCAAGTGCAGAAAACCGGTCCGCTGGGTGTTTTCGTTGATGATGGAAATGTGAGGCGCTGATGTTTTGACGGAAAGAATGCATGAAGCAGAGCTTAGGGTGTAGCTCTCTTATGCCTTCTTGCCGGCGAGGCTGTGGAGGAAGGCCTTGCCCTTGGCGGCGAGCTCTGCGCTGCGGCGACGGCCCTCACCGCTGCGGCGGCTGTGGTCGGAGGCGGCGTCGTCGTCGATGGCGCTCTCGAGCTGGGCCTTCTTGGCGGCAGCGGCCTCATCGGTGCCGGCGCGGAAGATGTTGGCAGCTCCACCACGGCCGTAGTGAGCGGCGTTGGAGGAGGTGCGGCGGACGGCAGGCTGGACGTCCTGGCGGAGACGGGTCTCGTGGGGGTCGCTGTTCTTGAGCATGTTTCCGCTGCCACCGCGGCCGGTGGTGACGACTGCCGACTTGAGAGAGGGGGTCTCGAGGTCCTTGGCGGTGACCTTGTCGAACTTGGTGGAGTGGGCGTAGTTGCCGGCACCGCCGCGTCCGTGGGAGACGAGCATTATGGTTGTGGTGGAAAAGGGGGTTGGTTGTTGGTGTAGTGTGTGTAAGCGAGCTCACTTGGGAGGTCGCTTGTACTTTAGTTGTGGTGTTGTAAGTGTTGTAGTGGTGTTGCAGTTGGTCAAGATGGGAGCTTGAAGCGTTCTCTGGGAGATGCGAGTGGTGTGATGGTGGTGGTGGACGGAGGGGCAGTAGAGGGGGATGCGAGGCCCTGGGTGTTTTATACGTTGTTCGAACTCGTGGTCATGAGACGGTGGTGTTTAGCTCCCCCCTCGGTGTCCGCCGCAACCACCAGCGCACGCCCCGGCGCCCGTCCGGCCAGGGGAGCTTGTTTCCTTCCCTGGCCTTACCCCTCCCCCGGATCTAAGACGCTTGGCATGGAAAAAGCTGATCACAAGGACAGCCAAAATCTTTTTCTTCGTGGTCCACCAACGGTCGTCCAGGTGCTGGCGGTACCTCGGCTGTACATGGGTATCGGCGGGGACTTGGGGTGAGTCGAGGTGAACAGCAGGTCTCGAGTGGCTCCAAGGCCCCGGCTACAAAGGGCAAACCATTAGCTAACGCAAACGTAATGAAAAAGCCCGTGGCCAGCCGATGGGGCCACACGCGTGTCGCAGGGCCGCTGGCGCCATTGTCCCGTGGCCCGTGGGCCGGGCCACTCCCCTCAGCGGTGTCTTCAGACTGGTTGCGTCTTCCAGTGGCAGGCTTGCACCACGCACACGCGCTCTCAAATTTCCAGTCAGTGTCTTTTGCCCCTCTCGGATACCCGCCGGGGCGGGAATGCCCCTCGATTGCACAATGCCGTGGTTTCGTCGCGTCGTGGTTGTCACTTGACCCCGATCCGCCCGGCCCCGCTCTGGGGATTTGTTGGTCACATTTGCTGGCGTTCCTGAATTGGATCAGAGTCATCGTCAATGCCGAGCGGAGGGGCCGAGTCGAGTGGCACGTTCAGAGCAGGTGACGAAGGGAGACAAGGCAGGGACAAGGACCCTCAGCTCGACAGGTGACACACTACACTTTTGCTCTCCACCAAGACGTGCTCAGGGGCTCTCGTCAGCTTTGGCCGAACGCAGCGAGCAACAGGGCCTCAGTCAGTCAGCCGGACAGAGTCACCAAGCGGCACAGGGGGGCCTGAGAGGGGCATGGCCGCATCGAGCCAGCCGCTTGGTACCCCTGATGGTGCCCTGTAATGGAGCTTGGCCTCCACTATAGTGGATGGGAAAATTTTGCCTGGGGCTGCGCTGAGGGAGGACACCCGGGCCGGCCCCCTCACTGTTGCGTTGCTATAGTGTTCTTCCAGGTTTCCACTTGGAAGAGAAAAATTGAAAATAGCCCAGGCCAGGCCAGAATCCGGGGCACCTCCACTTACTTGGCAGCGTGTCTGTCGTCATCGCTTGCGGGTAGACGACACCGAAAGCGAACGGGCAAAATTTTCAACGACAGCAATGACGATGAAAAAAAAATCCCAACCGTGGATCCATCAGCCGCAGTGGCCGTGCCTTGGTCTCTCCGTCAGACAGTCGGTGGAAGGCGTCGGCTTTGGCACGGGATTGTCAACTTGCCCAGTCACCGATAAAAGGGCAAAGGGCGAAAGCTTCGCGTCGTCGGCCGGCTCCTGGCGCCCTGCTGATCAGGGATTAAGCTTAAGCTCCGGTGATGGCGATCTGCTAGCGGCAGCAGCATGCAGAATGGGAAGCGGGTGACGGGTGACTGACTTGGGTTGGGTGTGACGAGGAACCTCGCTCCCCTAGGAGTCCGCTTCTCCCCCCGTGACCTCGCCCATTCCAATCCTCCCAAACTTTTCTTTGGCCCAGGTTGCCTGCCCCTCTTCCAGTCGGGCCTAGGAGAGGTCATGCAGACCATCGAGCTCTCCCGAATAGGCTCCCGCCGGCATTCCTTTCCCATGTTGCTGAAATTCTCGCGTCTTCCACGAGCTGCCCTGCCCCTGAGCATCATCATCGCTGTCGCCGGACACCGCGGCCTCAGCTGCAGAAACAGCCAACCGATGCCCGACTCGGTGACCTCGGCATGCGTTGGCTGGCTGACGCAATTCCTCCCATTTCCCACATGATCCAGCACGCGGCCTCAACGGCATCCGCAGGCCGAGCGCCGGCCTCAAGAGCTGCCGTATCCATCCTGGCACAGGCCAGGGTGACAGGTCACCTGGTGCCTGAGTGGTGTTGACTTCCGTGTCCTGTCCTGCGCGCTCACTCGTCGGACTCCTCGGCGTCCTGCCCCCTCGTCCCCGACTCCACTCGCTAAGCCGGGACCGCCCTGGTATACCCCGGATTTCCATGCTGAGAAGATGAGGGGCCGACGTTCTAGCGGCATCGCCACAGTCCTGTGACTGTGAGCCAATTTGCCAAGTGCCCGGTGGCCCTTGTGACCAACGGACTTTGACGCCCATTTCCGTCGATTTCTGAAGAGGGGCAACAGCTTGTGTGTTTGATGGCCAGGTCGCCGTCTTGCATACTTATATCTCATAAGGTAATGAGTGCCCCCTCCCCCGCACAGATGATACGCTTGTTCAAGCTTCTCTTCCGGCTGCTTTGCTCTGCAAGATTAGCTTCGACCCCGTCTTGTTAGCATGTAGATCCAACAAGCCGCGGGCCGGTGGAAAGCTCGCTCCCGGGGCCGGTCAGCCGTTGGAAAGCCGGATTCGACGGCGGATGCTTGGAGACAAAAGCCAAACCGGATCAGCATTGAGCTGAGATGCGCCTGTGTGTAATAGTACCGACGAAAAGCAAGTGGTCCGAAACTGGGAGGCGTACCCCGCGAATTTGGCAAGGCGCGGCAGAGAGTCGATGGTCTGTGACGGCTGCGATTTTTTCTGGTGAACCACGTCCACCTAGGATCTGAGGTCTTCGCATGAAGGCATGAGTGCTGCATTTACCCAAGCCTGGGTCCCAACACCCTCATGCACCTCATCAGCCCTCAGAGGAAGCGAGAGCAGCCGGCCAGGGATGCGACAAAGGAAAGGCACACACATAGACGCACACACCACCCTAAGACGAGCCGAGGGTGTGCAATGTATGAATAAAAATCCGATCTCGACGGCTGTCATGCAGAACCGCTGCCACGGATCGGCGCGTCATGGGCAGTTGGCCGAGGGGTGCGCACCCAAGAACATGGGACCCCGAAACCGGGCGTCTGTAGCAGGCGTGTCCAAAAAGAGTGGTGTGCATCGGGCGGGCAACCATCTGACATTGCCGGGCGATCAGGATGGCGGATGGAACGCCACCGGGGGGCAGAGATGACGGCTGCGGGATCGACCACCAGGCCACCACCACCCCTGGACATATGGCAGCGTCTCATTGAAGTGCAGAGATCGTCCCAGCGCGTCTTGGTGTCCCAATGAGGTTGTCGATGGGTTTCAATGACCAGCCTATGATCTGAGGGTTTGTCGCACACTCCTTGGCAATGTTGCGACCAGGAGGCAAAAAAAGTTGAAGAGAGGGGAAAATAGGGTTGGAAAAATAGGGTTGCGAGTGGCGCGCTCTTGGACGGAAGTGCTGTAGTTGTCCACAGCACATGTCAAGTGGCGGTATGGATGATGGCAGCCCGGGGCGTCAGCCAGGTGGTTAGGTCAGCCCAATTTCCAGAAGCGAACGACGACCATGGACCCGGTTCTGGTGAAGAAGACTTCTGCAGACTCGGACGGGGGCAAGGGGCCATGGGGCCCAAGACATGTCTCAGTAAGCGACCCGATCGGGTGCGATATGTGTCTGTTGGTATGGTGTTGTGCTTTGCGGGAAGTCGGGGCGAGTCTGCGGTTCGAGGGCAGCTGGGTGAGATGTCCTCAATGCCAGTCAGGGGAAGTGTACTCCCAGTGGACAATTTTGCTCCTGTTCCTGGCTTGCCGGCAGGGGTTGGCATTCAAGGCGACTGCGACTCCTTGAACCGCGCCGTCCAACATTCGTGGTCGTCCTCCAGGGCTTCGCGATAGCGCGTCAACAAGGGGGCACGGAACCGCCAGACGTCAGTGGCAAGCGCGGTCTTGGTCTTCGTCCCAAGGTCGCTTTGGTCGGGACGAACCTCAAGCCATGTGTCGATGGCACTGAGGGGTAAAGTAGTGCCAGATTCGGGATGACTGCTCGCTCGCATAGCGGTACGGCACGCGGATGTACCTCCCGCTTCCTTCGACCCCCAGCGGAGTTCCTGTCGAGGGTGGCAGCGGGAGCTCCGGATGCCGGCCGGTGCTGGGGCCTGAACAAGGGAGGGAACTCTGGAAAGGGAGACCTCCCTCCCATTGGGAAGTCTGACGCCCCTGGGCTTTGGGCGAACCGAGATGCAGCCTGTGGCGCGCGCTTGGTTGCTGCCGGGGTGAAGGTCCTTCCACCATATTTCCATGCCATGCGTAGGTACCGTAGGCAGTGTAAAGTGGTGCATCCAGGATGCTGGGATAAGTCGAGGAGCCGAGGCAGATAAGGCGAAGAAGGGCTCCAACGTCGAGCAGGCTTCGAGACATGATTGTAAATCAAGAGCTGAGTTGGTGGGAGAGCGCCATCAGGGGTGCTTGGCAGGCCGGGTGTCCTGCCATACTCGTGCAGCACCAGCAGTCGCGGGCTTGTCTCCACCAGCCCACCGCATCTGCCCATCATCAGCCAAATGCGCAGGTAGGCGCGATGGAGACGTGCGGGACCAAGGACGGGGGGCGGACGGGAGGGATCCTGCCGCGGTGTTCAATGCCCGACCTACCTAGTAAGTGAAAAGGTAAGGCAGTGCAATGAGTCCGACATCTCGTACTTTGCAGGTGCGAGGTCCGAGGCGGAAGGAGCTACACAGATTCCGCATGCACGGGTCCGTCCGCCCAAGCGCTCATCATACGTTTCAAAGACCAAAAACCCCCAGGTTCAAGCATAATGATAACCCAGGAAGATACCGAGTTAATCATGTCTTGCATGCCATACAGAGGGGCGGGCGTGCAACTTGAACCAGGACCCTGGCCTGTCCTGGCTTGTCCTGACCTGGCCTGCCAACCTGCCATCAATCACCGAAGCGCGGCTGCCAGCACCTAGAACGGTTTGATGGGGCCTGTGCGTGCTATGCCCCTCCACTCCCGGGCCTCCCCTCCCCTCCCGAGAAGTGAGCTAACCCAACCCGACCAACCCCATTACTTCCAGACTGTACCCGCGACGAATGTACCTACCTCCCACTCCCTCGTTCTGGGCGCCCGACCCCCCCTCTGCGACTAATAACTGCACTTCATATCCGACCTCCATCTTCCGTCACCTCAACCAGACTTCCTCACTACTACCCCCCTTCTCCTATTTTTCTTCTCGCCTTGCCTGTCCAACCTCGCCACGCTGGTCATCTTTTTATTGCCCGCCTGCTGCTGTGCCGTGCTTATCACATCCCAGACGCTGGTTGAGTCGCCCGTCCAGTCCCAGCCCCGTGCCATCCATTACAACCGACCGACCATCGAGCTTCGCCTGGCCCGAGCTGACGACCCGTCCGTCGCCTCAACCAAACTTGCCCTTCCATCTCGACGAGTGCAACGCCAGCCTCCCCGATCTGCGCTCCCTGGCTCGCGCCTAATATCTCCTGCCGGCCGCACGACCCGACAACCCCCGTCCTCTGACAAATCGCCCATTGCTCGTCTCGTCTCGACTTGTCCTTCGCAATCGTCCGCGCCCCATCGTCGCGCTTCCGACCTTGCGCCCACGTCGTCGCTCGCTCTCGCGCCGCGCCTGCAACGCCAGCCCTCCAGGCCGCCCGCCGATATGAGTAGCTACGATCAGCCGCCCGGCATGGGAGGCTACTACGGCGCCTCACACCTCCACCAGCAGCACCCATCTCTCCCGCATCCTCACCACCAGCCTCCGCCGCCCCAGCATCAACAGCAGCAGCATCCCCATGCCTACCAGCAACACCAACAGCCACCATACCAGCAGCACCCTCCGCCCCCGACACACCAGCAGCCCCAGCTGCCTCCAATGCCGCAATACCAGAGCCAGATGCCTCACCAGATACCCTCTCACATGCCGCCTCCCGACAGGCCTGGCAACGGCATGCCGCCCCAGGCCCAGGCCCAGATGATTGCCGAGCCACAGCGCAGCACCGAACCCGTCTCCCGCCAGGACTCGGAAGGGAGAGTCTACAAGTGCGTCAAGTCCCTGTCCACAATCTTTCCAGCGCAAACACTGACGAGATCCCCCATCATCACAGGCTTGACGTGGTCCAGCAACCCCAGAGGGCCCGCATGTGCGGCTTCGGTGACAAGGATCGTCGCCCCATTACCCCTCCTCCATGCGTCCGCATCATCGTCACGGATCCCGTAACGGGCAAGGAAATCGATGTCAAGTACGTGGCGACCCTGTCGAACCTCTCTGCAGCCATCTCCATGCTAACCACCGACCGACTCTCCAGTGAGGTTGACCATGGCATGTTCGTTCTCAATGTCGATCTGTGGTCAGAAGACGGCCAGCGTGAGGTGAACCTGGTCCGCCACACAAATAGCGCTCCTTCGATATCCTCCACCACACCCTGCTCGTACACAGGCATCGCCGACAACCCATACCACCCCATCCTCCCATCCAACACCTCTCACCGCGAGCCCCAATATGCCCCAGCCGCCGGCATGGGCTACCCATCCCACCAGTCACAGCCGGGCTACTCGCCTGCCTACGGCGGTCCCGCTCCTGGCTACGCCGTCCGTATGTGTTCAGAGTTCCCGCCCTGTCCAGTCGCCATCAAAACTGACCCTCGATGCAGCACAACAGTACGGTGCCCCAGGCGGCTACCCTCCGAGCCCGGCCTACCCCGGCTACAACGGTCTCGCTCCCGCCGACTACCCACGGCAGAACTACGTTGCCGGAGGCTTCTCCTCCCGTAGCTCCGGCGCCGGCAACACCCCCTCCGGAATGTTCACGAGAAATCTCATTGGCAGCCTCGCTGCAAGCGCCTTCCGCCTGCAAGACCCCTCGGAACGCATCGGCGTCTGGTTCATCCTGCAAGACCTGAGCATTCGCACTGAAGGCTCATTCCGGTGCGTGACGCGCCCCCTATTTTTACCACGCAATACCAACATGACTGACACCCCGACTCAGACTCCGCTTCTCCTTTGTCAACGTCGGCCCCAATGTCGGCCCTACCGGCGCGCCGCTCAACGGCGGAAAACCAGGCAAGGCTCCCATCCTCGCCAGCTGCTTCAGCGCGCCCTTCACAGTGTACTCGGCCAAGAAATTCCCCGGTGTCTGTG
This sequence comes from Plectosphaerella sp. P0831, assembly GCA_014635975.1. Taxonomy (NCBI): domain Eukaryota; kingdom Fungi; phylum Ascomycota; class Sordariomycetes; order Glomerellales; family Plectosphaerellaceae; genus Plectosphaerella; species Plectosphaerella sp. P0831. Next base: position 79,592 of record JACAFV010000057.1, on the reverse strand, counting down.
ACAGCACGCCGCTCAGCAAGTGCTTCGCCGCCCAGGGCATCAAGATTCCTATCAGGAAGGAGGGACAGGACAGCAAGCGCAAGGACGAAGATGACGACGATTATTGATCGCCGTATGGTTCACTGTACATATGCCGTGTTGTCTACAATCTGGCTTCGCTATGGGTGGTCCTTGTCCGGAGACAGCAGCGGGAGCGCGGCATGCCTGGCGTTATATCACGGGAACGAGCCAAGACGAAACTTGAACATATTTCTTCATCGTTGACCTGGTACTGGCAGTGACGCGGGCCGATCGTACAATCAAAGACATGTAGTGCTTCAGGAATTGACCATGATCAAACACGGGACCCAAGGCCTTTTCGTCCATGGGTCGCATTCCTCGAGCTTCTACTACAATGAGCATGTACTCTGGGTTGGCCCCCCTCCCTCCGCGGGGACCGTCTCTAGGTAAACCTCGAGTGTTCCCGCAACGATCAGATGCTTTCCTCCCTCTGTGCCATGCCGGATTGCTCCGACACCACCCCATTTCATCATGAAATAGTCCTCGTCATAAACGCCAGGTTTCCTCCAGCCCTCCCCGGCTCGCACCGAAAAAAAGAAAAAAAAAAGAAAAGTTGTCCTCGCTGTTTTTTGCACCCCCTCTTGTCTCCTCTCCTTCACAAATGAAAAATCGCGAGCCATGCGCCTGACCGCTGCTCGCTCGGGCCACTGGACTCTCTCTGCCAGCCCGAACGGCGGGAATTGTACAAGGCTAGGTGGGCCCCAGCGGCCAAGATGGAAACAACAGAAGAACAATCATCTCTCCTCGGGTATCGTCCTCTCGCAAGATAAACAGTAAAAGGAAGCAAAGCGAATCACAGGCCTGGTCCCTGTTGCATTCGCCTGGCTCGTCTCCGAACGCCCCGCTCGGCCGGTTGATGCTTGTAACAGCAAATTCAAGCGTCGGCAAGTTTGGCAAAGTGTTTTGACCAGATCCAGCCGACCTGCTCTCTGGGATCGTCTTGATTCTTGGCCAGCCAAAGCTCGCCCTTCTCCGCAACGACATCGAATATCTGTGTCTCGAGTTAGAGGAGCGTTAGGGGATGGACTGGAGCAATCGAACTCACCTCTCCGGCCTGGTATGTCAAGTAGGCGTAGCCAGCTTCGTGCTTGGTCGTCTCAATGTTGAACTCGAACAGGGATGCCGCGAGCCAGAGCACATTGTAATCATTGCTAGCAGGTCGCTCGTGAGAAGATGCCCTCGAAGGCCGTTGGCTTTCTTCATTGTCCATGGGGAGCGCCGACTGGAAGAGCCCCGAGTAGCGTCGGGGCTCCGGCGCTGGGTATCCAGAGCTGTAAGCTGATGTGACGGATTCGCGAGTATGGCGATGCATTTGTTCGGAGCTCTGTCGTGGCGCGATGCCAGAGTCGAAGCTCCGCCCGCTCTCGGGCCGAGGAAGAATGGGCCCGCCAGTGCGGGCCGTGGGTGATGCTTCGCCAGTGGCAGGTGTGTCCACGCCTGACGACAGGCCGCCTGGTGCCCGCAGGCCGCTGCTGTATCCTGCGTAATAGTCCCGGTAGTAGTACTGGTGGGGGCTTGGCATGCTGGTGGATGGGGACAGAGTAAACTGCCCACTGTTCCGTCGAGCAAAGTCGGGCGTTGGCAGCACTGGTGCCATGTCGTTGTTAACTGACCTGCCTCGGACTCTCGGGCTGAGCTCAGGGGGGCGAGGGCGGGCTCGGGCGCCATCATCGGTGCTTGCCCTCGTGGTCACAGTGGACTGCGAGGCGCGGCCCCTGTAGGTTGGGTTCAGGAGACCGATTGACAGCACCTGCTCCTGGGCAAACTTGAAGTCGCGCTGGAAGGTCGACATGATCTCGGCGAGCTCTGGCGTCGGTGTCGAGTCGCCCAGGACAAACTTAACCTTGTCTTTCCACATGGCCCACCAACTGGCCTGGATATTCACAAAGTTGCCGAGGCAAATGACACCCAGCTTCTCTGTCAACGCCGACAACTGAGGCAGTTCCTTCTTGAGTGTCTCATTGAGCGCGTCGTACTGCTCGACAAGCTCTTTGAGCTTTGGGTCCAGGGTCTTTCCGCCTCGCCTGAGATGTTCTGCCCTTTCATAGTCAAGTCGGCGCTTTTCACGCTTCTTCATTGCCAGCGACGGGTTTCCATACGCTTTGATGACATGCTCAAACGGCTCAATGACGTGCTTCCGAACTTGGGAGAGCTGTGAAGGGTCAGCGTGGGTCGCCTCAAAACGGTCAGCGGCTGATACTCACATGTTGATCCAGAGCGACCTTTTCGATATCTCTCATGGAAACGTTGAACTGGACCCATTTGCTCTCGAGCTCGGGGTAGCTGCCTGGTTGCAGTCTCATCACCAGCTCCATCGATGACAGATACTTGAGGAATTCGTGCACGTAAGCGCTGATCTGCCGGGTGTAGAACTCGACGTCTCGAAGAACAACCTGAAGACGGAGGTAATCGTCTCCAAACTTCTCATGAAGCTTGCTGTAGATGACATCTTCGGCGATCCTGGTGCTGGGTGTCTGGAGCTTGTCGACTCGTTTTCCAAAGGCCCGCGCAAAACCGGCCTTGACGTCGGACTCCTTGCGTTTGCGACCCACGATCTGGCCGACGAGCTCAAAGTTCTTCTTGGTCTTGTTGATGTCGATTATGGCGGTTTCGAGCACATCCTTGGCTGACACCAGGGCAGCGCGGTCGGGATGGTCCTGTGGTGTGTGCTGGAGCAGTGTAACGATGAGATTGGGATACTTTGTGATCCTCTGCATGGGTTTGATGAGCAGGGAGTCGAGATCCCAGGCTGCCGTCAGGTCTTTGGCGACCTCGTGACACTCGTTGAGCCAGACCATGACCGTGGGGTCCTGCTGAATCTGGATGAGCCTCTTTGCGGCGTGGTCGCTGTTCCGCAGGAAACCCTCGTGGGCTGACTTCATCTTCTCCATGTACTGCTGGAAGAGGGGCCCGATGAGTACCGAGCGGTCCTTGGCGTCGTTCGGATCAGAGTGTTGAGGCAATGGGCTGGGACTCGTCGACTCGGACTTGATTGACGACTCGTCACGTCGGCCTTGTGGGGCGTAAACTGCAAGAACGGCTTCCTTGAGCCTGGCACAGAACTTGGTGTGAAACATGACAATCTCGTCGACGTTGCGGAAGATCAGCTTGATCGTCTTGTCATCGAGCTTGGGGCAGGCCTCAGCCGTGCCCTTGTAGATCTCCTCGACGATGTTCATGTCTCGTACGAAGACCATTTCGGTGTCGACGAGCTCCTTGATGACGTTGCGTCGCTGTTGCAACCGGTGCCGCTCCTTCTTGTCCGCCGCGTCCAGATGGGTGCTGGACCCTGCAGTTGGCAGTGACTTCTGATCCGAATCGACTGCTGTTTGTCCGCCAAGCGATGCTTCGCGTGCCTCGAGGGGTAGGTGGTCGGCGGACTGCGGAGTGGAAGCAACGTGGGCAAAGTCTTCACTCTCCCGACGAGATCCCACCAGGGTGCTTCCGGGCCTTGTATCGGGTTGGTACGTACTCGATGGCGGCCTGTATGACTCGCTTATCGATGTCGCATATGGAGTAGGGACCGGGGGTGGCTCGTAGTCGGGGAGTGGCACATCGTGGGAATCGATGCGACTCTCATGTCGAGAGGTATACGGCGTCGAGAACCCTCTGGAGGCGTCCTGGTCGGGCAGTTGTGACTCGGCACCATGCGTTGAAGCAGTTCCATCACCGAAGCCTACCGGAGACATGTCGGCGCTGAAGTGTCCGCTCTGTCGCTCGGAAGACGAGCCGCTTGGACTTGGGTACGACTGCGAGCCAATTGTCAACCGAGGATTGGTGGGCGGGATGGTTTCGTCGTCCATGAAGTTGCGAGACCCTGTGCCCCAGTCGGAGCCGTTGTTGCTGTCGATGGAGAAATCAGTCCATGTAGAATGATGGCTATTCCGATTCGCGGGCGAAGGCAGGTGCGGCACCACCAGACTGTGCGACGTGTCCGGCGTCTGACCCTGGCTTCCATACCCCCTCAGCTGGTTTTCAGAATCGGAGTCGCCTGCAGATAGCCTATGAGGGCTCAAGTAATCTCGTCGCGGGCGGTCGATGATGGAGCCGCTGTCTGGCTTGGCGTGCTCGCCGTGTCCTGGCCTGGAGCTTGAATGGATGCTGTCGTCCTGCCCGGTGTAGCGCCGTATCGCCCTGGCCTCTGACCTGTCGAGTTGGATTTGGTATTCGGGGTCCTTGTAGTCGTACATAGAGGAAGAGAGAGACGGTTGCTGCTGCGTCGTGTCCTGGTCGGATTCCCGACGCAGGATTCGGACAGTGGTCTCGAGAGACGGGCTGGCATACGGCAGCGGTTCATATTCGTCCGAGTAGCCGCTCGGTGCCAGCGACTCTACGCTGTCCCCGTTTGACAGCTCGGGCTGGGGAGGTAGCTGCGGGCTGCTCTCTGTCGGTTCTTGATCAAGGGAGATCTGAATCGAGACCCTGTCATCTGTCACAGTCTGGTTGCCGTCCTGACCCCCCACACGGGAATGTGGGTCGCACTGATCGTCCAGGTCCGGGCCAGGAAAATATGATGGGGATTCGGTTTGCTCGGGGGTTGGCTCAGGCAGCGTGCCTGGCATTTGGACGCCCAGCCCGTGAGCGGGACCATCGAGCTCCGGGGGAACCGCGGCACTTGTCTGAGTTTCGTCATCGAACTCGGTAACTTCGGTCGTCATTGACAAGGCTGAGGCAGGAGGATCATCCGAGCCGACCGGTGGTGTCGCGTCGGGAAAGCTCCCTGGAATCCCCAGAGTTGGCGAGTCTTTTGCGATTGAGGTGACTGCCGGCACTGCTGTGTTTATTGGGGGTACGGTTGATATGCGCAGCGGCTCCCTTGTGGGCGCTGCCTTTGTTGTTGAGGGCGGGCGCGCCCCTGCCGCCGCCTCGGCCCTGGCCCGAGCTGCTGCCAGGGCGGCCGACTTGGCCCTGAGAGCGGCCTCGAGTTCTTTCTTCCGCTTTTCGGCAGCCTCGCGCTGTGCTTTCTGAGCCTGGCTGTTCCTGATGGACTTGCTGTACGCCAGTCTGATGTGCTCTCTTCTTTGCTCAAAGTCGATCGGACCAACGGCGATTTTTCGTCTCCCAGTTGGATCTGGCGCCTTGGATGCATTGCGCGATGAGCCCGACCGAGGTGATCGTGGCCCTTCGGCCTTTCTCATGCGAGAGCTGGTTGTTGTCGCGGCTGCCACTGACTGCCGTGGCCGAGAGCTCCGCAGTGGCGGCGAGAGCTTGGGGGCGGGTGCAGCCCCATACGGATTCAGGTGAGACCCATCGTTCGGGGTGACGAGGCCACGCGGGGCCGGAGCCCTTCGGGTTGGTGTTTTCGCGCGGATGGTGTTCGCATTCGAGGCGTAGCCGTTTGGTGCCTTCATGTCGGATGGCGAATTGGCTCGCGAGTTGCCGCCGGAAGGAGAGCTAATCGTACTCGGCGAGGGACTCGCCAGCTTGCGAACGGAGAGAGGGAGCCTCGATGTTATGGGGGGTCCCTGCTGCCTGTCCGTCGGTCCCTGCGTGTGTTTCCTGGATCCATCTGCCGGAGAGAGTTGAGGTGCCGGCCCCTGCCCTGACGGCGTGTTGACGATGTGTAGAGACTGGTACACAAGCTGGCCAGGGTGGATCGTGCTTTCTGCACGGTACCAGTCGGATGGTGAAGAGGGCTCGAGCATCTCGGGGTCTGACAGAGTACGCTGGTGCAGGACTTGCCGTCCCGGGTGGACGCTGGACTCAGACGTCCTCCTCGGCCGGGTCGACGAGCGACCGATGCCGTGGCCTGCCATCTGAGAGTCCCCTTGTTCTGGGCGGATCTCGCCAAAGAGGAGACCATGCCCTGACGAGGGACAGGGAACGACGGGACTGAAGGCAGGAATTGGCGGAGGGACGGGCGAGACGTTTGGCGCCAGTTGCGTCATGGATTTCGAAGTCGACACCGAGTTTCGGGGTTTGCTGATACGGCTGGCAAAAGACTGGGGGTTATTGGATGCCTGATCCTCGGCAAAGTACCGCTGCCGTTGCGAGGCGCGGGTGCCGGAGGCTGATCTCGACATGTCGGTGTGCAGGCTACGGTCGACAGAGGTTCGGAGGGCGGCATAGGAGGAGGGGGTGTTTGTTGTCGTGGCAGGTGACGACCTGTCGCCGCTTGTCGCAGACCTGTTTTGACGTGCGGGAATGCCCGTGCGAACGGGGATCCGGGGTACTGCTGTCGTCGCATGGTCGTCGAATCTTTTTGTCAGGTCCTTGACGCTCGGCTGACGAGTGGCCCTGCTGAGCTTTGAGGTATCGTGCTGATCGATGGGGGCGGAGACTGATCGTGTGGCAGTTCGGAGGCCATTGCGAGGGTCGGCAGGGGCGAGGGGGTGTTTGGGGCCGCCGGGTGTCGCGTTGGCGTGGGATTGCAGAGCCGACTGTTCTCGTGCTCGGGAGGCGGCGGTGGAGGAGGTCGCCATGTAGTCAGATTCGGACGAGGCCGAAGCTTGATCGGGGTAGGGAGACGAGCCGCGGCGGTGGAAGAAGGCATTCGCAGCAGTCAGGTCAGCGAGCGGGCGACCGCCGGGGTCGCTGCTGTCGGTGTGGCTGCCAGCGGCCGTGGCGGTCGCGGTATTGCCAGGGCTCTGCTCGTCGGGGTAGTGATCGATAAAAGCTGCTGGGTAGGTGCGGAGGGCGAGGTTTGGTTGGCGTAGGTCGGGGGGGATGGCGAAGCGATCATGGGAATATTCGGGACGAAGATCAGGAGGTAGCTGACCGTGAGTGTGGAGATGTGACAGGGCGAGGCTCGGCGGATTGCGGTCGTGGTTCAAGTTGTGGTAGGGATGGAGCTCGTGCGGTGGTATCGCGGCCGTGCTGATGGATCCTGCCGTTGCAGTCGCCCCCAGGCGATCCTCGTCGTCTCGGTGGCCCGCGTCCATTCTAGCCTAACATGAGTTAGGCAATAGTTGGGATCAAAGGCTACTCGTCGAACGGGAGGCGCGACCCATGCAGGAGGGCGGGAGGTTTGGGCGAGAGGGCATCGATGAGTTGGCGTGCGTTCTGAGTGGGTAGAGAGGGGGGTTTGGAGGCAGGCGACAGGCAGCGGGTGGGATGAAAGTTGGCAGGTCGAGGCCGGGTTGCAGGGCGGCGGGCGGGAGACGGGGCCTATCGAATGGCCTGGAGACTGGGGGTGGGAGGGAGCGGACAGGCCCTGAGGGGTGGGTGAGCCAACCAACAAATACAAGGATGCGCGCGGGGGGCCACGTAAAAGCGGCACCTCTTCCCTCGTGGCAGTCGGACGGACGAACGGTGTGAGGTGATGAGAGATGGGAAGTGTGTAGATGGGAAGAATTGCGGGCGTGGATCTGGTTCTCTCCGAGTCTCCTCCCTTGCGCTGTTGACTTGATGTGCCCGTGGTGAGGTGTGGAGAGTCGGCCTGGTCTTGTCCGTTTGCTAGACAGCTGGGGACTCGAAGACGTGGAAAGGGCCCCCGAAGCGGGGGGGAACGACGGCGCGACTCGACAAACCCCAAGTGCGAGGAGGCGGTGGACAAACAAACGCCCAGGCTAGCCAGAAGAACCCAATAAAGACGTGGGTTGGAGAAGGAACCACCAGAGAAGGGATGAAACGGCAAAGCCCGTAGCAAGGCACCTTGGCCCGGGCGCAGCGCAGCGGACAGGTTGATGGGCGAGGCAGGTCAGGCACAAAGTCCACTCACTGTTCACCGTCCGTCCGATTAAAATGATAGGTAGGCGGTGCGTAGTGTAGTGGAACAGCGGGACGTGACAGGTCGATGAGAGTTCTCCATACCTTTACTCTCAGGTGAGCATCAGGCAAGACGCAGGTACCAGATACACACACACTCCGACAAGAAACCAGAGGCACTGTGGCTTGAAGCAACATCCAGGGTCGGTCCAGGTACCCGTCCTCCAGCATGCAAGGAAGGGGCCTCACTTCCATCACCAGAACACGGGCAAAGGGCAACAGACGCTTCGCTGCAGCAGCACCATCAACAGCAACGGAAGGTGCAATGCCAGTGTGGCAGTTGGACAGGGCCCACTCCCATGGGGGGCTCCAGACACTGTGACCCTAGTGGCCGAACGCCTACCTGCATCCCCGCTAGCCACGCCCCCCAGCCTGAGGTGCGCAGGGATAAAAAAGGAACCTTGCGGGACGGGGGAACTGAGAGTACTTTTTTTGCCTCTGATCTTGGTCGATGCCGAGGCCAGCTCACGATAGACGAGACGTCGGGCGGGCCTGGGCCGTTCCCTCAGGTTTTCCATGTGCAATCCCGCGCGCGCGATCGGTCGGTTCTGGGGAGATGATAGTCCCCTCGCAGATCGGGGTTTCCCGTTCACCACAGCACCTTGTGTCACCAGGATTTGGACGCCCACCTCTGGCCGACAGACTGTCTGTGTGGCGGACTGGCGGTCGTGGTGGTGGTGTGGCCCAGTCCGAGCTAGAGCACCGGAAGAGTCCCGCGACTGGTTGCGCATTGACAGCCAACCGAGAGGCCCGAAATGACCTGAGCCGGAGACGCTAAAAGTCTACTCGGAGCGTTGTGTGTCTGTCGTGATAGAGATGAGAGCACGCTGTCCACAGCGAAGCCCCGCGGTCGAGACAAGCATCACCTTGGCAGCTGTTGGACGATGGCCTCGGTCGCCCGTGGATCTGCTGACCAACTGTGCAACAAGACATTTGCTTCTGCGAGAGCATGGACAGACAAATTACGGCGATCGGCGCGCAGAAAAGAACGAACCCACTGGGGGAAAAAAAGAAACAAACAACATGTTGTTGCTACAGCTGGAGTCTTCAGGGGGGACGCAGCGGATCGGGGTAGCACGGCCATCTCCTTCCTGGCTGTTTCCTTATCTGCAGCTCGCCGAGGTCCGTCATTCCGCATGAACTGACGAGCTACTGTAGGTCCCGGGACACACAGGCGCCCCCGTGTCCATGTTTGGATATCTTGCCTTGATCCTTTGTCGATTCAAGGGATGGTGTGAGGCGTTGTATGGCGCCTGCGCCCGTCCATCAATCGCCACTCTGGGGAAGGCCCAAAAGTCGACGGCGCGCGCGGGCCCTGGGCCGTCTGCCGTCCTGTGCCTGGGCATCGCATCCATCGCATCGTGTCTGTGCGCCCACATCGCTTCAACAGGACAGGACGACTCGACTTACTGGACCAGGCGTCCCTTTGCGAGAGACCACACCCGGCCGGCCGGTCGGCATCTGCAGATGGAGCGAGGTTAAAACTCTGATCAAATACCGTGGCGCTAGGAACAGAACCTGCTGGCCGCCGCAAAGTCGTCAGGATCGAGATATAGCCAGGTGCCTTTTAAATTGCCTACACCACCTAGACGTGTGAGAAGTCGGAAGAAGGATCCATTTATGGCAGGCTGATCAGGGGTCCCCAGTCTCTCCCGAAAGACGTTGATGTCACCCCGTTTCCCGCTCCTTGATTCATGGCTGGGGAATCCCGGATCCCGGTGCATCTGTCTCTTGTTCCTTGCTTGCTGGAAATGTGTGGTGTTGGTCTTCCCCGAAAGGAGGTCCACCGGGCTGAGAAATCACCGACATGTAAAGTTTTGCCCGATCTCGTGGCTTCCAACCAGTCAGTGTCTTTCCCGTCCTCTGGCAGTTGAGGGAGCTCGGGCGCACCGTCGTCTGGGCTTTAACGCTGGCGCCATCCTTGGCGCCCGGAATACGGATCTCTCTGACAGGCACCATCCATGCATCCGCCTTCCGTACCTGTCGCAGCCATCCCTATTTAGGTTAGACCTCCTACAAGCCACAACCTATCAAGCCACTGCACCTGAGCGGACGGGAGAAGGGAAGGCGCGTGACGAGACGCGTCGAGGAGAGCCAAACCACCACTACGCCTGTCAACGTATGGCCTATCTCTCCAACGACCTTGCTCGCTATCGACACCAGATTGGCCATTATCGCTGTGATCTTTATTTTCCCAGTTTCAAGCCCTCTCAATCTTTGTCAAATTCCAGCTGCACGTACGCGCACCTGCTCGATGAGGATATCTATCCTCCGTGATGGCCGGTGGCACGGGGAAGAAGAGGGCAGCACATGAAGTCGACTCGACTGAGACCAAGCAACCGAGGAAGCGGCTCAAAGGCACAGACAAAACCAAGGAATCGATTCATCCGCTTCTCGGTCGGGTATATCCCAAAGTGGAGACGCTTCGTGCGTACTTGATCTCGAAACTCCCAAGCTCATCGCGACTGAGACGCAAGAAAATCACCAGCCTTGGGTCTGACAACGCGATAGATGCCTCGCCGGACAACGAAATCAAAACACAGCTTTGCCATCTTCTAGACACCACTGTGGTGGCATCTGGAAACGATGACGATAGCTACCCAGCCGACGAGCGCAAGGCAAGATGGCAGAAATGGGTGTCTTTCTCCCAGAACGCAGATGAATCGCATGTGACTCTGTCCGACGGGCATAGCAGCCCTTTTTATTCACAATCAGAAGTCCGTGACATCCTCATTTGACCAGTTGGCGAGATTGACTGACGAGGGCTCTCAGATCGTCGACTTCGTGATTTGGCTCCTCTTCTCAAGGCAACAGGTTGGACGCACCTGGCCGAAGCACCTCTTGTGCGACGGGTATCGGCAGAATGTCTCGCGCGGTGTGGTCGGGGCGATTCCTGGCATCTACTGCCTGTACCCCAACCAGCACGTACAAATTCTCAAGGAGGCCCCGTGGCCACAGTTGCTGGTGCTTCTGGGCAACGCCGGCGAGGAGATCATGATCAATCTCCTTGCAGATTCCTCGCTCTTCACGTCGGTCAAAGCCGGCCATGGCAACCTCTTCCAGCTCAGCGGCGTACCTATGACCGAGCTCAAGCCCAACTTGCCCATCGTCGGCGAGGCGGCGCCAACGGCGGAGCCTGTTGCTCAAGTCATCCCAGCGCCTCAGGCTGCGAAAAGGCCATCCGAGATCATCTTTGCAAAAGCCAGGATGCTATACGCCAGACCAGCCCTGAATGCTCATGGCCAGGTGCAGTTTGGGCTCAGGCACATTCGTGAGTCTCCTTCTCATACCTACCCAGACACCTGAACTGACAGGATCCGACAGATGTGCTCAACCGCTGCCAATGGAAGACCGTCCCTTCTGAGCCCGAAACGGGGAACGATCTCATTGAGAAAAGGGCCTTGGACACGAAAAAGGTGATGATGTACATCTTCCCGCGGCAGTTCGGGTTGCACAACGTCTTCACTTCGATAGTAGACTTCACACGGACGGCCCAGAAGCTTCAGGACTACACTCTCCGAGAGGATGAGATCAAGGCATTCGTACAGCGGTGCGGGGGCACCGAGGGCTTCAAAGCTATCAAGACCCCAAAGAGGCTGCGTGGCGACCCAACCAGCCTTACAGAACGTCTACAGGTTCTTCACGGCCGTTGCGCCTACAAGAAATTATTGCGACACTATTGCCCCACAGCTCTAGACGCGGTCTCAAAACGACAGCCACGTAGAAGGCCCATCATCTCATCCACGGCACCCGACAACCTGGTGGCCTCCTCGGCCATTCCTGCCACTGGCAAATCTGCAACTACGAGACCCCTTGATACCAAAAAAAAATTGTCAGGCAAGGATCGCAGAAAGTCCAGAGCTCTGGCAATGACGCAGCCCACGGTGCAGTTTGACTCGCTCACAGATGTTGCTACGCCGGTTCACGCAGTGTCCGCGTTTTGCCAGGCAGTCTTGTCGAAAATTATTCCACGCGAGTTCTGGAGTGGCAATGCATCGGACCACCACAACTTGGACTTGGTGATGAAGAAAGTAGACCACTTTGTCAGGCTTCGCAGATTCGAGACCATGTCTCTCTCCGAGCTAAGAGAAGGAATGAAAGTAACCGACATGGCTTGGCTGGTACCGCCGCCTCTCAGGGGCCGCAAGTCGAGCGCGCCTGACACTGCAAAGCGCCTCGAAATACTCGACGAGTTTCTCTATTACATCTTCGACTCGATTCTCATACCCCTCATCCGCAGCAACTTTTACGTCACCGAGTCTAACACTCACCGGAACAAGCTCTTCTTTTTCCGGCATGACATTTGGCGACATGTTGCCGAGCCAGCCATGGCGGCCCTGAGGGTCAATATGTTTGAGGAGGTCAAACTGGACGAAGCGATGAGAATTCTCACCTCGCGCAGACTCGGATTCTCGCAGATCCGTCTCTTGCCCAAGGGCGCCGCTGTGCGGCCCATCACCAACCTCAGAAGACGAACCGTCACGATGGGCAACAAAAAGGTTCTGGAGCCCAGCATCAACTCGATCCTCGGCCCCCTGCATGCCGTTTTGAACTATGAAAAGGTATGTGTGGCCACTCGGTCGTTCGCCTGACTCGTCTGACATCAGACAGAAACGCGATCCATCCATGCTTGGCGCGTCACTCTTCTCAGTCCCCGGCATGTATGACAGACTGAAGGCGTTCCGTGATAAACTAGGCCCAAATGTCCCCAAGTTGTACTTTGTCAAGGTTGATGTCAAGTCAGCCTTTGACACCATCCCCCAAGACTCGGTCCTCCGCCTGATGGACGAGGTCATCTCCCTTGATTTGTACAAAACGGGCAAACACGTCGAGGTCAAGGCAGGCACGAAGAAACTTGTCCATCGCTGGCAGACCACAGCCGCCGCCGGCAATGACAAGGGCCGATTTTCGGACCGCGTGGAGGAGCTATGCGGCAGGGGCAAGAAGCACACCATTTTTGTCGACAACGTCATGAAGAAGCAGCACGGCACAGCCAAGTTGACGACCCTGTTGACCACGCACATCAAGCAGAACCTTGTCAAGGTTGGCAAGAAGTTTTACAGGCAGAAGCAGGGTATCCCACAGGGATCTGTTTTGTCGGCGACCCTGTGCAACTACTTCTATGGCGATCTGGAAAAGCAGCATCTCAGCTTCCTCGACAAGGACGAGTGCCTCCTCCTCAGGCTTATCGACGACTTCCTCCTCATCACAATGGACGTCGAGAAAGCGCGTCGCTTCGCGAACATGATGCACGGCGGCCTTCCTGACTACGGAGTGACGGTGAACCCTGCCAAGACGGTGGTGAATTTCGACATGGACTTTGACGGAACACCGGTTGCCTCGATAGGGGACCACGAAAAGTTTCCCTACTGCGGCACCATCATTGACTGCAAAACTCTCGGCATCAGCAAGTCTCGCGAGCACGCCAAAGACAATGGTGAGTCTGGTCACTCTTGAGGCTCGAGGTGCTGCTAACAATGTAGACATGAGGAACACCCTGACCGTGGAATTCGGCCGTGTACCTGGGCAGCAGTTCAGACGCAAAGTTCTGGGTATGTCCGCCATCAGTGCACCTGCTGTATCATATGCTGACCCATTGCAGATGCGTTCAAGATCCAGTCGCATGTCATGTTCTATGATACATCTCTGAATTCCCAGGCAATGGTGTTTTCCAACTTGTACGAGGCTTTTGAAGAGACGGCGGCCAAGATGTGGGCGTACACAAAGGGCCTCCCTGTCAAGCAACGGCCGTCGACGGCCATGGTGATAGGTAAGATCCATTTCCCCTGTAGTAATGATTGACGATCTGACCTCCAGCAGACACAATCGTGAAGCTGGTAGATGTTGCACACTACCTCTTGACGAGCAGGACACGCAAGGCCAAGCACCCGGGGTATGTTTGCGGCGTGGGGAAGAATCACATCAAATGGTGAGTTGAGGCATACAACATGACGTCTTATCGACCTTCTTCTGACTGAAGATATCCAGGCTGGCCGCTCATGCGATCAAAACGACTTTGCTGCGCAGGCAGACCAAGTACGGCGAAGTTGTGGCATGGCTTGATCGGGAGATGAGTCGGCTGGCATTGAAGAGAGGCATCAAGGATATGAAGTGGGCACCCTAGGTGTAGGCAGACTGGCCTCTATAGAGAAAGAGAATACAGTGGCACATTGAAGTCAGCAGTGCGACAGCCAAACATCTCCCGAATTACCATGATCGAGTCGACCTGAGAAGAGAAACCAAGTCGAGTTGGTTGTGTGTGGTAGCAGCTCCCAAAAAGCGGTGGGGGTGTCACTGTCTGCTAACAGCTGGCGGTGGGCGAAAGATCCCGGTCCACTCCACCAACTTGGAAGTCAGACGAGGCGATGGCGCTGGTCATGTTTCTTTGACGTCACGAGATTTCAAGTCTTCAAGCTATCACGCGCCGCCACGCTATTCCTGGTAGCATGTCGAGACTTTTTGCACATTCTTCTCACTATAAATCTCCCCCGTAACATTATTTCCCATTCACAGCTGGGGCCGTCACAAGACCCCGACAGGACCGTGAGAGAATGCGCCGTGACCAGCAAATCAGCTTGTGTTGCCCGTAGGAGGAGCTGAAGGTCACACAAAAAACTCATTTGCTGGTGCCGGTGTCGGCCTGGTTGGCAGTCTCAGCCTCGCGGCCTCGAGACCTCGACACCCCTCGACCAGTCTACTTTACCTCTCATCAATGTAAAAATGGCTTCTTGACCCGAACAGACCCCACAACCAACTTTACCTCTCCCACAAACGGCCCAAGACCAAGAAGCAACATGACGGGCCCCTTCTGGCAGCCGTCCGAGCTGCTCGCGGCAAACCTGCTCGAGACACACAGGAACACCTTCAAAGCAGCCCTGGCCGCTGGCACCCGGCGCAACTTCATCCTCCCCTACGACTTCATCCCGTCCTTCTTCCTCCCCATACTGGTAAGTACCCGGGGAACTCCAAAGCCCAGCCGGCGGTTATCATCAAAGTCGACATCTTGCTGCCATATTTGATCAACTAACTTGCAGTAGTACATGGCCATCCCACACACCAAACGGCCCTGGCTGTACCATTCGCGCTGGCTCCTCCTCGCCTTCATCGTCGGCTTCAACATACAAATCATGACCACAGCCTCGAGCACCAACATTGCCATGTCATATGCCTCGGGCATGTACGCATTCTGGGCCATCATGCACAACGTTGCCCTGCTGGTATGGATGAGGCCGCAGTTCGAGGCTGAAAGGGTCCAGCGGAGGCTGCGACACGCCCCAGCACCCGCAGGCAGTGTCGATTCCTCGGAAGGTGACGCTTCAGGGTCGACGGCACAAACCGGATCTGCGGTCAGAAGAGGTGCTCCAACGGCAGCCAATGGCGCTCTCAACGGTCATGGTGGCTTGAACGGCGCCCTCGTCAAGGAAAACGGCCACGCGACAACACACATGCAGCAAATTGCCCCCGGTGCCGACCCTGCTCTATACGAGTACTATTGGCAGTCCTTCCCCGAAAACGGCACCTTTCTGGAACGGCTTCACTGGTCCCTCGACCTGTACGCAACATTCCGTGGAGCAGGCTGGAATTGGTGTGTTCGCGTCATCCCCAACCCCCAGGGTCCCGACAAGCCTCTTTCCGGCGAGCGAGCCCGGATGGACACCGTTCCCCTCCGAACTGCAGGCGGCTACAGCACCTACCGCACCATCCCAGCTTTCCTCTGGTCCAAGCTCGGAGCCTCTCTCCTCTGCATCCTCTCCCTCGACTTTCTCAAGATCATCCTCATGCGCGACCCTTACTTCGCCTACGGCGGCGGCCCCTCGGAAGCCTTACCCGCCCACCTCGCCGCCCTCCCGTCCTGGCTCGTCCCTTTTGCACGCCACGCCCTCTTCCTCTGGGCCTTGTACGTCGCCATACTCCTGTTCCTATCCGTCAGCGACATGGCCGGCTTCTTCGTCCTCCGATACCTCTTCCCTATGCGCGGCGAGCTGTGGCAGTACAGCTCCATCTTTGGCTCGCTGTCCCAAATCCTCGATCGCGGCCTTGCTGGTTTCTGGGGCATCTGGTGGCACCAAACCTTCCGCGTCCCCTTTGCCGGTCCCACGGGCTGGCTTCTGCGTGAGGGTTATCTCGCACCGCGCACCCTCCAAGCCAAGGCCGCCAGTATGCTCCTCGCATTCTTTCAGTCTGGTCTCCTCCACGGTGCAGGCACATGGTCTTCCATCCCCAAGACACGGGTGGGGTATCCAATGATCTTCTTCATGCTTTCCGCCCTCGGCGTCGTGGTACAGTCGGCGACCTGTGCCTTCTTCGGCACAGAAATCGCCAGGTTGCCACGCTCATTACGAAGGACGGGCAACGCAGTCTACGTTTTCTTGTGGCTTCACTATACCGTCTGGCCGCTGTTGGAGGATTTTACCCAACTCGGCGTCTGGCTCATCGAACCTGTTCCGTTGTCACTCTTCAGAGCCATGGGCTTTGGCCAGCTGGAAAATGATATCTGGCGCTTAGATCTTGATACATCGCCGTATTGGGTCCGCGGAAAATACTGGTGGCAGAGCGGGTTTGCTTTATAGATGGTTAGACATGGTCAGAAAGGATTGTGGACCGGACAGGTGCTTGGCTGGATAGACGCTTGGCCTCGCTCTTTTGAGAATTACACACTCAACGAACATTACGATGCAACAGAGTACATGTGCCATCAGAAAGTCTTGGTCTCGTTATTGCCCCAATCGAAAACTCATAATCGCAGCTGGAAATCACGGAGGGCCGTCGTCAGGCTCTAGCAAGTGTTCGGACGGCTGCACAACGCAGATCGCCTATAGGTACCGTGAAATACCTCCTACCAGGGAGTCCCTTACATGACGAAGAGGAGATCGGTGTCTGTAAATCGTTAGTAAACCTGCTTCTCAAGCCATCAACAATATTCGACCACTTACCCATGGGGTGACTGCTAGACAGCTGCGGCAGCTGGCTGTAGTCCTCGGCAAGAACCTCTCTGATGCTGTTGAGGAGCTCGACATAGCTCTGCTGAGGGTTCTTCCTCAAGCTGGCGATGAAGGCGTGAGACATGGCACCCGTTGCGCGGTTGGCGATGGTGGCATCAGCCCTGAGTAAATTGTCAGTCTCGTCATGTTGGTACCCGGAGGCCGGGTGAGTACTCACGATGTCTGGTCATCCTTGCTGCCGGACCACATGATGACATCGGCGGGCGACGTCCTGGTAGCCTTGGTGTGCTCGTAGGCATCGTCGCCGTTCATGGCCCTCTTGCCAATGTCGAAGAGAGAGCTGACAACGCCACCCATGTTGCCGCTGGCGTAGGCCTGAACCGCGCTGAGAAGGCCCTGTCCGGCCTCCTTGGCCAGGTTCGGCTCCTTCAGGACACCCTTGGTGGAGTAGATGTAGGGCAGGTCAAGCGCAGTGCCCGAGTGGCACGAGTCAAAGATGGCCGTCAGACGGACACCGGGCAGCAAGGGCTTGACCATGATCCAGTGCATCTCATCATCTACAATGTGCCCGGCCTCCTTATGGTCGAGAGGGTAGATGACTTCATCCATGCCATCATCCTCGTCACCGTCCTCGTCCTCGGTGTAGCCACCGTGTCCTAGGGTTGTTAGTCAGTCGCGAACAACAAGGGGGGGTCTTATGCAGAGAAGACATACCAGAGTAGTGGAAGAAGAGAGAGTCGTTGGGCTGGGCCCCCTGGACCAGCCAGTGCATGGCACGGAGGATGTTGTCCTTGGTAGGCAGCCCGACGGGATTCTTCTGGTCGTCGGTAAGAATGACCATGTCCTCCTTCTTGTAGCCGTAACGCTCAACAAGGAAGGCCGAGATGTTCTGAACGTCGTTGATGCAGCCGCGAAGCTCACCATCCTGTCCAAAGTAGTTGATACCAATCAGGAGAGCCTTTCTCTTTCCAGTGCAGTTGGAGTACTGGAAGCTGTAGCCATCAGGCGCGCCATGACCAAACTGCTGGGAGCCCGCAGGAGGAGGCGGCGGCGCTGAGCGGTCTCCGTGAGCCCAGTTGTTGGAGTTGACGGTAGGCATGTCTGGAGATGCAAGGTCAGCGTTGTTGTATCATGCAACACATGGTGGTGACGAAACACATACTCGGCCTGTTCGAGTTGGCCTGGTTGACCGGGTAACCGTAGACATCCAGGCCAGGTGGCGGAGGGTAGTTGGGAGGCGCGTACTGGCGGGTGTAGCCCTGGTCAGGGTGAGGGTCCGGAGGTGCCTGGTTGTAGCCGTAGCTTCGGGACCTGGAGGAGTGGTCGTCCTGGCCGTAGGATCGGTGAGAGGGGGGAGGTCCCGAGGGGGCGGCATAGTCGTCGTCGTAGCGAGGCCTTGGAGGGGGAGGGGGCCCATCAGGTGCATCGTAGTCGTCGTGCCTGTCATACCTAGGACGAGGGGGCGGAGGAGGGCCATCTGGAGCCTCGTAGTCGTCGTGTCTCGAGAACCTATCGTCGTAGCGCGGACGAGGCGGAGGAGGAGGGCCGTCCGGGGCTTCGTACTCGTCACGGCCGTAGTAGCTGGGACGAGGCGGAGGAGGCGGACCATCCGGGGCAGAGTATTCCTCCTGGTAGCGGCGCGGAGGAGGCGCGCCATAACCTCCATATTCATGGCCGGGTGGAGGTCCAGGAGGAGGCTGGTTGTATCCGCCGCCGTAACCACCACCGCCGCCGTAGCCGCCTCCGCCTCCGCCTCCACCACCGTAGCCCGAGTAGCCGTAGGACATGATGCAAGATGCAGCAGTACCGAGTTGTAGAGCTGAGATATCCGGGTGTGATAAGAGTCGGGAAAGGCCAAAGAGTGCCGAGATGGGATCGGTGTGGAAGTTGGTTGAGGCGGGGTGTTCTGTGTGAGCTGCCGAAGTAGAAGTGGGGTATGTGTTCCTCGAGGGTCTTGTGGGAAACCCAACAAGTGATATGGGAGGAGGAAAAGTGAGAGGTCGGAGAGAAGGAGGAACGCGCAGAGCGAGCTGGCGCGTCAAAAGCGAAGCTGAGGAGGGGGGAGGGGACAGTCCGGGAGCCTTAGGTACGGGCCGCTGATGGTGCGGATTTGTTTGGGAAAGCTGAGACGATCTGACGGGAGTTCAAGACCCCAGCACTGGACTGGACAGGACCTTCCTTCCCGAATCAAAGACCTCACTTCGGCTTGTCTGGAGCTGAAGTGGAGAGAGGGGCTGGAAACTGGACCCTTTTCGTTGCAGTCCCGTCTCCTGGATGGAGGGGTAAAATCGATAGGATGCGGGGGGTTAGCTTGGCGTTGGCCAGCTCATCTGTCCGTCCAGTGCGAGAGTGTGCGACCAGGCGTGCGTGGACAGATGGAGGGGGTTCAATTCAAGGGGGTTGCACCTGCCCTACCAAAGCTCATCCCTGCGGCGGGGTGTTGCAGAGTTGGGTTGCCAGCAAGGAGCAAGTGGGGGTTGGAAGGCGGCCTCCGTCTCACATCGCGGCTGCCTTCTCGGCACCATTCTTGTCCACGGGCAATGATCACTTTCGAGCTTGTCACGTTTGAGAAATTGGGTGATGTCCGACTCAACGGTCGTGCAGTGTATCACCAGCCAGGCACCCAGGATCGGGGGAAGTACATCGCGGTGACCTTGGGCTCGAACAACCACCGCCGACGAGAATTCGACGACGTGTAGACCAGCGGGGAGCAGGCGTCAGCAGCCGTAGGATTGGCTCCCTATCTCCTATCGCATCTGGGGCGGGAGCTTGCAAGGCTGTGCGGCTGGGAGCGCGATATGTTTAGTGCCCGACCACAGGTCGCAAAAGGCGGGGTCCACGCCACACCACCACGCAGAACACTGCCGTCAGCTCAACCTCACCTCACCTCACCTCACCTCACCTCAACTCGTCCACGCTCATCCCGGCAGATACATCCGACCGCATCACGCCCGATTTGCTTGTGCCTGCTCTGAAGTCATATCCTGCCTCAACAATCACCCACCACAGTTGCCCATCATGGTGTGTACAAGACCACCGGAGCCTCACACTCATCCCCGCTCACTGATGCCATCATCGACCTCATCTGGCCAGCACTGACTGGTCCCCGTGCCGTCATAGGTTTCCACAGCCGTCGCCAACCTCACCACGGAGCAGTACACGGATCTTAAGGAGGTCTTCAAGATCTTCGTATGTGCCCGCCATGACCTCCCGTTCCCTGGCCCCTATCACCAATGCTGACATGTGACGAATGCAGGACCGCGATGGCACTGGTAAGTTACGCAGGGTGACTTGCTTGGCCTTGTCACCCACTACCCCATCGGACACAGGATTCATGCCGAATAGGTGACATCAGCCCCTTGGAGCTGCAGGCCGCCATGACCTCCCTCGGTCTCAAGCCCTCGCTGTCCGAGGTCAAGGAGATGATCCGGGAGATTGACACGGATGGCGATGGTCAGATTGACTTCAACGGTACCCGATATCTTATCCATGTTCTGCAGTCCCAGCAGCACTGACTCTCTGCCCAGAGTTCCTCGACATCATGGCCTCCCCTTCCAGGCCCCTGGGCGACTCCAAGGACGAGCTGGTCTCCGCCTTCCAGGTCTTCGACAAGGACGGCAGCGGCTCCGTGTCGCCCAGCGAGCTGCGCTCGGTCCTCATCTCCCTCGGCCAGAAGCACACCGACGAGGAGATTGACGAGATGGTCAAGCACGCCGACCTGGACGGCAACGGCTCCATCGACTACCAAGAGTTTGTCCAGCTGATGGCCCCCAAGAAGTAGACGGCAGCACAGGAGCCCTCTGAAGGCGCGAGAGGAAAGGCCACGTTGGGTGCGCACCCATCTGCGCCATTGGCCCCAATGGCATCCAATCAATGTACGAATCATGCCCGCATTTCTTTCAGCAAACAGAGCAGATAACGCCATGCTGCATCTCCATCCCCAATCGTCACATCAAGACCACGCGTGTGAAGTGTTTTCTCAAGTTTTTTTTGTGCTGTTGTATTCGGCAACCCTCCTATATGGGGGTGGCGTACAGAGGCCGTGATGAAGAAGGAAACTGCGTCGAGCGGAATCGTCGAGTGGGTGAGTGTCGGGTAGTCGAGAGAAGAAGGTGACGAGAAAAAGCAACAACATTAACGCCGCAGATGCCATGCTCGGGTTCGTTCAGTGGCCCCGCCCTCCCCAGAAAAATCCTCATACAAGCGCTCGTCTTCTCGATTCGTCCTCCATATCCTTTGGCGAATGCGTGGTGATCGAGGAGGGTGCCCATGGGGCAGCGCTGATATGTGGTGGTTGGGCGGTTGCTTATGGCCATGTCTAGCAGCAGCAGTCGAAGCAGTCGAGGCAGCACTCGCAGGTCTCACCGCAGAGCCAGCAGCAGCAGAGCGTGGCAATGCTGGGGGGCAGGGGTTAGTTATGGGAATAGGGGGTTGTAAGGGCTTGAAAGCAGTGGGTGCTCACCAGGTGTAGAGGCAGCCGTGGCTCTTCTCCTCCTGCTGAGGAGGGGGGGCCTGCTGCTGAGGAGGGTAGTACATCTGCATGGGGAAGCATTTGATTAGCTGATGAAGGTTTGGTCGATCGTCCGCCGTCGTTACTCACAGGCTGACCCTGAGGAGGGTAACCCTGGGGCGCGTAGCCCTGATCCGGGGGAGGGTACTGGCCCTGAGGGGGAGGAGGGCCGTAGTAGGGCCTGTTGTTGTTGAGAGTGAGGTCAGTGACAGTTCGTGATGCTATCGGGTGTGGTCGCGGCAGTGCGGGCACCGTCCGATCCCGGTGGATCGAGCGGTGACAGGTGCGGTGAACAAGAGCCCGGGCCCGATGCCGAGTCCAAGTCGGAAGATGGAACTACATACTGCTGCTGGTAGGACATGGCTGCGGTGGGGGGTTTGTGAAGCTTTCACAACGGGTGATTAAAGAATTATCGGGGTGGGCGACGTGTCGAAAGGGAACGCGGCGTGGTGTTTGTGTGTGGTGGACGGACAGCGACGGCGGAAGGGGAAAAAGAAGGAGAAGGGCCAGAAAAATGTCAGAAAGCTGACAGCCCAATGGCAAGGTACATGTACCCAGGTGCGAATAGGCGACAACAAGACAACCAACCCTGGCCGAGGATGACTGACAGTGGGAAAGCTGATCAGCAGCCCCTGGACGGTCAAGTGTGCTCTCCACTATGCCATGCTTGGCCGACAGAAAGACGGGATGAGAGGCGAGGATACCAAGCGCGCAACGGGTCAGTCGGGATACACAGACCACGCGGCGCACGCCCTGCGGTATTCGTGCATACACACAGACCGGACTGTCACGGTGGGAGCGAGTAATGGGGCCTGCTTCAGACTCGTGGCCGCCGATGTCTTTCTATCTTTGGATTCAAGCAGGGAACAGCTTGCTATGCGCCACACTCTGTGCCTATGGTACAACATATGGCAGCGTCAGATGATGCTCTACAGGCAAAAGTACATGTCAGTGACCTTGGGGGTGAGGTTGTCGTGCCATGCAGTGCGAGAGAGAGACTCCAGGCCCAGAGCGAGAGGGCTGACTGACTGTCTGCTGGCGGATATTGGGGGTCCAGGGGTTCACGTGTGGAGCCGGGTGCCGTGATTTGGCCTTGGCAGCGTACGTGGACATTTCCAAAAGCGTTAGATTGCCTGCAGCTTTCGCAGCCCAGCGCCTGCAGGAATAAGGCGTGCAGGGGTACAGTGACGAATGAGAGGAGAGGCTAACGCGATGCCGAGAGCCGCAAGCCTCGAGGGGGACGCCATCTATCACTGCTTGTCCACGCTCCTCGCATCGGAGAGGTTTCAAGCGTGCGTCGGCTGCCCAAGGTCACCCGTCCCCCCTCGCCAGACTGCCCTGCACAGAGAAAGAGAGGGCGCCGTCGCCGGTGGTGTGGTCAGGCATCTCGGCCCTCTTTCGTGCGGCGCAGATCAGTGTCCCACGAGGAATCGATGGCAAGTGGACTTCAAAAGAGGCAGCCCGGGAAATCTCTTTCGTGGGGATCGTGTTGTGGGTGGGCGCGCGGCCACGGAGATTTGCATGCTGCCTTGGTCCGATCGGATGGAAACCCGCCAGCCCGCTCGCCCTTCGTGTCGTGCTCGGCTTCTTTCCTGGTGTCGGCCAGCCGGTCGGTGAACCAGCCCAAACGTTGTTCATCGTGGCGAGAATTCGATCTAGCCCGAAATCATGACGGCGGGTCGGCCCATGTCCGAGTCGGCCGCTATACCTTAACCGCCACATGGTCGTGTTCCCGCGGCCGGCCGGCCGGTTTGAACAAGCTTGCCGGTACCTGAATATGCTATAATCATTCCGGTGCCGCCGTGTCAGGCAGAAGGACTGGGGATGAATGGATGGCAGCAGCAAGTCGGTTTGGTAGGCCGCGTGTGATGCTGCGACATGCTCAAATTCTGCCCATGTGCCCGACACCCAATCTGATATCGAGCTTGTTCCAGAAAGGTACCTCCCCGACCCGACCTGCCTGAATTCCTTGGCACTTTCATCTGGTGATTCAATGTCGGGCTCGTGGGAGGGGCCGGGGGTTGCACCCCTCACACACTCGTTTCCTCTCCTTCCCGTCCCGTCCCCCCTCCACGGGACGGACAGATGGTCAATCCCCCTCCTTCACTGCCTAGTAGACCCCTTTCCAGTGGCCCAAGGCTGATTGACCCCTCGGTTGACCCCTTGTTTGCGGCTCGGAAGTTGTCCTGGTGGGAAGTTGCGACCTCGTGCCTTCCATTGGTTTCGCAAGGGGAAGTAACCCCTCCTGCCTCGTTACGCTCCTGCTTCAAGTCGCGCAATCGAAATAACCCCCGTGCCAGTGAAGTGGCCTGGCCTGGCCTGGGCTGCTCGGACTCCCCTCAGACCAGCCGGCTGCCTCCCATCTGGGGGACTGGGGGCCTGCACCTTCTAGTTGTCCTTTTGGCTGGGACGCGGGGCAGCCCAGCGTCTTTAAATTCTCCCGTGACGGCCTCAGGATTTTTGCCATTACCCCTCCATCCCGTTCCGCCAGAATTCACTTCCCCTCCTCTCCCCCTCCAACGCTGCGCGACCTCTGCTTGTACTTGGCGGTGTGATACCACCTCCTCCGGTCCCTTCCTACAGACCCAACTCATCTCCCCGCGTGTCCTTGTTGCTCTTTTCCTATCAGCTTCCTTGCCGAGAAAAGTCGCATCCACAGAGCTTACGCAGCGCCGCGCCAGAGCCCTCCATCTCGGGCCATCCCGCACCTACCAAGCCACCAAGAAGCCCGCCCGGCACGCAAATCCCGAAAACGCAACAAACCAAACCACCCAGGCCCCTGACCTTACCAGACAACAACCATGTCTTTCTTCAAGAAGCTTACCAAGGAGTTCGAGGAGCTCAAGACCTCCTTCTCCGATGATAAGGACAAGAAGGAGGAGAAGCATGACAGCAAGCCCGAGAACGTCGAGAGTGGTAAGTGTTCTCCCTCGTGATCCCCTTCTCCAGACAACGGCTTCCCTGCCTGTCACGACTCGTTGAACCAAGGGTCCGGTACCGTACCTCGAAGATGCTGTCATCTCTTGGCTGCCGTGACAAGGACCCTGGCATCGCGGTTCCCGCCTTGGCCGTCGTTCATCACTAGATCCTTGCATCCATACGCCTCTTGCTAACCCTCTTTGCTTCAACAGGCTCTCGCGCCTACGCGCCCCAGTCTGAGCACCCCGGCGGCAACTACTATCCCTCCCAGGCCGCTCAGCCTCAGCACACCGACTCTGGCTACAGCCAGGGCGGTTACAGCCAGGGCGGCGAGTACAACCGCGCCGCTCCCCCTCCTCCTCCCGCCCAGCCGCCCATGGCCGCGCCCTCGACTCCTGGCGGCTGGCTAGTCCAGTGGAACCACGAGCACCAGCGATGGTTCTACGTCGACCAGTCCACCGGCCGTTCGCAGTGGGAGCATCCCGCTCCCCCCACCGGCGCCCCCCAGGGACACGACGGCACCCGCGCCTTCGGAGCACCCGACAGTCACGGAGGTAACCACTACGGCGGCTCCCCGGCTCCCAGCGGCTACGGTGCCCCCAGCCCCTACGGCCAGCCCGGTTACGGTGCCCCCAGCCCCTACGGCCAGCCTGGTTACGGCCAGCCCGGCTATGGTCAGCCCGGCTATGGCCAGCCCGCCTACGGCCAGCCTTACCCCGAGGGCGGCGAGAAGAAGAGTAGCAGCAGTGGCATGCTCCTTGGCGCCGCTGGTGGTCTGGCCGTCGGTGCCGTTGGTGGTGCTCTCATTGCCAACGCTCTGAGTGAGTTCAAATCCTATGTTCCTTGGCCGTTGAGTATAGAAACTGACGTTGTGTGTGTCTGTAGGCGACGATGACCAGGCTGCCGCCGCGGCTTCCGGTGCCCCTCCCCCTGCCGCGCCTGTCGACGACTTTGCCCCTCCTCCCGTCCTCCCTGCGACTGACGCCGATGGTGACTCCGTCTCCTCCAGCGACCGTGAGGATGTCCAGGACGCCCGCGCAGAGTACGAGGAGGCCCTCGCCGACGCTGCCGACTCGGATGCCAGCAGCAGTGACCACGAGCGCCTCCAGGAGGCTCGCAAGGAGTACGAGGAGGAGTACGAGGAGACCTACGGCGACGATGACTAGTCTCCCGATGACAAAGGACATGCATCGTTCAGGACTTGCAGTGGATTGTGGTCTGGCTGTGGACATAGGGCAACACTTGTCCTGTCCGCGAGGCTGCCGCCCTCTGTTCTAGGGACGGTGCTTATGACTCACGAATAGATGACATACAGAGAGACAGACCAGATGGAAGTGGCTCAAGTGGTATGGAGGTCAGGCGAAGGACGACGTCGGCGACGTGGGTTGCTAAGAAATTAGTTTTACTCTAGACCATCCCGGCCTCAATTCTCATCATGTTTCAGTAACTCACGTAATACTCGAGGTAGGCTCCGGTCCTTGGTGAAAGGCCACCATGCACTCTTGGCAGAAGAAAACGCGGCCGATATCAGTGCCTCGCTTCCTCTCGACGACTGAGACGTGTGGCGCGGCATCATCGTCGGTCCCACCCAACATTGCCGGAGGGACAGGCTCTCCGGCAACGACGATACGAGAGCATGCTTGCGAGGATCAGTTTTCCTTTTTCCCATCCCTTTCCCCCGCGAACGAGGCGCGTGCCCTGGACGCCTCCGAGGATCGACGGGTTCGCCTCAGCTGAGCCGCACCTCCTTACGGGTATGCATGAGGCCCAGAGCGTCTCACAATATGAGCCCCATGGTGGCGTTCGTCCGTCCGAGATGCGAACACGACGTCTCCTGATAGGCGCTGGAGGTGTGCGTTCGCTGGGCTGAAGTCTCCGGGCGAGTCGGAGTTGAAAGCGAGCTGAGAGGGCACGGATGTCGATCGTGACATGGTTGTTCCCCGTGCTTCATCCCGATGGAGGCACTTGGGGCCCGTCCGCCCGATGTCGCTCAGCGCTGACGGGTGCTTTGGGCACCTCAAAGTGCCGGATGTCAAGCGGGATGGACCGCGTCGGGGCTCGCACAGCGCCAGCGGTGCTACCTTCAAAGTATGTCCCCCGTGGAACAACTCGTAGAGGGGCTGGGCTATCCTTGCGGTGCCTTTCGGTTGTCCGTAGATCAGGTCCTCCGTCCCGGCGCCGGCGCTGGGGGAAATGAGGTGCCCCCGCCTTGGAAAAAGAGGTGGCTGGGAAGCAAAAGGTGTGGGCCCTGGACTGAGACCCTGAGGGACGAGGGGACCCTTCCCGCTCTCCCGCCCCTTGCCCTCTCCCCCCTCCTGGATCGTGGGCTCATGTTTTTGCGTGATGTTAGCTCAGGCGGCCGTAGAAGGCTGGCCAAACGCCGCAAGGACCGCGCGTGTAACAAGTCAATTGGGATGGAGCTCGATCGACGGCTGAGGTCGCCGATGCGGATGCTGCCCCTCTTGTATCCATAAAGCGAGACAGTCCGCGGGTATGAGGACTGGGAAAAGAAAGCACCCATCGGAAGGTTATCGATGCTAGTTGACTTGCATGTTTGACAGCAGTTGCTTTTTGGGCCTCGTTCTCGGAGTGGCGATCCTTGAGCAGGCCTCCTGTGATACTTGATGCCTTGGCTTTCTTGGTATGTCTGTGGGAGATACACGCCGTGGCGTGTGAGAGCTATGACAAGCTCAAGTATGGTATGCATTGATCGCATCAGAATCATACGTGAATTTGCCCCTCCGAGCCGTCAAGGTATTGTTCAATAGTGCTGTTTGATATATACTCTGATAGTATTCGTGCCGAGAATGTGGCATACTCCTATCCATGCCGAAAATCAAGCGCAGTCCAAATGCGCGATATCAAATCCCATGCTGAAACCAATCCTCAAGCCGTGCCAGGCGAGATGCATAAGCGGCCACTACTTCCTCAGGCGGTTCGTAGATCCAGAAGGACAAAATATGATGGGAGGTGTTTGCCCCCGGGGTTAAATGATACATCTGGTAGATAGATGGAAGAAAGTGCAAAGATTGCGCAGAGCTCGACATGTCTCCTACCGCCAGGTGGCATGGAGCTTGGTTCTCCGGCTCACTCTCGTTGCCTTGAGGCCGACATCGCCTTTGCTCATCAAACTGCGCCATCGTCTTGACAGGCAGTTGCGGTCCTTTCCAAGACTCCGTGCGCAGTCTTGCCATTCGGTCTTTGTGAGCTTGAGCTTTTCCAGGACGAGCTCGACGAGGATGCGATCATCTTCTGTGCTCCAGAGCTCGCCGTCGCCTTCAACTTCCATGCCGGTTCCATCTTGTTGTGAGGGTCTGTTGAGAGAGGCGAAGAGGCCGCTGTGGGCGTCGTGATCTGAGGCGTGCATGTTGTGAAAGTCGGATCGCTCAAGGCCGAGGGGGAGAACTTCGGGCGCAATACGTGCGCGTTTGGGTGTACGGGGAGCAGGTGGCAGCTCGGGTTCGGTAGTGCTGGCAGGCTCGGCGAGGGGCGAGATGTCGAGATCGCTCTCAACATCGTCGTCCTCGTCGGAGGCTAGGTCCTGTCTACCAATGTCGTCATCGAGAGCGCGGCGGCGCTTGTTTGCGCCGCGAGGAGGAGCGCGCTTGTAGATCTTTTTGCGCGGAAGATGTTCGGCTGTGCCGTCGGGCTTGGGCGCACGAGGGCGAAGTCGAAGCTTCATAGGCGGCGGCGCATGTGCAAGAGGCGGGGTGGGAAGCTGTGCAGGATGTGCCAGCTCGGTAGGTGGTGGCGTAGAGAGAAGCGTCTGCAACGAGCGACATGTGTTGAAGAGGTTTCCGATTGCGCCCTGGTTGGCGACGGTAGGAGGGCTCGCGGGAGGAGAGGCGAAGAGGGCCGACTGGAGGCGGGTGTGGGGTGTCGAGCGGTGGTGCTGCTGCGACGACTCGCAGGAGAAGGCCGAGGGCATCAACATGATGGCGACAGTTGTGTGCGATCGGGCGCAGTAAAGAGGTATGTGTGGTTGGTGGTGGCTGTTGAGGCGCTGGGCGACGTTGGGCGAGCGACTTGCGCGACCGGGTATGCGACCAGGTTCGCGACGGGGTTTGCGCAATGCGCCAGGACAGGATGCTATGCGCGCGGCCGTAGGGTGACCGAAAGATGTTGAGAGTGATTCGGTAGTAGTATGCGCGATTGTTTTGAGGTATTGCGATTGTTTTTGGAGTGTTGGAGTGTTGGAGTGTGAGCAGAGGCAAGTTGAAGTGTGCGTGGTGATGGTCTCTGGGTTGGCGGGCAACGGGCGGCTGGCGGGTGTAAGAGGGAAAGACGAGAAGGTTGGGGGTGGCAGGTCAACGGAGGATTAACGGGGGCTGATATGGAGGGCGGGCAGGCGCTGGACACCAGAGTGCTGGGCTGGGCTGGCTGGGGGAAAGGGTGGCTTCCAACAGGGCCCTCGACCGCTCATTCTTCTGGGTCGGTGGAGCCCCCTGCAAACCCAGACACGGCCGTTCCAAGTACCAGCCCCACCGTACCGCACCGTGCTGGCTGGCCGCGAGCAGCAAAGGTGGGCCACATGATGCTAGAGCGGTACGCGCCGCCATTCTCAGGGCAGGTACGGGTACATTGCATGCAGCCGCCATGAGCGCCTCCCTCGGGGTCCATGCCATGTACAGTACAAGGGCGCTGCATCAGCAGGTCGGGACGGCAGGTATCGGCGGTGGTCTCGCATCCCCCCGTTTTGCAGCCACACCTGCAAGGACGCCCTCTCCTTCTAGCCAGGGGAAGCACGAGGGAGGGCAAGGACTGATCGAGAGGGGGGGAAGGGGTGCGAGAGACCAGGGCACCAAGTCAAGTTGCCGGTCGACCCTGACGACGGGAGGGATGTGGTTACCGGCTTGTCTCTCGGGAGCTCGAGGGGTCCTCTGATCCTCTGACTGACCCGCCCGCCCACCGGCCGTCCGTGTAAGTGAGTTTTGAGTTGCTTCTTTGCCTGTCGAGGGCGGATTTGAAGCCTCCCATCACCACTCAGCTCTCCGGTTCATGTACGAGATCCATCAGATGGTCCGGCGCTCTCTGGCCATGTCTCACTCCTCCGATCGTGTCTCCCTCAGCTCTGCTTCATGCAGGCCCCGGCGAGCCGCATGCTATCTGTCACCCCTCCCGTCCGTCTGTCTGTCAGTCACTTGGTGTTATCGCGGACAAAGCTCCAGGTCGGCATCACCGCCCGCCGCCTCGTCTTGTTGCTGCCGCCGTCTCAGCATGTCCTGCCGCGGCCAAGGCCAACGGCGGCAAGGGGCAAGACTCGTCTTTGTCCTTTGCCCTTTGCCCTTTGTCAACCTCGAAATACCTCGAGCCGACTGCATCTGGAGTCGTAGTCTGGCTTGACCCTGCATCGTTTGCCTGCATCGTCGCCTGCACCCCGCCTCTGCGGCCGCGCCGCCTCCGCCCGCCTGTTCTCCTGTCTCGCCTGCCCACACCTACATGCAAGGTCGTAAGGAGGGTTTCTGTATGCGAAGTGCGGCTTTATTTTGCTTCTGGCCGCCCGGATCAAAGCGATGCAGGTCATCCAAGACAGACAGCCTCTCCCCTCACCCTTGGCCTCCCCCCTTGGTTTACCACACGGACGCACCTCAGCTCATATGCTTGCTTCCTCGCCGATGGATAGTTCACGGGTTGATCTGACACCGGCCATCTGAACCTCCCTCAACCTCTCCCTTTCCACTCGGTTCCTGCTAATGGCCGCCCTAGCAGCTGACTATCAGATGCCATCCCCATAGTCTGTTCCATCGCCCGTCCGAGACCTCCCGCTGTCGCGGCCACGATCAAGGTTACGGCTCGTCCCCTCCCTCGACCGGGGCTCGGCTGGGCGCCACGTTATCAGAAGTAGCCTGGGTTGTATGCGCTCCATGACTCGGCCGTCAAAGTCTTCCCCTCACTGCGACGGTGCCTGCATGGTCAATAACACTTACTATTGCCCAAAGTCTCGACTCTCGCTGTCGTACACTTGGAAAGTGCTCTTGCTCAGTATAGACCTCTCACAGATGGAGAGCATATTAGTCTGTCGGCTGTGCTCAACAGGAGATAGCCCCGAGGCGCCTCTCCCTTCGTCCCAGGCTTGCTTCAGGAAGGCGGACAACTGCCCTGCCGTCCCTGGCCCTCAGAGTGTGGTCACGTCTGCGACACCACGAGGCAGCCCCCAAACGAGCAGCGGCCCCGAAACTGGCTCGAAAAAAGGGAGAGGGCCGCGAGGGCCCGATCCGGGGCCTGCCTAGCCCACCCGCAGATCTCGACTGACTGCCACACCTTCCCAGGGATGAGACTGCGAGCCCTGATCAAAGTCGTCATATTATTGGAGCTCCACACCATCATTTGAGCTGCCCTCCTTCGTCTTGCTATGCTTCATATCTTTCTACGTCAGTAGTGACAATGAGGAGAGTTTGCTGATCCATGCCACGACTGGCACACTGCAACAGTGCCTGGCCATCGTGTGCCTGGATAGTTGGTCAGATCTCGATGCCAGGCAAATCATCCAGATGGCCAGTCGAGCTAGAAGTCTCTTGCTGGCAGTGCGTGTTTAAGCCCCATCCTTCGATGGTTTTGTGCAGGGCGGAAGACAAGAAACGAGCGAGAGGTTTTGACAAGACCGGCGCAGCATCCAGCATTAGTCCAGACGCCCATTTTTGCACGTCTTTGCTACAAAAGGGACGGTACCTATCTTCTCCGCCACTGATCTCCTTTTCCCCCTTCGCCCCCTCACAGAGGACGCATGACCTTGACGTCGCAGCCTTCGTGGACTCGGGTGGGGGGATCGCAAACCCCTCGAAAGAAAGGTGACGTCGCGGGGAGACGCGTTGAGCGCGAACACGACGCGTCTAGACGCGTCAAGGTTTTAATTACCTGCAGAATGCATTGGCCAATTATGACGCACAACCCAAGACATGTCTCCTGTTATTGGCCACAGACGCCCCTCACCCGCCGCCCACATGTGACGCTAGGACCACCACTAGCCCGCGGGACGAAGCCAATCACCATGAGGCTTCCCGCGAGCCAAAAACGTGGGTGTGGAATGCTGCGGCGGTGAGTGCTGGTGGCGGGTGGGCATAAAACGTGCCAGGCCATTATCAATGGCGATAACGGCCAACGGTGTAACCCCGGCGGTCCGGTTGCGGCCGACGACGTGGTGCATTCCAGCCAGCGACATGCCGGATCAGCATCCTGGAGGATCGGCGGACAGGGTATTGCGAAACGTCGGTGAGCTGCATGAATAGGAACGAGGGCCTGGCCTTTCCTGTCCACAAAGAGGGTTGGCATTGGCGACACGCATCCGTCGAGGGGACGCATGGGGAGGAGATTACAATGCTGGAGAGCAAGGGCGATGCCATTCATGAACGTATTGTCCTGGCTGCGGAGGGAATCGCCTTTGATCCGACTGCCCACTAGACCCCTACCCACGACAGGCAACTGAGACTTCTCCCCTCTCGCCGTTGGGACATGTTGAATAAAAGGCCCTTCTACGGCACGGGGACACCGCGTGCGGTAGAAATCTTCGCCGATCTCGTGCCTGGAGGCAGTCTCACCTCAACACGATGTCTATCCCCACTCTCTTCAGCACCTACATGCCAGCCAGGCCCAGGTACGCGGGGTTGTCTGATCATCCCCCGCGCATGTCAGTCAACAGTCACGAGATGTCTTTGCAAGACCACACTCTGGAATTACATCTGGAATTAGAACGTCCATTCCCATAGCTTCATCATATGCTCGAAGATCAAATCATTCCCTACAACGTCCATCACCCGCCACCCCCAAGTCGCCTCACCAGCCGTCGAGGACCTTGGCGTGTACGTACAGTCCCTTTGCTGGCCTCGCCGTCACGCCGCCCTTGATATCAACCTTCTTCTCGTCCATCATCTCTTCGTCCCGAAGGCTGAACTCGAAGCGGCCGATCCAGGTCGCCAGGATGCATGCAAACTCGGCCTTGGCAAAGGCCTGGCCGATGCAGCTGCGCGGTCCGTGAAGGAAGGTCATGTACGCAAAGTTACTAGAAGCACCGCCCGAGGCGTTGACGCCGGCACCTGAGCCGTCGGGCGTCAGCCATCGGTCAGGGTTGAACTTGTGGGCGTCTTGGCCCCAGAGCGAGGCGTCCTTGTTGGTGGCCCAGGGGCAGAGCATGATGCGTGTGCCCTTGGGGATGTTATGGCCAAGGATGGAAGTGTCGACGGCCGCCTCGCGAAGGGTCATGGGCACGGGAGCGTAGTAGCGCAGGGCCTCGTTGCAGACAGCCATGAGGTAAGGCATGCGGTCGATATCGACGGCGGTGATGTCCGAGTCGCTCGAGATGGACGGGAGGCGCTCACGGATCTCGGCGCGTAGCCGAGATTGGACTTCGGGGTTCAGGCAGAGGAGGTAGATGACCCATGTCATGGCGCTGGCAGTGGTCTCATGGCCGGCAGCGAGGAACGTCATCATCTGGTCAACGAGGTTCTCGTCGGTGAACGCGCCTGACTCGAGCGCAGTCGAAAGAATGTCCATGTCGGCGGGCTCCTTGCGGGCGAGCTTGGCCTTTTTGTTGCTGATGAGATCGCGGCAGGTCTTCCGGATGACAGCCGAGGCCTGGGCGACATCGCCGTTCCGCTTGACGGGGAGGTGGGCGACGAGCCAGCCCGGCAGGAAGAGGCCGAGGAGGCCAAGAATTTGAGCTTGCTTGGACGGCTTGAAGACGCTCTGGTAGATCTGGGAGAGGGGGCCATCGGGGTCGTTGATGGCGTTGAAGTCGTGACCAAGGCCGGCGACGCCGATGATGTCGAGGGTAATACGGGAGCTCCACTGGCCTGCCTCAATGACGGCTGTGTCTCTGGCAAGGGGCTTCTCGGGGTCCGCGTCGGGCTGAGCGGCAGCGGCCTCGGCGAGGATGTGCTCAGTCATGACGAGGGCGCCCTCGCGGGACTTCTTCCAGAAGACCGAGTAGAGATCCTTGACGTGGCGGAAGGCAAAAGCGGGCATGAGATTCTTGCGCTGGAACTTGTGCTCCTCGCCCTCGGCCAGCAGCACGCCGATGCCGAGGATGCGGCCGATGGACCATCTAAAGGCACTGGGCTTCTCAAAGTCGTAGTTCTTGGTGACGAGGACCTCGGAGAGGGCCTTGGGCCCGTTGATGAGCAGGCGCTCTTGGTTAAAAAGACTGATATAGCGGATGATGCCCTCGTTGGGAATATTGTTCACCCTGTACCTGGTGTCAGCAGGGCTCACGATGCCTCACCTCGGCGACGGAGACGATAATACTTACCAGTCGATGTGAGGGACACCGGTGGGCTCCGCGGCGATGCGTGGATGTTGCCCCATCAGCCAGTGGTCATCCTTGGGCCCAGGCAGGTGCCGCAGGGGCGAGAAGAACTTGGGAAACAAGAAGACGGTGTATGCCGCCCATCCGACGACGGATGCGACAAAGGATCCGGCAAAGACCCTGATAAAGTACGATGTCGACCAGGGCTTGTCGGCGAGCACCTCGAGCACAGTCAGGGACGTGGCAGCGCCCACCGAGAAGAGGGTGATCCTATTGAGCGGGAAGCTCATGGCGGCGAGACGTCCCGAAGTTACGCGCTGGATGGCGGAGTGTTGAAGAGGTGACAGCCGCGGTTGATGGAGCGGTTGGACTGGGGGTTGAGGGCGATACTAGTAGTGGCCTGTCGAGGGTCGTCTGCCAGCAGGGGGGCACCCAGGACGTTTATGTAGTATGCGGCAGCGGCTCGTCTGTGAGCCGCGTTTCAACGTCAAGCAAGCGCTGGGTCGTAAGCAGCAAGGTTGAAAGTGCAATGGGAGCCTGGTGCGAGCCGTTGGCTTGGGTTGACGCGTCCCGCCTCCCCGGATTCGGATGCTTTTTTCCAGAGAAGTACCCGTACCAACAGGAATCCTCGGACGCTTTTTCTCACTCGCTCTGATGTCTCTTTCCTGAGGCGATCGACGAGCTGATGTCGGGTGCAATGTGGCGGGGGCGCAGTCTTTCTTGCGAACACTGGTTGGTAAAACGAAACCAGAGATCAGAAACGGAAACGAANGGGGGGGGGGGGGGGGGGGGGAGAAGGAGAACACGCTGGATTGAATGAAGCTGGGACGACCCGTGGTGAAGTCACCATTTTGCAGACGGGGGGTCGGGCTCTCTGCACCGACCTGATGGAAGGATGCGTCGGCTGTGTCATGTCACGCGGGGTTCGATTGGACCAACCCTGCGCGCCCCGCCGTTGGCCCCTCTTTTCCACCGTTTCCCGCAACCCCAAGCCGCCAACGCCAGTGGCCGAATTACACACCGGCCACACGCTGGCGGCACTGTTCAGCGTCCTGTTCACTGCAGTGCCAGTGCATTCCAGGGGCAGCGCCGTACCGTGGTCTCCCCGCTTTGACCCCAACGTCATGTTTGAGAGGATGGCGATCAGGCCGCGCAATTTGCTTGAGGTGTGTTTTTGTTTCCAATGTCGCTGTACCTCGTGGATGCCGACCGATCCAGAAAACCCAGGCAAATCTGTCTGCAGGTCAACTTAGAAGAACTAGGCACCCAAGACAAGGCCTCCCAGAAGGTGCGCACCATGACGAGTCCTCCTCCAATGCTGACCCGACGGCGCCGGCCCATCGGTCCAGCCGGCTCCGATCCCCCGCGCCGTCAGGTCCCTTGAACGGGGGCAATCCACTCCACCGTCGGCGGGCTGCCTTCCTATTCCAGCAAGTCATTCGAGGGTTGAGGACCGGGCGAGACACTCCAAGTTCACACATCACCTCGGCATGATCGGTGGCTTCGGGTTGCCGTGGATTACTTTCACAAGACGCTGCTGGCTGCCTAGGTAGTATCTACCAAACCGGAAAACCTATTCCTTCGCTGTCAAAAGTCAGGCTGTCCGCCTCCGACCCCCGGAAATCCCGTGTCGCTGATGCTCAAGTTTGCCCGATCCCCACCGAAACTCCAAAGCATTACATTCATGAGTCGAAAGCAAAGCAGACCCGTGCGTCCATGATTAGTTGCTGCCGGCCCAGTGCCAGTCACGGGCCGGCTGATCCTCATTGTTTCCTTCTTCCTTGCGAGTCGCGTCCTCGTCGTGGTCTTCGTCGTCGTGGGCTCCCGTTACCTTCGTGGTCGCCGTCGCCGTCGCCGTCGCCGTCGTCTTCGCCATTGCCATCGCTTCCCGCCTAGGGAAGCAGACCGGACGCGAGCCTTGGCGCCGGGGTGTTGCCCCTCAGTGCGTCCGCAGTCCCAGGCACATCCCCTGTCGTCGCTGCGGTCCATGGAGGCTGCCAGCTCGCGGGGTTGCCCTGATTCATCATCATAGACAGATGAGGAACGCCGCTACCTCCGGGCAGTTGTTGTGGTTCGGGCCGGTTGGTGCCTCCCGCCGCCGGGACTGTGGGTTGCCGGACATGAGCGTTGTCCTCACCTCCGGAGTCGACATGGCTCGCCGGCTGGGATCCGGTCGGCGGTGTCTGGGTCCGGTTCCTCAACTCGGATATGTGGTACTGCATTTGATGCATGCGCTGAACCTGCTCGTCAAGCGTCAGATGCTGCTGTTGCTGACTGCGCAGCTGGTTGGCGCTATACGATCCGTGTCGCGCACGCTGACGCCTGTGGGCGTCTTCGCCGTTGGTCGGCGGCGGACGACGATCCGGGAACGACGGAGGGTTTCCCATGTGGTCAGGCAGGATGCCCTGCTGCAGGAGCTCGTTGACGAGGGTGTGGTTGTGGGCGAGTCCCGCCCTCGAGGACCGCATCATGAGCGACAGCTGCTGCGACAAGACGGCCGAGGCCTGCGCGCTGCCCGATGGGAGTGTGTATTTGCGCTCCGATTGCACCTTGGCACGGCAGTAGGGGCAGTGGTCCGCGTCTTTGAACCAGGTCTTGATGCAGTTGCTTCCGAATACGTGCTTGCATCCCGGGATCCTGATGGGCACCTCCGTAACGCCTTCGGGTGTCTCGACACCGAAGTCGTTGTAGCAGATGTTGCAGGCTACCTCTCGTCAGCATCTTTTTCCGCATGGCTCGCCAAAATGTGGTCTCAAAAGATGGGCAGGGGGCAAGGGGCAGGGGGCAGGGNGGGGGAAGGGGCCAGGGGGAACGTACTTCTCTCGTTCTCGGGGAGGCTCGAGATGTCCAACTTTTGGAGCGACTTGATAGCTGCTGTGGAGGCCACGGACTTGCTAACCATCGCGCCTCGCACAAACTGAGCATCACGGACGGCTTCATCCTCGTCTGCGAAGGACCCTCGGGCGGTCCTGGGTGGCGACACGCTCAAGTCGCCGTTGGAAGCCATTGAGGACGGACGAAAGGTATTTGGTCGGTACCGTCTCGATGCTGAGTGTGGCATGCGATGCTGCTGGTGGTGATTGTTGGTGCCAGGCAGTAAACTTGACGGAGGGGGCGGCGGCGGAGCTAGAGAACACGTCAGTCTTATTTGTCTTTTTTTCTCT
Organism: Plectosphaerella sp. P0831; assembly: GCA_014635975.1. Taxonomy (NCBI): domain Eukaryota; kingdom Fungi; phylum Ascomycota; class Sordariomycetes; order Glomerellales; family Plectosphaerellaceae; genus Plectosphaerella; species Plectosphaerella sp. P0831. The sequence continues at coordinate 43,052 of JACAFV010000057.1, read as the reverse complement.
CCTCACGTTATCGAATTCCCCAAACACCTCGTACCTGTGGCGTTCACCCTGTGGGTTTGCTGCCATGCGGCAGGAGCTCCGGTGGCGTTGTTGTTGGTACTCGAGTGGCTGTTACTTCGGGACGGCCTCTGTTGGGATGGCGGCTGTGGGCGGAGGCTATTGGCGTGAGACCCTGGAAATGTAGGGCTTTGCTGGGAGCCCCCGAAGGACTGTTGTTGCATCTGCGCCAGGTTCATGGACATGCGCTCCATGCCCCGGAAAGCCGGGTGGATGGGGGCCAGGCGAGGAGGAGCACCGTTGTGAAGCATGGGCATGCCATAGGGGGTTGAGACGTAATACGGATCTTGGGGTGGCTGCGAGGGAACACCTGCAATTGGCTGATTCGTCATGTTCGTCTGGTAGCCGAAGGGAAGTTGGTAGGCATATGGCTCGGGGGGTGCGATGGGCGGGGGCGGCTGGCCGGGGCCAGCAAGGGAGGACGACGAAAAGGTGTCGGAGCCCGATTGAGATCGCTGATGCATATAATAGGGATTCGCTGGGGGGGGCACAGGCTGCCATTGCTGAGAGCCCCAAGAGTTGTCTGCAGCGCCGTGGACGGGATCGTATCGGCCGCCGGGCGAGATGTGTGTCTGGGAGTACATGTCAAGCCGACCACTGGGGCAAGAAGACTGAGAGGCCAGGGGCTGAGTCTGGGGGTTCGGCTGTTGCTGCGACTGCGGCTGTGGTTGCGGCTGCAGCTGCAACTGGGGGCGCTGCGGTTCGGGGGGGTCTAGGTCCATGGCGTCCATGGCTGCCGTCTTGTTATTTTCGGGTCTCGACTGGCGGCGTAGGTCGGGACAGTTGTGGTGACAGTCGAAACACTTCTGTGTTCCCGACGGGTAGAGGAAGCGAAGACGTAGGCAGAAATCTGTAGTTTGGCCGAAAGTTGAGGCGGCGCTGAGATACAGGCAAGTGGTGAAATTCGCCGGGCCTTGGGTGGAGCAATGGCCCGAGTCTTTCGAGTCGACAGGGAGGGAAGGAAGGCTCAGTCGAGTTTAGACGGAGCCTGCCTGTTGACGAGGTCGGGAAGGAAGTCGCATAAGTGAAGCCGCAGTGAATGTGTGGGACCTCTGTGTGTCCGGATGGCGTGAAGTTGCCCTTCGGAGGCAGGACCTGAAAACAGGGCCACAGTCGATAACGGCCGAGGAGGCGAGGAGGGGTTTTGGTGGTGGAGTTCAAGAACCCGACCGAGAAATATCGTCGAAGACCGTGCAAAGTGTGCGCTTTCCGAGTTGGCCGTGAAACCCTTTTGACGTGTTGCAGTGGGTGCGTGGGTGTCACGGGCAGCAGCACATTAAGCGACCTTGGGCGAATTTGTTCCGAGGGTGTCCAAACTCCGCCCCAAGGGATTATGGTGCGAGAGGAGAATGCTAGCCGTTTCGACAGCTCAGCAAGAGAGAAAGATTTGGGAACAGGTAGCAGCAGGTAGTCCGAAACGATGGGTGGTTCGGAGGGTGAGAGTTGACAGGCCGGTAGGTCTGGCTTCCTTTCCCCTCCTTCTTCGGTACGTGGTGTCCCGTGTGTGGTGGGATAATACTGGTGGCTAAAAACTATGAGGCCGACGGCGGGCTGGAGTCTCGGGACCAGCCAGCTCTGATGCGGCTAACAATGATGGATGGCGTAATTGACCGGCTGGGTGAGGGTACCCTGCGGTTCTTCTTTGACGAGGGAAACAGGTCGAGAACCCGCGGTCGATCAGTCAGCGAGCGATGTATCGGTCGGTCGGTCGGCGGTCAGTCGGCGAGCGTCGGGTGAGCGAAAGTTGCCGAGTCGAGTCGTGCTACCGAGGCGAGCGGGGGTGGGCAGTTGTGGGCAAGCAGGCTGCCTGCGATGATGGATGGACGAGGTGAGGGGACCAGTGTATGCCCGGTTTCCGAGGCGGCTGCGAGGAGTGATGCACAGGTGGAGAGGGACGAGAGATGCACCGTTGTGTTGCGTTGGTAGTAAGTTGCTTGGGCGAGCCTGAGGGGGGCGGGGAGAGAGGGAGAAGTGGCGGAGGGAGGAGAAAGATGGAAGAAGGAGGGAGGAGGATAGGAGAAGAGGAGGAGGAGGAGGAGGAGGAGGAGGAGAGAGGACGGCAGAAAGCTGGAAGTACGAGAGACACGGCGCATACACCCGACTAATAGGTGAGTGGTCCGCGGATCGAAGTTTCACTTTCAGGGCCGGGAACTAGTCGGTCAAGCTGATGGGAGACAGCACGCAGTGACTGACTGACTGACTGGCGGACGGACTGACTGGCAACACGCAGCCGGGGGCGGGTGAATGACGAACGACAGACGGCCACGGCGAGGGGCGGGCGAGGAAATGGCAGAAAGCGGAAAGGGCGGCCGGCTGAGCTGGACTGGGTTGGGTTGGGATGGGACAGCGCCAAACGAGACAACGGGGTACAGCACGGGAGACGGGGATTGGGTTGGAGTTGGAGAGAGGGACGTGAGAACCGAGGCCGGAAGGGAAGCAGCGGAAGCGGGAAGATGAGGAGGCAGGCAGGCAGGCCGGCAGAGCACCTAGACAGGGACGAGGACGAACAGGCAGATAGAGGAGGATGGGGAGGAGGCGTGTGGGACAGGACAGGACGGCGGTGTCGGGCTGGATCCTCGACTCGTTTGTGCGTTGGTTTGCTGCTCGTTCGTCGTTGGTCCCTTGGCTGCGCTGTCCGGGTCGTCTCATGCGTCGTTGGCACGGGGGAAACGACTTGCAAGGTATCGGAGAGTCGGGGCGGAGCTGCGCGGGCAGACCAGACACAGACAGACCAGACACAGACAGACCAGACCGGCGGCGAGGCGAGGGCGAGGCGAGGCGAGGTGATGCGAGACAAGGCAGGATAGGATAGGCCGGGTGCAGATAGGGACGAATGTACCTGTGCTGCGCTGCGAGCTTCAGCATTCCAGTCCAAAGTCCAGCCGGGGCTCCCCCTCCCCTCCCTCCTTCGCCGGGATGTCCCCTCGTAATTCAGGTAATGGCTCACGTCACGAGGCGTCTGATGGAGACATGGGATCACGAACTAAAAGCAACGGCCAAGGTGCGGGCGGCCTGCATGGCTGGGCTGGCTGGCTGGCATCAGCGGCATGGCATGGCACGACACGACACCGCACTGACCGATACCCGACAAGAGGGAGACGGACGGACGGACACTCAAACTGGGGCTGGGCTTGACTGGGCTGTAAATTAGCAAGGCAAGTGACCGACCGGCCGGGCTCTGGGCTTTGTGTCCGGCGCTGTCGGGCGGGCAGGCGACGGTCGGACGGCGGTCAGTCAAGAAAAGTGACGGTACGCTTGGCCTGGTTTGGCTTCTGGCTGGCTTCTTCCAACTTGTCATCATGTACCATGCCGGCGGATGGCCTTTCTGGACCTGACAGACCACCAGGCAGAGGCAGAGGCGGAGAGGTCCCTCCCTTTCATCTTGGCTGGCGTGACCTTCGAAAGTGCAGCAGGTACATGTACTAGGCGCTGAGGCAGGAGGCAGGCAGCACCGGTCAGTGGGAAGGACCGGTGCTGGTGGGGAAGTCACGGTCGGCGGTGGTGCTGGCTGCTAGGGTCTCCATGACAGAAACCCATCACCCCCCATCGACCAACAATAAGTAAAAACAAGCAACCACCTCAGTCAGATCCCTGCCAGAAAGATGGAAAAGGCACACATGCCGGCTGATAAGAACACATCAGAGAAGTACCGCCTTGGCAAGTACCGACCTGATCACCGCGCCCCCCACCGACACTGACACACGCCCAGCCGACAGACACCGACTCCGATACCGATATTGCCGGGCACGACACAGTGGAGGTCAACAGCCCCGCCTCCCTTGGCCTGTTTCGCCTGCCGTGGACGGAACGTGGACATTCACGACATATCACAGCATACACACGACTGGGTTTCATGGTCGAACCGACGGAGCAAGACGGGACAACACACCCAAGACACGACGATAACAGAGGCAGGGGGGGGGAAACAGGGACAGCAAGCCACCTGCTGCTGGCCATGTCCGGCTGGCCATGTCACAAGAGCAGTCGGGCAATGGATGGCTTCAATCTGCCCCTCCCCCTCCCCTCTGCCCCCACCACACACCTCCTCGTGCTCACACGGGTAGCGTTCGAGACGAGGGGCACACACTGTGGACTGTGGGCTGGACGGACGGACACTGGCCAGCCCGCTGACCGCTGCCCGCATGGACAGTCTCCGCCAAACAGTGGTCGGACAGTATGAACGACATGCCTCGTCATGGCAGGAGCGGACGAACCGACCACTACTCATTCACACTTCATCAGGAAACCCGGAAATGTCTGGCCCCTCACCTCTGTGGTGCCTGACTCGACTTTTCGGAGATGTAGGCCACGACCCTTGCACGCCCGACCGATCCCGCCCTCTGTCCATCGGCGTCTTTTCCCGCCAAGGAACAACACTGGAGCCCTCGGAGAAGGCACCAGGTCTGGTCGACGGTCAAGGTGGCGGGCCTGGCAAGTAAGCACTGGCGACGACGAGGACAATCGACAACATGTCCAACTAGGACCTGGCGCTGGATAGACCCAACCTTGGCCGCTTCACGATACGCCCCGAGGCCGAACCGCGTGCGCTGGCCGGGGCTGGAACTTGGTCCAGCGTAGTGGCTGGCTGGCCGCCACGGTGCTGTCATGCCCATGGCCCGTGGACTATAAGCCCACTCATCCCAAATCGGGTCCAACACCGTCAACCAGCGACCGCCTTTGTCACTGAGGAAAGCTACTCTTCCCTACCTCTGGCGGTCGGTCAGCCTTGATGACCGAGAGAGGCGTGCAAGTTATTGCGCTGCAATCGGGACACTGGCCGGAAACGGCACGCCGTCTCATCTTCGGGTTCCAATACTGCGTGTCCATGACACCTCGACCCACCCGGATCACGACGGCCGCCCATGTCACCCGCAGTGCAAGCTTGAGTTGCCTGCCCCGCGGCGCACTGCACTGTAGCACCTCGCTATCTTGTCTCGGCCTCCGACTTGACTTACCTTGGATGCCATGATGCCCGGCCGGCGCACCCGCGTCCTTCACACCAACAGATGCACCTTTCCTTGCGCTGATGCACAAATACAACGCCCCGACCTCTTCTGCAAACACACCATACTCAGGTACACATGGCACTGTTGCTGTCTGGCTCATCTTCTGATGCCCCTCGCCCACTAACACCACACCCTGGAGAGGGTGATCCAAGACATTTGGCCCTCCCTCGTCTCCCCCAGCACAGCCCACCATTGGCCGCCGAATTCGAGATGGGGCACCGCCCGCGACACAATTGGCTTCTTGTGACCATCCTTGGGACGATCATCAATCAGCTATCATCACCACCATTCAACTTCAACTTGAATAACTCCCAACATCCCACCCACGGGCCCTAGGACTGCGGCCAAGAACACATGAACACAGTTAGTCCAAAGACAACCTCCCCCGTCACCACATGGACCTGATAGGCGGTCTGTTCAACCACCCTAGAGTCCCGCCCCAGCCGCCTGCCCACTAGGGACATCCCACACGCCCCGGGGCGCTTCCCCGTCACTGCAAGCACTTAAGAAACCCAGTGACCCCGCTGCTACCCCCGTCGCTGACGAGAGACGAACATCGCATCACGGCCGTGCCGCGCCTTTTCCCTCAGACTATCTGTCTTTGGTTTCCCTCGCCAAACTCCAGCTCCGCCAAACGAAGCACATGACCCCTCTCTGTTTTCTCAGAGCTGCCACCTAACTAGCAACATCAACAAACCAGCCAAGCCTCCACCCACTCTCCCCTTGCTTTGCTTTGCTTTGCTTCCTCCGTCTCCGCCTCCGCCCAGTCGCCGACCACAGCCCGCCCCTGCATACCGGTCTCAAAATGGCTGCCGCCGCATGACCGCTGTGAAACCACCGGGTACCTTTTACTGATCATCCCTGGCGCCATCTCCCGTGCTGCCGTCTCTGCCTCGCTGTGGGCCGCCCTCCGTCGTAGTAATGTCGCCGGCTTGCTTGCCTGCCGCAGGAAGAGGCCCGCGATGCACCCTGCCGAGGCATTTTGCGCCGCCCGCTTCTTGGTTTTCGCCCCCCAACTGGCGGTCTGTAACGCCGGCCGGTCCTCGACGCCCGTACCCTGCTATTCTCTGCCCGAATCGCATTCAACATTTGTCTGATGTCAATCTGTGGCTCTGAAAACGCTGACCGCGACTCCAGGGTGGGGGGGGGAATAGGCGTTTGCGCGGCTGCGAAGGAGACACCTGGTGCCGGACCATTGGTACGAGGCGAGATGAGGCGTGCAATCCCGCTGCCACGATGTCATCAAACGCCTCATTTCCATGACGCGTTGAGTCGCTCCAAGCGGTGCACGTGTGATTTGCGACGAGATGAACGAGTAATAGACATCGACAGCGCTTCATTCATCGTAACAAGCTATTTGGTCGATGGGAGTCTACAGCAACACTTCTCTCACTTCTTTGGCAGCCTGTACTTGCCTCCCGCGAGCTCCAGCTCACCGTTGGCAATCTTCTCGCCCAAAAACTCTTGCAGCTCCTCGTTGCTCCACGCGAACCCGTCGGCGATGAGCATCTTCATCATCATACCCATCTGCATCAGCGGCATGGCCGGCGCTGAGTTGGTCAGCATGCCCACGATGAACTGCCAGTACACCTGTCGTCGCTCCTTCTCCGCCGCGTCCGGCCCGCCCTTGGCCGGTTTGGCCGTCTTGGTCGGGGATCCTGCCGGGCCCTGAAGGGCACCGGCTCCGCCTGCGTCGGTGTTGCCGTCGTCGTTGTCGAGACGCTCAAGGACCACCCAGCTGTCGGTCTCTGTCTCGCGCAGGACGCGCTGCGACGCCCAGAACCCAAGCGCGGCGCGGATGATGTCGTCGTCTAGCTGGAGCGTCATGTAGAGATCGTCCACTGTGCGCGTTGCCGGCTCGGACGACTGGTCCTCGGACTGGAACGCGTAAATGACTGTTGCCTCGTACGTCTTGCACTCCACGTCGACCGTGCGGTCCTCCAGCTCGAGGTGCACCGTTGCGGTGCCGTGGTTGTTCAGCCATGTCAGCTTGCGAGAGGACTTGAGATGCTCGAATCCGGCAGCGTAGCGGTCCTGGGCTTCGAGAATGGGCTGTGGCAGCAGGAAGTGCTCCTTCTCGAGGCCGGGCCAGAATAGCCGGGAGAGGATCTTGGTGTGGTAGGATACCGCCGGCAGCATGGTGCCCCCCGGCGACATGTCACGCGTCTCATCCATGGACCTGGATATGGCAGAGTCGACGGTCCTCGAATCCTCAATGTCCTTCAGCATAACGTCGCAGTTCTGTAGGGCCGCCTCTCCAAATTTCTTCTTCAGCAAGTGCAGCACCTTGACCTCCTGGGAGAAGGTCGCTTGCTTAGACAAGAGACGCTCGGCAACGATGATCTGGAACTCCTTGATGAAGATATCCTGCGACCCCAGTGCGTTGATGAGGGTGCCGATGACATCTTCCGACTTGGGTCGCTTGTAGTTGACCCCGGCATCGACGGGATCCGGGACCCAGTCCATGTCGTTCCAGTCGAGTCCGTCGTCTTCTGGCGCTGAGCGCCGCTGCTGCGAGGGGTCGTTCAGGAGCTGGGCCAGCTCGACTAACCTGTCCCTGCCACCGTCATCGCTCTTGGTGTCTTCGCCGTTTTTGTCGTCCTCGTCGCTCTTAGCATCATCAGGAGTGCCCAGCAGGCCGGTGACCACGATGCGGATCGCGTCGTCTCTCTGACACAGATAGAGCTGAAGGGAATGGACGACTCGGTCCAGCAGGACCTTGGAGTGGTCGAGGGCGTGGAACGTCCGAATCATCGAGATGTAGACCTTGAGAATGTCGACGGTGGAGCGGCCGGGATGGAGTAGCCGCTTTTGCAGCGCCGCTGAGAAGACGTCCGTCAGCTGTAGTCTGCGCTGCGGCGTCGTGACCGCCATGCGGAGGTCGTCCAGGGCGTCCTTGCTTTCAGGCCAGTGGAGGACAATATCATAAAGCTCGTGGATTCTTAGCACGGCTAGTCGTCCGATGGCGATATCCTTCCACCTTTCAACGTCCTTCCAGGGAATGACCACACCCTCCAGGCGGTTAAAGACCTCAACGGCAAGACGGGCGTATGCATTCTCAACCCAGTCGCTCAGGGCCTCGATTCGCTTCGACTGACCGTTGCTCCGCATGGAACGCCTCAGTGATGACGGCCCCGGCGTTCCCTTGTCGTCGCTGCCGGGCCCGCGGCCCCATCCTGCGTATGATGTCGTGATGTGCTCCACCATGAAGGCATCCAGCATTTCAGCGAATAGAATCTGGAACTTCTCGCCGGCCAGACCGACTTTTTGAAGGCCATCGACTAGCCTCTGAACTTCCTGCCTCGCCTGGGCCGTCTGCTCGTCGTCGCGGGTAGCGTGTATCCGCAGAAAACCGGTCCGTTGTGGGGACACGTCCAGCAGCAGCCGCATGAGACCGCCCAACACGTTGCGAAGAGCCGCAGTGAGAGCTGGTGACATTGAGTTGCTGACGACGGCGTGGAGATCGCGGCGGAACTTTTCAATGGCCTGGTCACCAGCGTCCCTCTCCATCCCTCGCACAATGACCTGGAGGCCGTAGAAGTACTGCCGGTGGGCGGCTTCGAGGGTGTGAATGCTGCCTTGGACGACCTCGACGGGGTTGCCTGAAGTTTCGCAGGCAGAGAGGAGGGGAAGGACGTTTTGAATAAAGTGCCGCCGAGACTGTTGCGTGTGCCAGGACAAGAGGTCCTCGGTGTATGCGGCGTGCCTTGCGTGGCGGGAGGGGTAGAGCACGATGCGGAGGCTTTCATGGAAGTCATGGTCGAGATCCCGTGAGTCCAGGGTACCGAAAGAGTCCTCTACTGCCACAGATGGAGGCAGCAGCACGCGCGAGGTGATGTTGTGCCACGCGCGGTCCCATCGCGCCTGGTCTGTGACTTGGGCGGCGGGGAGTTGCGGGTTTGAGGGGCTTTGGAGATCTGAGAGGGCGTCATGGCCGGTGGCGGGGTGTGCAAGCGGGCCGCCGAACGGTTGGCCCTTTTCCGTGAACCTCAGTGACGGGGTCGAGTAGGGCGTCGGCTGGGAGACCTCGGTGTCGAAGACGGATTTGAAGACCCTTTGCCTCTTGGTGCGTAGGTGCGACGCAGTCATGGTCTTTGCGGACATGACGCGGCGCCCTCGTCGGTCATTGGCGGGGAATTTTGTTGCTTGTGAGGTGGCTCTGACGTGGTCCTGGTGATGCTTCCTGGCGTTCGAAGTGCGTGACGATTTGTGCGGTCGGTTGTGCTGGAGATGCCATGTCGTCGGTTTGTTTACTTCATCTGGACTGGACTGGTTGAGCCTAAGCGCAGGCACGGGCACGTGCGCTTAGCGGCAGCAGGCGACGCGCTTGACAGGCGCGAGTGGGGGCGGTAACCAGGCGCGGGGCCCGAGACTCCAAGCGCCACAGTGTTTGGTCACTCATTTTCCTTGTGGAAAAACTGTGCTTGACTCGCGACAAGCAACTTCAGAAACAATTGTCTTCAACCTTGTCGTCATCTCGCCCTCCCTGGACAGCATTTTGAAATTGGACCTTCTGGTCAAATGAGGTGAGTCCGGAAACAGCAAGGTTCAGTGTGCAGGGCAGGGGATGCCGCGTTGGGCGCCGTGCAGGATGCAGAGACGTCATCTGTGAACTTGAGCTTCCAGAAGACCCCCTCAACTCGACCCAGGACTCGGCCCTGTTCCCTCGACCCTCGTCCCCATCCCTCGTCTCTGGAGACGGACATGAAGCCAAAGGGGGCAAGTTACGAGCTGTGCGGCCGTTTGACGACTCATGCTGGTCTCGGTGCAGAACCAGAGGCCGTCATCGAGGCCGACACCCGCTTACGTGACAAGAACAGCGGCAGTTGTCGATTCCGAAGGGCTTGGCCGCTGCATCGTCAGCCTTGGCACGCCTCGATCATGATCACTGGATGCACTACGACGCACCACGATGCTCGCTGGGCCACCCTTCTCTGGCCTCTGCTTGTCCAGCATCCACCCCCGGTCGACTACCTACCTCTTTTCGGCATTCTTCAAGTCGAAGGGGCACACTGCTCCCCGAAGCAGGTTTTCCGGCTTCTTTCCGGACCTTTCCCCTGGCTACCGACCGACCTACCTGCGAGTCACCTGCCATGACGATTGTGATTCCCGTTCAACTCGGTTGTATACGAAGAAAGCGCACCAATGGACATGGACAGTTGACGTACAAGAAACCACACCCGTCAGTGATGGTGGGGGGACAACGCAGACCACCACTGCGGGAAGAGACGCAGGCAGGAACTTTGGTTCGTCACCAGAACCCCCAACCTTGTCCTCGGCTCCTCGCACTGCGCGGACGCCCGACTCCCGATGCAAGGTAATTTGCCCTCGACAGCAGTTCAAACGCCGACCTTGTACCACTGGCAGGCGAATAGCCGCCCCGGGCGCCTCTCAGTCAGATGGTACCCCACGATGAGCAATGGAAGTCTGCCTCGCTCAACATGGACCAGATCACACATCAGACGGACGTCCGTCCGGCCCGTCTCATCTCATCTCCCACATGGCCCCCAAAATCTGCTGTCAGGCCGCCGTGCGCCATGGGGCCAACCGCTAGGCCGCATGGCCAAAGAAGAAAAGACGAATAAAAATAACAAGGACTGTGGCAGTGGAGGGGGACAGGAAGGGAGACCGTTTGTCACCCACACACCCCAAGGGATACCCCCAGAAATGGGAACGGACAGCAGCACCATGCCACCTCATTTCCCGTTTCCCGCCCGCGCGTCTCGAACCGCAGAAGACAAGGGCCCGCCTCTTTGGGCAGGCGGCCAAAGGCCCGACGAGGGTTACTGCAACCCCTCCCCCAGGCCGGGTCTCTTGCTCCTCTCCCTTTCCCTCGGGTCCCAGCCGATTGGGGGCGCGATTTGACAACCAAGGCCATGGCCCATCTGGCAGAGCTGCTATTCTCGTTGCGGCTGTGTGGACGGGCCAATTTGGGGCGCCCGTCACTCACAGTCTCACCCCCCTTCACTCTGCCGTTTCTCTGGCCTGACCTCACCCTTCCTCTCCTCCAATCAAATCACCGGCGCCTGTTCATGACACTTTCGGCCTGTGCTCAGGTTCATCGTCGAAGAAGCGAGCAATGTGCGGGTACCGCAGCGTCCGTGGTGGGTTTCCCTCGCCCTCACCACAGACTCTGTCGATCGCTCAACCCTGGCGCCCCGCTGGCCCCGGATGGACCGGCCTACAGCGCTCGCACTGGCAGCAGACAGGGTTGTCGGTGCTGTTGGGACCACCTTTTGGGCTTTGGGGGCTACCAGTACAGTGGTAGCCCCGGCTGGGCACCCAGACCAGGCTCGTCGCTTGTCAGTTGCTGCCACGGCCAGGACAGTGCTTCTCATCAGCGCTTGTGAACCCATTAGGTAAACGCATGCCCAGGTCGAATAGGTGTCTACCACTTCTGCATGTTTGCTGGGGCAGGGGGCTCACCTCGCTATTCGCCATCAACAACTTTTCCGATGCCTGGTGCGGGCTTGCACCCCCCTCGCCAGCACCACACTCACCGGCTACTGTCCACTAAACACACACCCTTCTACTCCCTACTGCCCTGCCAGTGCGTCCCTTGCCCTGTCTTGCCCCTGAAGCCTCGTTCCCCGTCCCCGGGAAAGCAGGGGACATTACTGGGTAGGCCGCAACGTGTCGGGCGATTCCAGGCCGTTACCCCCTCCTGTGGCGGGGCGGTCGATGCGAGCGAGAGAACCGCAATCTACCAAGTCCTTCCTAGGCCCCTCGCAACCTTTCCTCACTCGGCGCTTCTTGCTGGACAGTCCCGCAAAAGCTATAGGGGGCAATCGGCCGGGGGATTAACGACTCGACACACTTACACACGACCTTCTGGAACAAACCTGCACGAAGCCATCCACCCGCCGGACGCCCACTTGGGATATGCTCGATTTCACGCCCGTAGCCTAAGTTAACATCCATCCACAGGCGCCCCCCCCTTCCCTTCCTTCCCGTCCCGTTGCGCAACGTTCGTCACCCCCCTTCAACCCCGCCTGTTAGCTTGACCGCCGTTGAGCTGCTCAACGTCGCGTGCCGCGCCGCACGACGGACTGAGAGCCGTCTGAGGATGAGGCGTGGTTGGTCGCGGCCTGCCGAACCTTGTGCAACGCGAGCTCTCAGCGCAAAAGCTGCCACAGCACCAAAAACAAGGGACGCAGGCCAGCCCTACGAGGGGGGAGAAGAAGAAGGAGGGGTGGCTCGGGTGCCCCCCCTTTTCCCAAATCGTCTGACCATCGCGGCGACTGGGCCACCCCCGGAAGTAACAAGAGACCGAGCATCCCGCCACCGTTGGCCCTCTTTTGTGCAGATCAGAGCCCCTTGTGGGCAGGCTGGAGGGGGGAGGGGATAGCTTGATAGCCTAGCACTTTGTACAGTTGGTGGTCGAGCATGCTTGCCATGCACCCCTTCAACCCTGCTGCATCCTGCTCGGTACAGCACAAGCAAGCACACACACACACCAACTGTGCACGGGGTTGGCTCTCAGTACCGAAAGGTAGTCATGCCGGTGCTGCGAGGCGGACGGGCCCGAAGATCTGGTGGAGGCGCCGAGTCGCGCCGCAAACCGCCGGCCTTCTCCTACAGGCCGCTCTTCTGAGGAACGGCAGCAGCCTCCTTGCCCCCCCCCCCTGTACGCGTACTCGTACGAGGCAGACGTCTCTCGTACATAACGAGTTCACAGCCATCAGGGACCCCCCGCCTCGCACCGTAACCACCCAGCTGCTGGGGAAAGAAGGGGGGCGTGGGAGGGGGGGTTACGATGATCGGAAGTTTCTCTGGGGCCCGGCCCCCCCTTCCCTAACGATTCGAGACCAGNGACCAGACTGAACCCGGTGTACTGGGCCGCCCGCTCTCGAGATGATCACTTCCCCTTTTTCCCACCGTCCGTTCGTCTGACCTGGCTTGCCTGGGCCAGGCCGGGCACCACCTCCACAGATTGTCGGGGAGCTGGTGTTCCCCATCTCGCCCGACATATCGTCTGTCATTGATCCAGGACCGGGGGTCCTCGTAAACCAGCGAGAAGGAAGAAAAACAAAAAGGTCCGGATCTCTGCCGTCGCCGATTATCATGCCATGGCGCCGCCTTCCGCTTTCCTTTGTCTCGGCCTAGTTGCTGGGCACTGGTTGGATCTTTGGAGAGCTCAGAGCTCGGGGCATGCTGGCTGCATGGTCCGGCCAGCAGACGCCGCCAGCTCGGGCCTTGCAGTGCCCTCTGCCCTGCCCTGCCTGTCATTCAATCTTCCGTCTTCCCTGTCCACTGTGACTGTGACTGTAACCTAACCTTTTCCCTACGCCCCCCAGGGGGTGCTACAATACCACGCAAGCGCGTTTCAAGGACTGTCCTGGCTGGCAGGCGACATCGTTCGTGCCGTCACTCATCACTTTTCTCTCTGTCACGGCGCCCTTGATGGGTCACAGCCCGAGCCCGCCTTGTCGCGTTGCGCTGCGCTGCGGCCGCGGCGGGGCCACGGCTCACGGACTGCACGCCATAGGCCGCCTGGGCCCCCCTTCAGGCTCCGGGCATGAGCCCATCCTTCGGCACCGAGCCGCCCAGTTGCCGACGTCCTCCACTTGTAACCCGCCCTGCCTGCCGCCAAAGCGGGGGCGGTCGCCTCCGGTACACAGCCAGCACCAAAGTAGATGATGGAGCCTTGCTCAGCCATGCCCACCCAGCGTCATATGCACGGCTCCTCGTGCATGCTGATCAATGTGCGATGCGATGCTAAATCTAACTTGTTCCATTTGCTAAGAAAATTCCCGCCCCTGATAGAGCGTCTGACTGACGTAAGAGCGAGAGGGTATTCCATGACTTGGCCTGTCCAATGAAAGAGAATAGAAGACACAAACACCAGGCCTCGGCTGACCCGCCCCTTCCAATGACACCGTTGCCCTCTCGGGGAGTAAACAAGCCGAGATGAAGAATAATGAAGAAAAATGAACGCCCAAAAACGCCGGTCCAAATGCTGCTGGAAGTTGTTCGTATGCTGTTTCGCTGGGGGCCCCCCTCCCCTGACCCCTTCCGCCGTGTTTTGGGTATCCAAAGTAAAGAAATCCGTTGCTCATGCTGCACGGATGTAACCATCATCGTGTCGTCTAGAGGGCGCCATCGTCTTCGTCGTCGTCGTCCTCGCAGTCTAGCCTTCCAAAGGAAAATCTAGTGGTCGTGGTGCCGGTGTGCCGCGCCCCTTACGAGTTGCGCCGCTGCTTGCACTTGTCGTGCAGCATGTGTCCATTGCGCGCCGTTGTTCTTGTGAACTCTGCGCCGCAGTTGGGGCATGTTGACTTTGCTGCCTGGCCTGACTTCTCCCGCTGGTGTCGGAGGAGGTTGCTAAAGGTGGAAAATTGGCGTCCATTGCAGCCGTGCTCCCAGCATTGGGGCTTGGGCCGGCTCTGAACAACTCGGACGTGGCTGTGGTCGGCAGGAGGGGTACTGGAAGAGGCGGTCGTCGTGTCCATTCCGTACATTGGGGTACTCGGCATCGATACGGGTGGCGATCGACTGGTGGTTTCTATCAGCCATGCTCGTCTGTGCATCCAATTTGAGGATCAACTCACGTGTATTGCGCGGCAGGAGGAAACTGGTTCGCGTAGCCGACCCCCATGTTGTAGTTAGGTACCATGGTCGAGTAGTTGTCGGAGTAGGAGGGTTCGGGCACGGGCGAGCTGTACGACGGCATGTAGGACGAGGCCGCCATATTCGGGACGGGTTCTGCGAGGAGGGAAAGCGGGGTGGGAGCCGTCGAGTAGATCGGGACGCCCATGCCGGCGGGAACGTCGGAAACAGACATTGTCGGCGAGTCCAGGTAGGGGTTGCTGCTCGCTCGGTGTGCGCGGACTGAGGCCTTGGATTCCCTCCTGATATGGTCCCTCTGCCTTTTGAGCTCCCGTTGTTGAGGTGTCAGGGCAGCTCGCGGCGGGCTGGATGTGACAGATCGCGACGCCAGGGGCGGCGTCAGGGAAGTGGCGTCTGTGGACGGGCCAAGAGACTGCATGCCGGAATGCATGAAGGCGACGGCAGCATCGCTGTGGTCAAGGACTAGAAAGGTTCATGGTCAGCCCCTCTGAGGCACCCTTGGAGTAAGGGGGCAATGTACCAGGCCAGGGGTTGAAGTGGTTGCGACCTCCCATGGCGAAGGTCGGGTCGAACTGGAGAGAGGCAACAGCACTAAAAAAAAAAAAGGGTTAGGAAACAAGATGGAAGAAACCAGCCTAGTCAGAGACCTACCTCATGCTGGAAGCTTGTTCTTCTCCTGGGGGCAAGTTGCCTTGGGAATGGGGAGCAAACACCCGAGTCTGGCCGATGTGACTAGACGAGAGGGACTGGTGGTGATGATGCTGCCCAGCCCAGTCTGGGTTCAAGAATGTCGGCTGTGGGTTGGCAGGAGGCGCGGGACTGCTGCCGTGGACGGTGGAGGTCAACAGCTGAGGGGCAGTGGGTGGTGAGAAGCCTGTCTCTTGTAGGCTTCCTTGGGGGCGAGAGTTGTGAATGTTGGCGAGATGGGACGGAAAGGATCCCTGGGTCGAGTGTGTGGATCTAGGCCGAAGTGAGCAAGAGTCCTCGCGAGCTGGCCTTGTGTTGTAGTCGTCCATGGCCACGATGGACGTAAGAGAGGAGGGGCTCGAGAACACCGGACGGCACATACGAGAAGAGGGTGGGTGTGCTGCTTATGTATAAGGATGTCGTGATGTCCGAGAGGGAGGAGAAGAGGAGGAGGGATGTTAAGTGTCGAGGCCGCTGACGAGATGAGTACCTTTCGAGTACTGGGGGTGGCGTTGATAGTGGGATGGACAGATGGTTTATAGATCGAGGTGTGTACTGCCAGACAGAGCTGGTGAAGAGTTGGGAGGTTGAAATGAGGAGGATCTAGGCGGAGCCTCCTGGTTCGAGAGCAAGGGCTCAAATTCTAAACTTGGTATCGACGACAAGAGATCGCGACCTCAGCCTCATAGGGACAGGTAGCGGGCCGGGCTTATTATAAACGGGTGGTCGAGAGTGGACGGCGGTGGGGACGGACAGGATCGTTGTCGAGTGCACCCCGTCATAATAGGACGGACCCCAGGAGGTGAGCCGGGCCTCTCAAGGCACGGCCAGGACAAGGGCCGCCCCCCTCCCCTCCTTCGTCCCCATTGCCGCAGGAGATTGAGCGACGCGGTAGTAGACGTCTAAGCATGGCAAGGGTCCACGAACTGCCACGCTGGTGCCAGAGGTACTCAGGTAGGGTAGGGCAGGGCAGGCAGGCAGGGAAGGGCAGGGGGGGGGGGTAGGG
>JACAFV010000057.1:0-26567 GCA_014635975.1 Plectosphaerella sp. P0831 | reverse complement strand
GGGGTGCGGCTAAAAGGGGGGGCGCATCCCCCCTCTAGGAGGGGGGGGGGTGGTCATGTCGCTCGAGTTGGACAGGTCACGCCGTTATACTCGACTTGACGAGAGCCGACGGGACATTGGGAGTCTGTTGTTGGCGGGATTGAGAGTGAGTGAGGGTGTAATGAAAGCAAGCCCAGGTCTTTTTTTTTGAGACACAGTGGTCGCCGAGTTGACGTCAGGGGGTGTTTGTTGTGGTTTTGCGGTTGCGTTGCGGTTGCTTTGACAGTTGTTCCCCGAGTCTCCTCTTAGGCCCCTGGGCTAGAGAGGCACGCAGATCAACACTCAAACGTGCACAGCCGACGTCGTCTAGGCAGTAGGACTCGAGTCCAGTCCTACTGCAAGTCAGTACACAAGTGCTCGCAAAAGCGGCAAAGGGGGGCCAGGGTTGCAGAGCAGAATGACATCGCGGGCAGACCAGGGGGGTGTTTCCGACAAGAGCTCTGTCTGGCCTTGGCCTAGGTCGAGTTGGGCAGGGCACTGTTCCCCAAGGGACCGGGAGAAAAGAGAGACCGTGCATTCCCGGGAAGGACCCAGACGATAGCAAAAGTTGGGTAAAAGTGATTGGCAGCGGGCGACATGGGCGGGGAGTTTGAGGGACGAGGCCTTCCGCGGTGGTCTTGGCCATGTGGAGGTGACGATATGTCGCCCGATCGAGCACAATATCCAAGGACCCAGGTTCTTTGTGAATGGGGCCGTCCGTCCCACCCCGTCCTACGATACAGGGGCAGGGCAGGGCACGGCGCTCCTCGTCCGTTGTCTCTCGCTGTAGCAGGTGTTGTTGAGGATGGACCATGGCCTGTCTGTCTTGTCTTGTCTTGTTCCGTGAACCCCTGACGGGAGCTTGAGACCATGTGGATTAGATGAAAAGGCGGAGATTGGGCATGGAAAGCAGGACGATATGGCGGGGAAAAAGAGTGACACGGACTGAGACGCGGTAATCTGGCGGCGAACCCTCGCGTCGTACTGTATCGTGCACCCCAACTGGCGGGACGGTAAGGCGAAGTCCGCGTTGCACCGCGTAACACTTCGGCGACCTCGACGGCAGAGAACGGCGACATGGTGCTGCATCCATGAGGGCTGGTTGGCAGGCAGGCAGCCATATCTGCCTGCATCATCGCAAGGAGGTACTGTAAAAAGAGGGAGAAACTGAAGTAGGTGGGCGGGACCACGTCGGGACGACAGGTTGCCGGGGATCTGAAGGGGGGGTGTGCGTGCCGCCGGCTCAGGGAGAGCAGCCCGGAGAGAAGAGCGAGGGGGACGGGAGGAGAGGGGGCATTGGGGAGGGGAGATGGACGATGCTGGGGAGAGAGATTGGGAAGGATTCGAATCCCTGTCGCGTGGGCATCCAGAATGTGTGGTTAGAGTTGAGGAAGGGATGGAGTGAGGTCGACCAGAGAGTAGGCACGGAATATGCGGGAGAAATGGACCTGCCTTCGTCCGTGTCCATCGGACGATTAGTGAAAAGAAGGAACGATAACGGGTACCCATCAACGCCAACATCACAAAGTGCGGGAAGGAGTCACTGGCTAACCCTGGCAGGTACAGACAGGTCCATCACATCGCCCGGTGCGCCACGAGGTACCTCCGCAACGGTCGAGCATGGGTGCCGCCTGCTGTTGAGCGGGAGGCGCTGTCTAGAAGACCGCTCCCGGGAACAACATGGAAAATGCAACGTGCCCATCGCGTCTGGCGGCCTGTCCAGGGGGTGGTTCCGGGGGTCAGGCGTGGTTATTGGCAAGGCTCTGGAGCGGTGCCTGCTCGCCTAGGCGTCGCGGCAAGCGGAGGCCCGGCCAGGTAGACGCACCAGCTAGCGCAGTTTTCCCGAGAAAGACCCCGCCCGCGAGTGTGTTCTAGTCTGTGGAGCGCGTCAGCGGGCGGGCATGGATCTTCACAATGTGACCCCAGGCAAGCAGGCAACAGGTAGGCAGAGAGGCGAGAGAGACAGGCCAGTGTGCACTCAGGGAAGGGGCGCCCCAGGCATCCGACATCACATCACATTGGAAGGGTAGGCGCAGTTGCGCGACAGCAACACTGGACCCACGTAGGCAAGTGCGAGGCGGGCTGCGCTAAGCGGGAAGAGGTTGGCGCGGGTGTTTTAGGCGGGCTAGGCCGTAAAGAGGCTGGCCTGGCCTTGCAGGCTCGCACTCGTGGCGTGAGGTTGCTGCACCTCAGGAAGTTGCTCTCGCCCACATTCCGATCATTGTCATCAATCATCAACACAAGTCCAACAGTGGCACCAGTTGCCCAGCGCTTTTACCTTCAAACAGAAGTACGAGATACTCGACGTTGATCTCAATCTCGACCAAGATACTTCCCCGTACATTTCAGACTCAGGAACACAGCGAGGTTGTTCGGCCTGGACTCGGCCCCCGCCAAGGCAACCACGACATCGGGTCTTTGGGGTCGTGGTGTCATCCATCCTGGACCATACTTACAACCATCCATCCATCCCTATCCCTGAGCCGGGCTACCTTGGCCAACCTTCCGGGTCCTCAACATCGACAGGCATTCCCAGCGCGCAGAAGCAAAGTCCTTGGCTCCATCCATTCACAGGGACCGACCAGACCCATCCTAACATGGCCCGGGACGGGGACGGGGGCGGATGGGCAGCACCGGATCACCAAGCTCTCCGGGGATCTTTCAGTCCTGACAGACCCCTCTGATTTGCTCCGCCACGCCGAACGAAGGGGGAAGTCCTACACTTCAGGAAGTCTTTAGCGATCTTTTGCGAGGCCCCCGGCATCTTCGGCCTCGAGACGCCGTCCCGTCCCTGTACCGAACAGTCGTCCCATTTCCCCTTTCTCGCTCATCCATTACGAAGCAGGCCTATTTTTTTCTTGCCCATGCAGCACACAAACCTTGCAAACGCCCGCCCTCAACCGGACCCTAGGCAGCCCCATCCCTAGGCCGCCAGGATGGATCCAAGCCCCCTACACTGCACCGGCCAGCAACCTGGCACATCCATTCTTCCGGAGCCGTGCTGGATTTACCGATGAACCGAGCAGAACGGGACCTCTCATTTGCCTTGTCCTGTCAACCGGTGACGCGTTGGGAGCCAACGAGAGAGCACTTGCCCTCCCAGGTTAGGACCGGTACCAAGTGCTTACCACCGGCGCGCGCTCGAGCTGCCCCTGTGCCGGTCAGTGACCTCGCCAAGGCGCCCGCAGACACTTCTGGGTGTTACCCGTCCGTCACCGGCCACCGGCTCTCCACCGGCTTTTTCGACCGGATCAACGCCCTCTGGCTCCGGTGCCTCCAGCGACTACCTACCCGTGCAGTGGAAGTGGACATGGCTCAAGGATCTTGACTTTGGGGGCCTCGGCCGTAAAAGTACCAACCACATTCCATACTGCCTTGCCCGACCAGACGGTTCCGACCTCGCCTCTCAAAACACCGGGTTCTGTCGAATCGTCTCATTCGCCAGCCTTGCCAGCTCATCCATGACCCCATAACAAAATACATCGACCCCTCTGGTCTGCCTTGTGAGAAACACAAAAGGTCCCTGCCCTACTTTACCAAGCAGCATCGCCACATTCTCGCCCCCCGCCCTCGTCGAGAGAACTCCAGCTGCTCTGCTGCGCCATCGAGTCATGCTTTCGGAAGCGATGCGCGCGCATCCAGAAATGGATCTCAGCTCAGCCGAGATGCGCTGCGCGCTCCGTCCATGTCGTACACAGCATTTTAACCGCGTCAAGCGCCGCCCATTCAGCCTCCTCATCGCCTTTCCGAGCGTGTAAGCCTCTGCTCTGAGTTGGCTGTGCTTCCTACCACATGACATCGGTCGAGGGGTTTAGGTGCGCAAAGAAGCTTCTGCGCGGCCCAATCGCATGCAATGAATGGGACAGGCAGACCTCTGCGGTGTTTTTACACATGCCAGGGTCTGTCTATCTTCTTTCCTGGACATTACTTATGGGTACCCGCCCTACCGAGCAACTTGTTCGGTGGTCTGGCGTCCGGAAACCATCGTTTCCGCGTCTAACACAGCCCAGCGGCCCGGCTGCTCCACAGACATGCACTAAACCTCGCGCTACACTGAACACCGAGATTTGTTAACCCCACCGACTCGAAAAGGTCCGCCTTCCGCTCTTTGCTTCTTGACGGCGACCTCGTGCAACCAACCACCGGGTGCATGCGTCCGCGCTGTCATATGTCTCGGGCTCACCACTCACTCACATGCCGATGTTGATGTGGGTGCGACTTTGTTCTACGTGCTACCCGCCTGCATTTCGGTCTGCCCTACCGAGGTGGTGATCTTTGGTCGGCGATTTCATATCCGACGTGTCTGGATATCCACGTGCTTTGCGGTACATGAAGACCGAGGCCGAATCTCCCACCGCGTACACCTCGGTGTGCCCTCGGGATATGGGGGCCGTAAACGTTTACATGATCAGCACCCGGCGGCAAACAAATGTTGTTTTGTTTTACTACAATGGCTGCGCCTCACCTTCAAAACAGCAGCTCGCCGTCCGTGCCAAAAAGCTCGGCCAGTTGAACCCGGGTTCTGACAGATCGCCGGGCTTGGTGGGCCGAACCTCCTGTCGATGGAGCATCTCTAAATGTCACTGTCTAGACAAGTCTGGTCCGCCCGCTGGCCCCCAAGAAGTCCGTCCCATAAGGCCATGCACAGCCTCAGCCTTGCCAGGACGACCTGTCAGGAGATGGCGGGCGCGTCTCGTCACCCCAACGTACACCGGGATATGCTGTCAGCACTGCCTTGATCGCGCTACTGCGGCCACGGCTCCCAAAAGTTCCGACATGCCTTGGCCGGGCCGCGAGGATGCGTTTATTCTTGGGTCGACAAGGTGTCTCGGTCGCATCGTGCGACACTGAAGCGACCGCGAAATTGCCCGTGCCCAGCTTGCCTTCATCTCGAGCCGGGCCCAAAAAGCAAGCGATGAGGCCATTCTTGCCCGTCGGCGTCGATCCGACCGTCTCTATGACCCTCTCCAATTTCGCGGTAAGCAGGGGGGGCTTCCGTCCCCGCTCGTTGTCGAGGTTGCATCGGACCCTCGGACCCGTCCTGGAAGACTTGGCCCCTTCATTTGTTACTTAGTATAGCAACACTGCCCCGGGGCCCCTTGATTTCGGTCGGTTCACTGGAGCTGGGGTCCTGTGAGCTTCCCCAGATGTCCTCTGGAGGGGTCGAAGGAACAACGGCAAACTGACTCAATGTCGGCTCCCACGGCTCCATGCTCGCACCGTGATCGACTGCCGCTGTGGAGGCTCTGTAGAAATATCGCCTGGGATTAGCAAGCGCGTTGGGAGCTCCAGTAGATCGAGGGGCGCGGCAGCTCGCGCTTCTCTCAAACATGGACATCTATTTGTGCCAACCAACACAGCACAGCCTGGCCAGTTCACAATAATGAGTACTGCAGTGCTGTCAAGGCCCGGCGGTCCATCGCGGCGACTTATCTGTTTTGTGGTTGGCATTTGTGCAAACGACTTTGCACGTGCATTACCACATCATCGGTAATGTCGGTTTACAGACAGACCATATTCGGTGTGTAAAACACCGTCTCACCAAAACTCTACACAAGTAGCTCTCAGCATTCAACCTATGTTCCATAACTGGTAGAGATAAAGACATCAAAGCCCGGTTAAAGAAATCAGACAAGAGCTTCAAGTTCCTCCGGCGGAAGCACCCTCGCCAGTGATGCCTCGGCAGCTCGGTACTCGAGTTAGGTGACTGTAAACTTTCCCTCTGTTATGCCTCGGGAACATACCCGAGGCTTTTTTTTGCCACCACTGCCATTTAACATCGCAACAGAGAGTCATGCCATGTCCAAAAGCCCCCCCTGCCACAAGACGGTGATTCTGAGCCTGGCCAGATCCCCCCCATCTACCGCAAAAGACCAAGACCAAGACCCAGACAGGACTTGGTAATGAGACCCCTTTCCTCCTTGCTCGTGCATGACGCTCTGCACCTCTCTCACCCACTCAAATGCCTCCAAGTGATACGCCAGGATCACGATCCTGCCAGACCCGTCTGCCCCCCCTCCTCCTCGACTCACTCTCCACCATACGGCCCCCAAGAGCAGAGCTAAGCCATTCACCCACTCACCATCTCCGTCTCCCGTTTTGGGAGGGGGGACGGAAACAGAATGATCGGTCATCAGAACTGCGCCTTGAGCTCAGAATAGCCGCTCCCCGGTGTTCATTTCCCTCCCCTGGCTGTGTCTTGAACGCAGAAGCAGCCATGTGTTCTGGTCGGTAACCTCCCGGCGGTACCAGATAGACGCCGCCCTCGTGCCTAGAGCACTGCCCCTGGGAGGGTAGGGAAGGATCTCGAGCGGTATCCTACGATGATGCCGGGACGCGGAACACGCCGCTATCCCATCTGGCCACCCCACCCCCTCCTCGAGCATGTCCTCCTGTGTCCATATCCTACTCCCCTCCACCAGAACGCCCCTCTCAGGGCAATCTAGCACCCACCCTTCCGGCAGCGGGACATGCAGGGCCCAGGCCAAAAGCAGGAGAATCCAGACAACCACGACGGCAGGAAAAGGGGGGGCGAGTGTGGTGTGGGACCACACCATGGCCACATCATTAGCTGCTGAGGCTTGCTGTGCCGCACTGACGCAAGAGAAGGAACTCTCGGAGGAGGGTGCGTTGTTCGGAGGGGTGTTCTCTCTCGCTGCCTATCCGAAGTGCTGTACGGTTGGATTACACGTCACCGAGGCCGTACGGTCGACGTCATGATGTCGTTAGAAAGGCCCTCAAACCTGGTCTTGTGAGCTTCATACTAGAGACAAGTGAAGATGTCTACAGAGAAGTTGTCAATGGCGACTCTCTTGCCAGACGGGTTGATGGCATGTGTTGTACGAGGAGTGTGTTGGCCAAGGGTGGCATCCTGAGCGTGTGTGGCGCTGCGCCATGGAGGGTGAGCAAATATCTTCTCACCGTGCCTTACCCGTCCCGTCCCGCATGGCGTCGGTGTACGTGGTTGTCCAAAAGTCCCGATCGTTCCTGAATCCTCCGCTCCGGCAGTGGAACCCCAGAACTCGAGGTCAACCGCATCGTCAAGACCAGCAACATATTGCAGAGGGAAGGGCGGAAGGTCATGTGTGCTGAATGTCAGAATATCAGTAAAGAGATCCGCCGTGTCAACTTGACTGCTGCACCGACTCGGCAGTGTCAGTCGGGCTGTCCGTCGATTTTCCTGGCTGTTGAGCGACCTAATCCATCTAATGCTGCGTTGAGTAGCCCACTCCTTCAGTCATACTGAGTAGAAATACTGGAGACAATGTGAGAGGATACGCAGCCACCAATACGACGGAAAGTTTCAAACAAAGCGCTGAATTTCAATGTCGCTGTCTGGGTCGCGGTCTGGGTACCTGCCTCGAGATCCCAGATCACATATATGGCGAGACTCCCAACTCCATGCCCAAGCCCAGCCTAGTCCATATCCCGCTGCCATGGGTATCGCTGATACACAGTAGAGGTGCCCAGGTGATGATCTGTGTAGCCCAAAAGTTGCCCCTAAAGCCCTCTAGCAGTGTTGGTGCGCCGAAAACACCTCAAAGACCTCTAGGATGCACCCGACGACGTATCGCCCGGTTTGAACGCCGTGGACGCATTCGATTATTGGAGGCGACCAGCCTAGAGCCTGCCGTGACGTGCCTTGAAGATAGCGACGCGGTCGTCATAAAACAGAATTTCACGCACACGAAGACGTGCTACGCCGCCGGTCTCGTCAGCCTCCTGGAAGGAGTCTGCCTCAGAGGCCGTGTCGACGACAGATACATCATCGTCATCCTCGGCAAGGTCACCGCTGCTGACCACGTCGTCCTCGTCGTCACCATCCATGTCCTGCTCTTCTTCTGCTTCGTCTTCGGAGGTATCGACGCTGCCGTCGTCATCGCTGTCGTCATCGTCATCGTCCTCCTCCTCCGGGCCTGAGTGGCCTTGCACCGAAGAAAAGGCCCCCGTCATGCTGTCGGGCAACTTGGTCTCCAAGATCTCGAAGCATTTCTTCATGATACCAACGTAGCACAGCTGGATTTCAGGACGCAGCGTGATAATATCGACAATTTGTAGTGCCAGCTCCTTGGGATCGCTGTTGGATACGTGATCTGCGATCTTGGGCAGGTGCAGGGATCGCAGATGTGGCATGTTGGGAAGCCTCTGGAGGAATGGATGCCAATCTCTGTAGTGCATGCATATCGACAGCTCCTTGAGGTTCCGCATGCGACCGCTCGTCATGTACAAGATCATCTCCGTGGTTGCCGTCCAATTCAACCACCGATAGCTTTCAGGGACTGATGCACCAGGAGGTCTGTACTCCGAGCTGTCGAGCAGAACCTTCTGGAGGCTCGATCGATGTCGCTTGATTGGCCCCTTGAAGATCTGGTCAATGGTGACCGGCGGAAGAGACGGCCTCCGTTCCTGCAGGAACAAGACCTCGAGAGAATTGGGTGCGAGGGTTTCCTTTAGGAAGTTGATGAGGGACACCGACGCCCTGTCCGTATGTATCTTTTTCAGGGCGAGTGAGTAATGATGGGAGCTGGAGAGGTGCTTGCTGGAGTGGTTGCCATGCGCAGAGGCTGTCGGCTGGAAGTGCTTCCTGAGGGCCTTCCATAGGGAATCGCTCTGGGCGCACTCGAGAATCGTAAGACTGGTCAACACTGTCCAGTCAAAGGCCTTGACACACACGTGGACCGAGATTGGTACGCGCTCCATCTCGAGGGTCTTGAGCCGGAGTTTGTGGTCGAGCCGCCTTTTCTCGCTCGTTGACGGGGTTGCATCTTGCTGCTCCGGTGCCACTGGCGCCGAAGCAGAAGTTTCGGCTTCATCCACGCGCGGCGGTTCCGGAACAACAGCTGCGGACTCCTCGTCAGAGCCTGCGGTGGGAACCAGAGTTGGTTGGCTACCTTCGGGGCTGGGGTCGTGTTCTCCGGCATCGTCGTGTCCATCGCTTCCAGTGCCGACAGGTTGTGAGGGTTCCGATGACGAGGCGTCTGCGACGGGCTCTGGTGGCGCAGCGGCATCAGATACTGACGACTTTGACTTTGAATGGGCCTTCTTCCGGATGTCGAAGATCCTGCCGACGAGGATACCCAACACTCCGCCCAGTCTCCGGTCTCCAATCGTGTTTTCACCGGGCCACCTGGCGTTATGATCAACCTGGTGTAGGTTCGGGCCGTCCCAGGGCTGGACAAAGCCCCTCTGGGAGGCCTTCTGGGAAATGCCAACGCGCAGCTCTTCCAGCTTGTCCTTGGAGCTTGCAATCGCAAGAGCCATCTCATCGAGGTAAGAAAGCTCGTCAATGTCAAGCACTGAGAGGCTTTTCAGGGGTGGCAAGACGCTGAAGGTCGGGTATTCGACCCTCGATTCCGCGTATGAGAAGGGAGGTGGTGGGCGAGGATGATTCGTTGTTGAGGGTACCAGATATCCAATCGGGGTCATGGTCGCACCATTGAAAGAAATTCCAAGAGCGTCTGCTGGAGAAGGAGTCGCGGTTGCTGAAGCCGAGCCCTCGGAGTAATTGTCATGCCACCTGACCCAGACTCGCTGGAGTTTCGAGTCGTCGTCCTCATCAACGCCATTGGGGCTCGCGTCGCCAATGGATGCCAGCGCCATGAAGATATCCGCCAGTACGCCTGTCGGCATATCCCAGACGAATGTCTCCAGGTTGGTCATCTTTGCCACCGCAAGAGCGACAAGGGTGCCCAACATCTTCCCGCTTTCCTTGTTGATCATGTACTCGGCGACCCAATCATCGGGACCGTTGCCCAAGGAGAACTTCTTAATGTAGCTGGCATGGTCGTTAAGCAGCCGTCGCATGGCGCCACGACCGTTGCCAGGGGGCCTGGAGGAGAACATCTTCTGCGCTCGATAGGCAAACGAGTTGCCCAGGCATAGCGTCGAAAGGCCATAGGTGAGAGCATCGACGTTCTTAGAGTCGGACTGCGTCAGCTGGGTGGCATCGGGCCACACAATGTCGAAGCGAGAGTATATGTGCGGCACTGCGAGATTGTAGAGCGTCGAATTTGTCAGGGCGAGGGCCGAGAGATCGTTGGTGTGGGTGATCTGATAGCGCATTAGGATCGACAGGATCCCATGGATCCAGTGGGAGCTAAGACTTACCTCGGTGACAATCAATCTGAGTATGTCCAGGGGCAGCTCCAGGAGCGTCAGCTTGCCCTGCTTCTTGGAGATGGCGGCACTCCATTCATGCTCTTTCCCCTTCAGCAGCTTGCGGAGGACCACAGCTGGGTCTTCTCGCGAGGTGATGATGGCAGTGGCGGAATCATTCGTAGGCGACATCGGCCGTTGATCGTCTTGCTTGTGGTCTGTTGCCTGTACCGCAGGTGGCGAGAGAGTGGATGGGACCTCGGCCTTTGGCTGGCCGCTTGCCAGGTCCCCGGACGTCTCCATTGCTGAGGATTTGATTTGCGAACTCATACTTCCTCCTCCCAGCAGCACAACTCCGTACCGTCTTTGACACTCTTGCTTGTGTCCGCGGCGATGGCTAGCGGTGGTGGGTATCGGCGGGTGATGGGTGGGAAGGTGTTTGTTGCGCCGGCCGAGCGAGTCGGCAGCCTGCAGATGAACCAGCGTTCAGGTCAACCGACGGCAGTCAGGTCGAAGCAACACTGCCAGCGTCTGGTTTACTGGATGTCTTGTAGAGATGTCGTCAAGTATTATGTGTTGGATGAGCCGCCGACGAGGCCCCAGGAGGGAAGGAAGAGCGGTGGGGAGTAGGGTCCACCGGGCTGGCTTCTTGGATTCGAGGGTGCTCGAGTGTCGGGTCCGAAGAATGTCTCGGTGTCGGGCAAAAAGAGAGGGAGCGTATGTGATGTTCGTCGATGGTAGTCTGGGTTTCGGAGATGGAATAAGGAGGGGAGCGGGCTTGCTGAGGTGTACGAGTACGCGGACGTAGCGGGTTGCCAGGAGTCGAGTCGTGGTAGTCGAGGCGTGGTCGGGATGAAATGCAGGCTGGCAGTTGCGATGGAGCAGCAGGAGTGGATGGCTGGGGCCGGAAGCTCGCCGCCAGTGGACAGAGCGCCCCCGTGAATGCCCCAGAGCCGCGCCAAGTGGGGCTCAGCTTCACCTTGGACCGAGAACACTGCGCAGGGGCCGGCACTGGTAGAAGAGCGCTCGTTGATTGGTTCAGCTTTGGGTTTTAACGGGGCAAATCGCAGGGGTCTTCCCCAGGTGCCCCTGTCTTGCGCCCTGCGTTCATCGCCCTGGCCTGGTGCCTCATCAAGTTGACTGAAATACATAGGTAGGTGCCAGCTTGCTAAGCACGGTACTGGCATCTGGATGCATTTATTATTCTTGTCAGAGACGAAGTTCTGGCGCCCTCTAGGAGAAGTGGCCTATCGACATAGGGGAGTTTTGTCAAGATGGGCCCAGAGGGAGAGGCAGTTGAACGCTACATGCCTATGCCAGTATCAACACGCAATGACTGAGTTGAACTGCTATTCTGATAATTGAAACTATTCTGTAAAGAAACAAACAATAAATCAAAATAGAACGAAAACCAGGTATGTAATAGACAAGCCCTAAAATACAAACACCATCTACAGCGAGATAGTCGGGTTCTCACAGTGTCCATCTATTTGCTCCGTCAACCAAGCTCAAGGCACAGAATGACCTGTGACCTGAGTTTGGAGTAGGTATGCTTACTCCCTCGCCGTCTACCGTCTCAGATGCTGAGTTGAGCTTGTACGTAGAAGCTGAACACTACACGGTGCAATACCGGTCATCGACGCCTCTGAGCTATGGGCCCAACGTGACATAACATCTGCTTCAAGACATGCAACAAGCACCTGGCTTTTTGCCTCGCGGAGCAACATATCAAACCCCTTGCCTAGACCAAAACAAAATATAGACATGTTTGCTCTTACTTCATCTCAGGCAGCGACGGTTTGCAGGTAGATGCCGGGGTGGAAGCAGGCTATGCCCGATTAGGCCATGCAGGCAACAACAGTTCAGTTGGAGGTCCGTGTGCTCCGGAGGGAAGGCCAGGTGCTCCCGCTGAGTGTGACATCAACTCTTTTGGGCACCTGCCCCGCCATTTCTCATGACACAGCACAGCCAACCCGTCAAGACTGCAACCTGCCTGTGCCCATCGTCACCACGAGTTATGTCCCTCAACGACTAGGCCCTTCGGACAGCCTGGCCTCCACGTCACCATCAATATCCAAGAGTCATATCTAGCGAACGGCATCTTTGTTGATCAGACACCGTGTCGAGAACCAACCCCCTCCCCGCCTTCCGCGCTCTACGCCCACGTCGTCGACTATTACCGATCGTCGCCCAACGCCTATCTAATACCCTCAACTCCCGCCCCGAGACACTTGTGGTAGCTTGCGAAACCACCTGACCACTTTGACTCACGACTACGACCGTCATCGTCTCGTCACCACACTTGTCCTCCTTTTGCGCACAGCACATACCTTACCGATCCCATACCTCGCCGCCCAAGCCCGACGGACAGCCTGACCCAGGCAAGCCGACAACGACTGCAGCGCCCAGCACCGAGCGTATCTAATTCCCAAACCTGAAGATGGCTTCATTCATGGAGAACCTGTGGGCTTCCATTTTCACGCCCGGGCCGACACCCACCCTCCTGCGCGCTGCCAACGCCTCCTTCGGCGCTCTCCAAGTCGTCCTCTTCATCCTCCTCGTCGCGACATACTCGATCCACTTCGTCATCCTCTCCCTCCTCTCCGGAGCGCTCTGGTACTCCATCAACTGGTTTGCCGCCGAGCTCAATATCGCAAAGGCGCAGCAAGAGGAGGAGCGCGCGAGGAACGCCGCCCAAGAGACCGAGGACATTGACTCGGCGCCCGCAAACGATAGCGAGGACACGGAGGTCGAGACGGGCGCTACGGGACGCGCGGCGAAGAGGGCCCTCAAAGAACGAAAGACCGCAGGAAGCGCCAGCCGTGAGGTCGAGGTGGCCGAGGACGCGGCAGGTGAGCTGAAGAAGAGGGCCAACGCGGCGGCGACCCTGGGCGAGCCGGAGAAGGGCAAGGCTTTGGGCAGCCCCCATGGAGGCACGCAGTCGAGCGTGAGCACTGAGGATGAGTGGGAGAAGGTGTCGGAGAACGAGAATGAGAAGGACAAATAGGCGCTCACACCCGCCACGAGGGGCATGTCCAGCATCCGGAGGCACGAGATACCCCCGTAGCGCCTAGGCCTCGATATGCGGGCCTACAAGTACTGATTTCGGTGTCACTCATCTGGCACGCATGCACATACCCCTTGGCCTTCATCAGCGCCCCTCCAGCGTTTTCTTTAGCAAGTCGCGATAGTATATAAATGCCTTGCATGCTTCCCAATCACCTGGTTCCGGATGCAAGTACGGTAAAATCTACACTGTTCAGGCCAGGTACATAACGCCCATCCGAGACAACAAATCTCAAAGATGCTTCAATTTTCTTGTGGCAAATGCTGCCACCAGGGTGGACAAGGAGCCGATGAATAGGCACATGGAGATGGCATTGGGCCCATCAGTGTCGTGCTTCTCGGAAGCGGGGGCATGCCCTGCGAGCTCTGGGCTCTTTCCTGGCTCGAAGATGGCAAAGACGATGGCGCTGATGAAGGTGCCGATGAACTGCGGAAGTGTTGTGTAGATGTTGAGGATGCCAAAGTAGATGCCAGACAGCTCGCCGGTGGATGCAATGACGGTGCTGTCGTGGTCCGGCCCGTGCTCTAGGTTCAAAGGGCCATCGTGACCGAGACAGGACATTTCAATGTTGCTATCATCGGCATTGGAGAGCCGCCGGTATGCAGGGGCCGAGTTTTCGGTGTTGCCGCTCAACTTGTTCACCTCGACGCCGAGGAAAGTGGTAGGCGCCCACATGGCAATGGTCCATGGGAGACCACAGAAAACGATGAGGAAGGTGGCGAAGCGGTAGCTTGTTGCAAAGGGAGCGAGGCACATGGCGGCCGAGAACATGCAGTGCCCGGCGATCCAGATGTTGAGCAAGGTTGGCTTGAGCTTGGAGAACTTCTCCAAAAAGGAGGCGACGGCCTGGGGTGGACGGTGCGTGAACTTGTCGTCGTCGGGAGACTGGACCACCAAGGGGAGGATCCATGCACCGAGAAACGTGACGATGGAGTAGATGACGAGGGCGGTGCTGCCGATGCGTCCGATGTCGCCAAGCTTGTCCTTGGACTCCTCGGCGTCCGCGGGCACGTCGTAGCGGAAGTATGTCTCTCCAACCCAGGTTGTGCCGTAGAAGAGGAAAGGGAACCAGCCGATCCATGACCAGAACTGTGCCCAACAGATGGCTTGGATCCTCGGGGGAAGGGTGCGGAGGGTAGTCCAGATCTTGCGGAAGACCTTGAGAATGCCTCCAGTGTTGCGAGGGTCGTCATTGCTCGAGACGAGGACTCTTTCGGAAACGGCCCAGCACGTCACGGCCGAGGAGAAGAGCATGAAAAAAGTGGCAATCAGGGTTAGCTGCTTGAACTGAGTATCGCCCAGCGCGGTGCCGAATGTGCCGACCAAATCGACGGCACCGGCGCCGTAGCCCATCATGTGACCGATGGCGGACATTCTGCTAGCTGTTCTGGTGTGAGCGACAATCTTCATGGATAAGACAGCGTATACTCACACCAAGCGGCGCCGGCCTGTTGCTTCTCGATGGACAAGGTATCGACGACCAGACTTCTGGCACAAGACATAACTAGGAGGTGGAGGGTTAGCCACGCTCACTCAAGCTTCTGGGGGGAGCATACCGGCGTTGA
Organism: Plectosphaerella sp. P0831; assembly: GCA_014635975.1. Classification (NCBI taxonomy): domain Eukaryota; kingdom Fungi; phylum Ascomycota; class Sordariomycetes; order Glomerellales; family Plectosphaerellaceae; genus Plectosphaerella; species Plectosphaerella sp. P0831. The sequence goes on along the minus strand of JACAFV010000057.1, from coordinate 11,822 downwards.
TGGCAAAATCAACGGCGTAAATGGAGAGGACGGCCAGCACTATGACGAGGGTCCGTGTCTTTTCCTCGTCAGGTATGAAAATACCAACGATTTCCTTGGTAAAGCCTAGGGTGAGCAGGCTGAAAGCTACGATTATAGAGCCCATGACGATGAAGGGTCGTCGGCGACCCCATCTGGACCTGCTCTGGTCGGCAATGACGCCAATAATGGGCTGGACTATCAGTCCAGATAGGGGCCCGGCGACCCATACGAGGGATGTGTTGCTCTTGGTAAGACCGAGGTTCAGGAGATATGGAGTGCAGTCTGCGAGTCTTCGAGGTTAGGCCACGCGGCCACGATGAAAGGGTTTGTTGAGGGCTTGCTCACATGTCATCTCTATTCCCCATGTAAAGCTGCCGAGCCAGTGCTGTCAGCCAAATCTGCGCATATATCTGTCCACGACCCCCCGGAAGCACACACAAGCCGACTCACGTGATGCCAATGGAGCAAAAGCTGAGGAGAACCATCCGTATAGCTTCGGTGCTGCCCCTGACGGAGGGCTGCCCCGTCCAGTTCGCCATATCGAGCTGGCGGAGCTCAGGGACGGGCGAGTGGATGTCCTCGGCGCGGTCGTCCTGGAACTCGTCCCGGCGCGGATGGGAGGATCCACCTGGCGACCTCCACTTGTCCGGCGAGTCGTTTCGGGGGTCCGGGTCGCTGCCGGATCGTGAGGGCGTTCGAATGGGAGTGGTGGTGTCGGCCGAGTCGAAGGAGGCGCGGACGTCGAGGCTTTGTGGGAAGAGTCGGGTGGGAGAGCTGTTTGGCGACCGCGTCATGACGAGCGCGAGCGAGCGTCGGGGTCTGTGTCGGTGCAATCAATCCGAGGGCATGGCAGGTAGGTGTATTGAACCCACAATTCCCAGCATGCCAGGCCAGGGGGTGATGTTTGTCGAGGCTGCTTCTTTGATGGGCTGGACTGGGTAGGTGGCGGAGGAAGAAAGCTTGGTAGCTGTGCCACGTTGCTGGTGCGCGTTCAGGAGTCCGCGTCGGTTCCAGCTCGCCCGGCTTGTATGACGTCTGGTAATATGGCGGCGGCTATTTTGGGGTGGCCGGCGAGTCGGCTGCACTGGTTAAGGGAAACAAAACCGCGGGAGGTTCGGGTAGAAAAGATGCAACGACAAGAAAGGGGTATGATTCTCTTGGTCTTGAGGAAATGATGGCAGCTCGGAAGGATGGGAGCATGTTCATGGTGGTACGTACAAATTACATTTCCTTACCTACCATCAGTGGACGGGGATGTTGCTCCGAAACCCCTTGGGTCGCTCCTGCCCTCCATTCCAGCAGAGGCCACACCGTGACTCCAAGTTCTCATCAGCAACCACATGGCCCTTCACCCTCAACCTGTCGAGAAACCAAGCTGGTGAGCTGCATGGTCTTGACGCGCCAACGCAATCTTCTCCTCCGCGTATCAATCGCATCGCGCCATGGCGAGTGCCAGATGATCAAGTGGCGCTTTCCAGCAGCAGGCAGGTATGCTCTCATTGACGAACTTGCTCACGATTGAACAGGCAGTCCGGTCGCGGATATCCCAGCCCAAGACTCACACGACGCCGATTGACTCGACGTCGATGCTTATCCAGCAGTGGATCTGATCGAGCGGAACAATTGATGTCGGTCGCTCCCGGCGGCGCATTTGCCCACGCGCTGGGCCATCACTGTCGGACGGCGCCGAAAATGCCGCTGCCAGCGCCACAGATGAGGCGGGATCCCTGGAATGGCCCGAGCGCACCCAGCGCAGATGCCGCCCTGAATCCCAGCAAAGACGCCGGAGACTCGGACTGCCCCTCACTTGGCGCCGTCCAGGGAGACACTCTGCCCCGCCATTGTTCAATCAAGCTCCGACTTAGGCCAACGTGTCGGGGCTCTAGTAAATAAATCTCTTTTGACTCACCACCCACTCTGACCTGCTTCGCCGATGCGACAAAGGAACCGCGACTCGACGACTCACTCCTCGATTCCCTCGTACTAGTACCTAGGTCACCCGTCTTTCCCTCGACAGCCTCGCTCCCGGACTCTCGACACCACAATACACAACCGAACAACGGAAGCCCCTCCTTCCCGCACCTCGCGTCCCCCCATCCGACCTCGATCCGTCTGACCAGACTTGCTTCCGTGGTCGAGACCATCCAGACAGCTTGCGCCATCTCGAGTTGCACCCCTGGCCATTGGTCTAGCCCACGAACTGTGCGTCCGCTGCACCTACTAGCCGTGCCCGCATCTGCACAAAGCAGCCATCTGTCCCATTGCACCATATCATATACCCGACCCATCCCAGCTCGCCCGCCATGGATCTGGTCAACTCGTTGGTCCTCCCCCTCCTCAGATCGCAGTGGTAGCCTGGCCGTCTGGTGCCAGCACCCCCGACATGAAAATCGAACTAACAGAGAAGGAAAGTCTAGAGGGACGCCTTCTGTTCGCCGTGCCCAAGAGTAAGTCTTGTCTTCTCTTCCCTTGTGCCCAACGCCGCTGACTGTTTTCCCTTCACAGAGGGCCGCCTGAATGCCGCCACGCTGAACCTGCTTGAGGGCGCGGACATCCAGTTCCGCCGCGAGAACCGCCTCGACATCGCCCTCGTCAAGAACCACCCCATCGCCCTCATCTTCCTCCCCGCCGCCGATATCCCCACCTTCGTTGGCGAGGGCCAGGTCGACCTCGGTATCACCGGTTGGGACCAGGTCCGGGAGCACGATGCCCGCGTCCGCTCGTACAACCGCACACGGAGAGCCTCCGTCGGCGCTGACACAGGCGACCCCCTGAGCAAGGCCGGCTGCGACAAGGTCATGGACCTCGGCTTCGGCGCGTGCAAGCTCCAGGTGCAGGTGCCCGAGAAGGGCAGCTATGTCACGACCCAGGACCTGGTCGGCAAGACCATCGGCACCAGCTTTGTCGACCTTGCCGCTGAGCACTTTGCCAAGCTCGAGTTTGGCGACTCGGAGGACAGCCAGCCTTCCCCGAGGAAGCTGAGAACCAAGATTATCGAGCTCAGCGGCAGTGTCGAGGCGGCATGCGCCCTGGGCGTTGCGGACGGCATTGTTGATCTCGTTGGTAAGTTAAGCAAAGGCCGCCCATCATGACACCCAACTGACCCATGTGCCTCGCAGAATCCGGAGAGACGATGAGGGCAGCCGGCCTGAAGGCCATCGACACGGTGGTCGACTCGCAGTCGGTGCTCATCAAGTCCAAGTCGCCGTCGAACCCGGAGTTGATCGACCTCATCACGGCACGCATCAGGGGTGTCATCACGGCACAGAAATACGTCCTCTGCCAGTACAACATTGAAAGGTCACGTCTGGCCGATGCCAAGGCCATCACCCCGGGCAAGCGCGCTCCCACCATCACCACGCTCGATGCCGAGGGCTGGTGTGCTGTCAGCTGCATGGTCGTTAAGAAGGAAATTGCGGTGGTCATGGACAAGCTGACCAAGGTCGGAGCACAGGACATTCTGGTCCTGGACATTCACAACACCCGTTAGTGGATGGAGGAGCTCCGAGGGAAGAATTACTTTGCCCGTGTTGGATATATCGGGTCTCTTGAATATCAAGTATCGACTACCTAGAATTCCAAGGGCTGTGAGCATTTTTGGCAACCGGACCCCTTTCCGCTGTTCACTCTTCGCTCTCGGTCTCGCTCTCCCGTCCGTGGTGCCTGTCTTGGGGATAGTCAGGGGCCGAGCCACAGAGGTGCGTCACATTTGCTCCGGGCGACTTGGGCGACCCCTCTTGCCGATCCGCAGCCGCTTTTGGTGGAGACTCTTCCGTCATCAGCCCCAACTGCGGCCGTAGATGCATCGGCCGATTTGCTGCCCTGAATGCCGCCGCCCGAGTGCTCTTTGCCTGTGGGTGACGGGATGAAATCTACGGTCGGGTCACCCGGAATGCGCTGCTGGAGGCCGAGGCGCCCGGTCGGGCCCTTTGTCTCAATGCGTTGGCCAAATATATTCCACTGCAGTTCCTTCTGCTGAACTAGTACTTCTCCCACAAACAACCCTGTTTTCTTACCTCCTTCCTCCCTTCAATCCACGGCCGCAATTCCTTCCTGAGGACAGCCAAACAATTCACTGACCTGGCGTGCAATGGGCTTCAAGTTCACGCCTGGGTCAGTACCTCCAGTCACCTAAAAATCAAAACCATCCATCTCCACAGCACCCACCAACGTCAATCACCATGTCGTCATCAGCCACGGCAACAAAAATCACCACTAGACGGGGAAACACTGATGATGCGGTCGTGGGAAAGATGACGATGTACAATGTAGGCATTGCTTGAGACGAGTTTGACCGCCCCAACTAACAACCTGGCCAGTATGTCATGACGCCCATCATCTTCGTCAGCTTCATCGTATCACTCGCATGGGTCGATCTCCGCTACTCCATCCAGCGGTCCCGGAATAGATCGAACCCTGGCAGGGGCTGGCTTCACCACCTTATCTACCGGGAGACATCGTCCAGTGCGTCACAAGCTAATGGACGGGCACGCTCCTCCGGCGGACCCCAGGACGGACACTACCACTCCAAGCAGAAGAAATTGGCCAAGATGGAGATGGCCGACGCCTTTGAGATCCGCGGCACGGTGGTGGCTGTCCTGCTGATGCTGTCCGCGTCGATCAGTTTGGGAATGTGGGTTGCTGGACGCTGGGCATGGAGGTCTTTTGTGGCTGAGGCTTTCGAGAAGGTCAAGCATCGGTAACATCGACGGACAAGACTTATGTCAAGGCTGGGTTCGCAGGTCCGACCTGGGTACCATGAACTTCCCCAGGACAGAGCCACGCGAACTTGAGAGCACTGGTTAAGTAGAAGGGAAGTCGATTTACAGCTATCGTGGCCAGAGCAGAAGACGAGCTCTATCCGGAAGATGAAGAAAAATGTTACAAAAAGCCACAATTATAGGAGAACTACCCGGTCAACATGAAGGCTTCTGCTGCCACTTCGTCTCCGTTGCGTCGCCCGCCCATATATGCTGGCGTCCAAGACCTTACTTACGCCCGGCGGAGACCAAGTGTGGCGAGGAGGTTGCTGATGGGGCGAACACGTCCCACGATGCCACCGAGACCGACGCCGCCGGTAACGCCTCCGGTAAATCCACCCGTCAGGCCACCGATACCGCCTCCGGTAATGCCACCGGTAACGCCGCCAGTCAGGCCACCCGCCAGACCAGTTGCTGTGTTCACCAGGCCACCCGCCAAGCCGGTCGCCGTGTTCACCAGGCCACCAGCGAGACCGGTTGCTGTGTTGACAATGCCTCCAACGCCGCCAGCACCGACACCACCGCCGATACCACCAACGATGCCTCCGACGCCGCCAGCGCCGGTACCGCCGATGACACCTCCGACGCCGCCGGTGCCGCCGACACCACCAATAACTCCTCCGACGCCACCAGTGCCGCCAACACCGCCGATGACTCCTCCAATGCCGCCAGCACCGCCAGCAACACCGCCCAGAGTTCCAAGCAGTTGGGTCAGGAGGGGTCCAAGGAGCGGCAGGCGGGCGACGAGGCCGAGAATGAGGTCCGTGACGCCGGCGGCAGGCGTCTCACCGTTGACGACGGTAAGTCCTCCAATGATTTGAGCAACCTCGGCGGAGGAAAATCCCGCGTTGGTGAGGAGAGTGGTAAGAGCAGCCACGCTGATACCTCCGTTTGCGCCGGTCAGGGCACTGATGAGGCTGTTGATGTCGAAGGCACCACCAGTAACACCCCCAACAGTGCCAGTGACACCACCAACGGTTCCTCCAATGGTTCCTCCAACGCCGGCACCGCCCGTACCGCCGGTAACACCTCCAGTGGCGCCGCCAGTTCCACCAACGACTCCTCCAAGGCCGCCGTTGGTGATGGTGGTCAGAATCGCCGTCAGATCGGCAACTCCGGCCAGGCCGCCGAGCGCTCCGACTCCAGCACCGCCGCTGAGGCCGCCCAGGAGCGAGGTGATGGTGGAAAGAAGGCCGTTGATGGGCAGGCCACCAGTCAGACCTCCGACAGCGCCTGTTGCACCTCCCGTTGCACCTCCGACAGCGCCGCCGGGGCCGGTAATGCTGATCAGGCCGCCGCCAAGGAGGGACGAGAGCAGGTTGGCAACGGTTTCCAGGATCTCGCCAACAAGGCCTGTGGCGACGTTGAGACCGCCGAGGCCGCCGAGGCCGCCAGCGCCGCCGGTAACACCACCGACAATGCCGCCAGCGCCTCCCAGGCCACCGGTAACACCACCAACGACGCCGCCAACGCCTCCCAGGCCACCGGTAATGCCTCCCACACCTCCCAGGCCACCGGCAAGGCCTCCAAGGCCTCCAAGGCCTCCAAGGCCTCCAAGACCGATGCCCTGAAGGCCGACGCCGCCTGTCACCAGCCCGGGAACACCGCCTAAAGACAAATAGGGTCAGTGAATGCCTTCAACGTAGAATAGAAGTAGCCAGGAACAGCTGGAGTAAGATATCAAGACAGCTGTGTGTACGTACCGAGGCTACCGGTGACGACGACAATGAGCGAGTCGACAACTTCGGGGCTAGCCCGGCCTCCGCTGACGAGGCCGTCGACCTGAAGCTTGACATCCTTAACGGTGGCCAGGACATCCTCAAGGCCGCCAATAACGGTTGTAGAAGCGGCTTCGAGCTCCTCAGGGGTGGCCTCCTGCACAGCGTCGGCGGCGACCTCGGGAGCCGCCGCGACAGCATCAGAGGGGGGCGCAGGGGCGACCTCGGCAACGACTGCAGGGACCTCAAGGTTGACAGCGGTTTCCACCGCGGCGTCGACCTGAGGAACGGGCTTGGCCTGGGAGCTGCCGATGAGGGCGCTCAGGGCAATGGCAGCAGCGACAGTCTTCATGATGATGGTTGGTTGGTTGGTAGGTTGGAAAAAGAATGTTATGAGAGAATGAGTGTGGTTGAAAAGAGTGGATGGAGCTGTTGCTACCGTGCGTGTAAGATGCGAGAGTATGGAGGAGATGATGCTGATGAGAGGAAAGAGAATGTGTGTTTTGTCGACATGATCCCATCCCTTTTATACGCCTTTGGGGTGTATTTTGGTGGTCCTCGTGGTAAACTGGCGATGTAAACAATCTCTCTCACTCTCACGGGATGCTGTATCAACACCGGCATGTCTCTCGGGGGGCGCCAACTTGGCCTGGGATCTGATTCTTGGCTAAAGTCGGAAACTGGTGATGGTGCCTGGTCACATCTCATGGCTCCCCCTCGTGGAGGTGAATCCTCGGGGGGCTGGCGGGAACCTGGAGCTCGAAGCTTATTGGGACTGGAATCTGTACGGAGAGCATTGTATGGGGTCATCCGGGCCGATATCACGCAAGCCATTCCCCTCAAGTCGTCGCCGTTGCAACTGAAGTTGGCGATGCTGTTTACGGCTGTGGAGGCTCTCGCCACTAGGGTTCTCCCGCCTCGCTACGGAGATTTGATCTCCTCACATAAGGCCGAGTGACGTACTGGGACGCCCATTGAGGTCACTTTTAAACGGTCCGGGGCCGCTAATCGGCATCAGTTGGCGTTCCTGAGGGTGAGACAATCATTGCCCGGACCAAAACTCGGGTTGCCAATAGGAAACCCTACAACTGCACGCAGGGGCTTACGTTCCATCAACCCCGAGGAACAAACGGTTCTTTTAAATCTAGCATTCTTTGGTATGGCTCTGTCTTTCATCCGCCGATCCATTTTGTTGGACGCCTCCGCCCTCTCGTGCCGCCCTAGGTCTTGGCGCCCTTTGTTTCTATCGAGTCAACACCACACCTCGAGACCCCTCGATCGTACCTGCTGATACATGTCTCCCACGTCGTGATTGCACCTCTTTTGAGAAAATCTTTCCTCAATCTAGACTGCTACAGAGGCCACTGAAGCACTAGTCGTGTCAAGTGCCAGGCGATATTGCGATGCCTGCCTGGTGGTGCTGCCCCCCACATGTCTCACGGGAGGACGGCAAGGGGCCGGCAGTGAATTTCCCCATGGCATGATCATCGGCACTGCAGCTCATTCTATGAAGTATTGCGTCAAAACTCACGAACTGTTCACGTGGGACGGGTTGCCTCTGATATAGGGAGAGAGCGATTGGTGAGGAAACTGGATAAGGGTGAGCCAAGAGATGCTAGATCGAGGTCTTGGAATCATCATTGATGATGTGCTTCAAGACTCATAAAGATGAGCCTGTTGGGTGAGCTTGTTGAAGCCTGTCTTCTCTCAAGCTACCATTCTTCACTGGCGGCAACACCCGAACTCTCCCAGGAAGCCTCCACCGCCATCTTGGATCTGCAATCGGATACACTGGAGGGCTTGGATCGTTTGATGCCATTAGATGGCTACGATAGGGTAACCGAGTTTTGAAAATGCTGTCTAGGTTTCAGTCCATCTATGTTTCGTGTTTGATACACCTGGTAAACAGCCATTAATGATGGCCAACAAATATCCAGATCCCTTGGACCTAGGCATCCATTTCCTTCATGCCAACTACAGCATATGCTGTCGACGAGAAGCTGGATGAACCTTCTTGGTGTCTCTTCTGTACAGTACAGTACAAAGAGAACAACCTGAGCTTCCCGGTATCAGACATACAACTCACGCCTGTCCCAATCGCCGAGAGGCTGCTACTGGCACGTCTTCCCTGGAGACCAAGGCTCTTTACGCTCTACCACACACTCCCCACCCAACCCAATGGTCTCTGCAAGAAGCCCGGAGGACAAAAGACTCAAGTTACTGCTTCAGACAATGAGTCCAGCTCACAAGCATATTGTTAGGCGTCCTGGGCCTGGTACATCAAGCTCGGTCGGCTGGCAGTACAGCTGGTGGAAGACATGGCTTCCACTGCATTCGGCACAGCTCTCATGGGCAGGACACGGCCTCCTACCTAGAGCCTGCGGAGAACTCAAGGAAGATGCCCTCAGCGTACTGCATTAGTTCATGATGCAACTTCACCCCATGACACATCTATATATGCAACGCAGTCCTCTGCCGAGAAGATATCCAATACCAATCCAACCACATCATCAACTGCTTCCACATCATCACCACTACCAACTCTCAAAGCCAGCAACCGGATTGCTGCATCTTCATTCTCGCTACACAGACTCGACGACAGGCTTGTTAAGTTCTCACCCCCATCCTCATCATGTGCCGACTGAATCAGTAGTTTTTGTGCCATTCTCAGCAGATTGCGGTTGCTTGTCCACTGGTTACGCTTCCATTTACCGAGGAGGCCGTTACGAAGCTCAGCTTTGAGCTCTACAACACCGACATCCTCGGACCCGAGTATGGCTGCTCCGAAATCCGCGGCCACATCTTCATCGCCGCCAAGTGCCCCTCGTGCTCCAAGGGCTTCACTCAGCCGTCGTTCGTGGTCCGCAAGACCCCTCTCCTCCCTCTTTGTGAGCCCCCCCAGTTCTCGACTGACTGGCGTCCCGCCACCTTGTGTGAGTGGTTCAGCAGCTTCTTCCGCGGCTCCAGCCACCCTCGCGGAGAAGCCGAATGCTGCCAGTACAAGATGCTGTGCTCCGCCGAGCCCCCGAAGCGTCACGAGGGGGGCCAGGCTTGCAACCTCTGCTGCACTTCCCACCTCCTCAAGGAGGAGTCGCTGATGGTGCGCCCGAGCCCCACGTCAGAGTTCTTTCCGGCCCCTGCCATCGACTTCCGTGTCATCACGGACCTCTTGAACCCTGTGCACGAGCCCTCGCGCATCAAGCGTATCACCTCCTTCATGTCAACCAAGCTGAAGAAGAACCAACGTGACGAGTCTCCCCCACCTCCTACTCGCCAGAACACCCTCGAGTGGGCTGCGGAGTGGCGTGTTGAGGCCGCCGAGAAGGCGCGCAAGTTGAAGAAGGAGCGTCGAGACTAATGACATCAAGGTAATGTCCCGGTCGACCTGAGGAGTTATTTCATTGAGTATTGGTACCCACGGAAGTGTATTCATGCAGGGAGGTAAGTTCACCATACGTTGTGGCTCGCCTTGGGCCAGATTGTCATGCCCGAACCCTGATCGTTGCTCTTGATCGTTGCTCATAGATTTCATTTTTCCTTGCGTCGTGTTTTCTGGTTGGTCAACAGGGATAGACTTTCCTTGCGTTTGGGTTTCTGGTTGCTCAAGAATACAACGTCTTTCTTTATGACCTTTGTCCCTCGTGATGTAAATAGCATTCTGATGTGCATGCATGCCACTCACCCTAAGCTTGACCATTGTTCGGGCAAAGTTCAATAAAATCAATTCGACCAACAGACAGCCCGCCTCTGGCGAGTAGATTGTCTGCCTATATATTACTACCACCTAGGCTTCAGTAACATGATCCAGACATGTCCTGGGGTCTATCTGATGGGCCCGCTGGCGCATTAGAGTGGGGGAGGGCTGTGACTGTGGGTGTTCCTCCTAATACATGTCGCTCCTTCCGTGAAGCGGCCCTTGACAGCGAGTCGGGTGCTTATACAAGATTCAAGTAGCTGAGCGACTAGGGTGGGTGTGTGGTATGGCTGACCGCAGCGATTGCCGGGCCACCTTCGTGGGTGTTTTTGTGAAATCGGCCTGAGCAAGGCATTGGGCGTGGTGCATGCGTCTCGAGACAATATATGTGGCCGAAGGCTTGCTGGCTGCTCAGTGTGGGGGTTTGGCGATGCCGAATCTCTCGGCGACTTGGGCCGTGGTGCTGATCTACTGGGCCTTGCCGTCCTTGGCCTCCTTGGAAGCCTTGAACTTGGCGATCTCCTTTTCGACCAGCTTGTCGACGCGAGCCTTGAGCTCGGGACGGTAGCCAAGGATGAAGAGAATCTCGAGCCAGACAAACAGCGGGGCCAGGAAGATGGCCTGCAGCAGGTTGTCAATGAGAGCCGGGGCGCGGCGCTCGAAGACGCCGTGGCCGATGAACTGCATGATCCAGCACACCACGTGCACCGCCAGGGCGACTTTGTTCGTGGCAGTAGGGTTGTCCAGCCTCATCGAGTTGCCAAAGGCGGTGGCCCCCAGGCCGATAATGGCCAGGAGCGTGCCGGCGACGGGCTCTAGCAGGACATAGAGGGCGCCCCAGGTAATGGCAGCGAGTGTGCCGAGGTTAAGGTCAAGGTAGGGGATAGTCAGCCACGAGGGTGTGGGAATGAGAGTCCCTGTGTTCGTTGCCTGATAAAGCGTGAGCATGGAGCAAGCGACGTGCTACAGAGATGCAACTTACCAAACAGAAACCGGAGTAGAGAATCAGGGGCACACACAACATGTGAATGGCGATGTTGACCGAGTTGTGGTGGTACGCCCCGTACTGTGCGGCTCAAGTCAGCGGGAAATTCATGAGCAGAGAAAGTAAATCCTGGTGCAAGCAAGGCCCAGGCAATCCGTCACCTACAAAGGTCAGATGACGTTCCAAGTCGAGAGACATGGTAGCGAAGTTCTCGGCAAGGCGAGTCTGGACGGCTTCGGCAGGGCTGGCCGCGGTATGCGGGGAGAGCGGCGACTGGCTGAATCGATGGTCACACGAGCAACAGGGCCCAGGGTTGGATGAATGCCGAGAATGAAAAGAAGTTTTAGAGCTGCGGATGCGTCTGCAGGGACAAGTAGGGAGGCGCTGCGGGAAGAGACGTGCGAATGCGAGCAAGACGAAGCTCCATATAGACCCGACCGGGCGATTAAAGGTGCGAAGGCGCGCGGGGGTGGGTGCTGGGCGTGAGGGAGTTGAAGAGGTTCCAGTCTGTGGTGAAGGTAAGGTGAGGTGTCACCTCCGAGGCTTAGAAAATGGCGACGATGCGATTTGCCAGGGGACGGGCGCGGGAGGGTCTAGAGGAAAGAGCTGGGTCCAGTGTCGTGCCAGCGCGCGCTCGAGGTCGA